>JACEFZ010023679.1:185000-598014 GCA_014155875.1 Cepaea nemoralis
ATGTGCTCCGTCCCCTCGTTCAACAGCCAGTGAAGAGTCACACTACTAATTATTCCCACCGCTATATGATTGAAAGTTCTCTTGGTTTTCCCTCTCAGTTTTAAGATTCTACCAGAACCCCTACCAATCCCCCACAATCTCATTCTTTCCACATACAGGTTCTCAATTTATTCCCCCACCTGGTCCCATGACCACCTCCACCTTGTCCATAAGAAACAATGCAGGCGGAGTTGTTAAGATTCTTCTCTTGTCTCATGAAGATTGTCCACACCTATTATACACAACAGAGTACTCAGTTCATATGCTAGGTATACATAAAACTTTATCATCCACACTATTGGTGTTGGAACTCTTCGCTGGCTGCTGAGGATGGGGACGGAACGCTTATGGGAATGCCCCGAAAGCTGTGATGTCGATTCCTAAATCAGTCAATCAATCAATCAATTAATCAAAACTTTATCATCTTAATTATTTTGCCTTTGTCCTAAAAGGTTGGATGTACAGTCTATTTCCACAACCGATATCTCACACTAAGTGAAGTAACTGCCGAAAACTTATAAAAACAAGGAATCCGTGACTCACAATAATTGTCTCTCCAGGCTCCAGTCTTCCCGCAGGCAGGTACCAAGTACCCAGGCATGACTTCTTTGCTTCCTGAATTAACAACACTTTGCCACTGGTATCAAACAGTACAGTTCCACAGATGTAACACATGTTGACTTTTGTCTTTGGGACAAACTCAGCTATTAAGGAGAACAAAATGTACAAATAATAGAATCAGTCAATGCATGTCTTTGTTTGTATCAACATGTTCCATAATGGTCAAGTCATATCATTCCCAGTAGGTCAGCATGGCCGAATGGACAAAGAAGGCGTGTTCTTTAACATCCGGTGTGTTAATGCTGAGGTAACGGGTTCAACTCCTACATCCGACAGCTGGACTAAAATGTTGACCTATCATCATTGATTTAGGGACGAAAATATTTTGTGAATATATTCTGAAGAAGTCAAGAATAAATGTATCATTTTTTATGTAGTCACCACTGCGTTAAATGCAAGTCCTCCAGCTCCAATAAATTGTTTGGATTCCTGTAGAAAAAAACGCCATTGGCCGAGTGTGTAACCACTCAGGGGTCACTACTTGGTGTACCTGACCCGGTCATGAACAGTCTGTCACATAAGTCACGCCGTTTTGAAACTTCCAACTCCCCTCATATACTTGCTAGACTGGCAGGCATGCAATGCCATACTGGACCTTCATTTGCCTGAATTTCTATAGGTTTCACCATTTCACTGATCAAAAAACAGATAACAGAACGCTGCTCCTCTTTAGTGCATGTCAAAAGGGGGAGGGGGGGCAGTCATCATTACACTGTCCTTATGACATTACCATGTTCGTCTGCACCACGATGTCACATGCTTAACACTCTTGACATCCTTAACAACAATATTGACAGGTCACAAGGTTATTGTAATTTCTGTCACACTTTTAAGGTTTTCATTTGAATTCCCCTCATATATCATATGAAGTGAATAAATGAATAATACATAAGCTGAAACATTTAAAACACATAGTCACAGGTATTGTTCAAATGTGGGACATCTGTTATCCCCATGGTAATTCCAAATTTAGAACAAACTCTTTCAGTTTACACAAAACTGGCTCATCATCAACATGTGCCATGCCGGTAAGTGCAGGCAGTTATGTTTTGTCATCTTACATGATGACCAGTCGTGGATCAGCTCAGTGTTCTTGTCCGACCATTCCACGCGGCCAAGCCATCCAGACATTTACTTCTGTGCATTCCACTTGTTTTTTATTCCCCTCAATCTTGCCAGTTTATTTCTTCTCATAATGTGCCCAAAAGAGTTTGACTGTCTACGTTAATTTCGGTAATCAGTTTACGGTTTTCATTTGCCTCTTGTAGGACTTGCTCATTGGTATTTCTGTCTGTCCATGGTATTCTTTGCATTATCCTCAGAAACCACATTTCCACTGCCATTAGATGTTTTTCATCTTGTCTCCTCATCGTCCATGTTTCACATCCAGACAAAATTCCAGTTCTATGTAGCCCTTCAACCCTTTTTTTCTCATTGCAAATGACATCTTTTATTAGTCAGTATGTTTTCCATTTTGAAAAAGCTACCTTTGCTTCCCTCCACCATCAGAAGGCTGTTGGCACTTGATTAATTGAAATGTTAATACACAGCTGAGTTCCACAATACAGAATGTTAAACAATTGGTTGCAACTACAAGTCTAAATGATGTCCAAAGAAGACACCAATCCTGAGAAGAAAAGATCCAAACAAGAGATCTGTATTTTTAAAAAAGCTGAAAGATTTAGCTAATCGTACTGACAACAAAATTATTGGATAAATTTTTTTCTAAAAATAAATTAGGCCAAATTATTTGAGAAACCATTTAAAAATAGAAAAGAAAGCATTCTGTAGTAATAAAATTCCCTTCAGATGATATGCTGGACAGAAGGTCCCCAATTGTGGGCGACACTAAGAAAGGACACAAGACAAATATTGCGTGTCATATGTGACAGGCTTCCACAGACGGACACAGAGGTCAGAGAATCAATCTTGCTACGACATTTGTCAATGCCTGTGGCACTAGTAGACTTTACCCCAGACATCATCATCACATGCCTTGCCAGCTGGGGTAGGTGTTCATGCATTTCCACAGATCTCAATCCTTGGTGCTCAGGATCAACTCTGCTATTCCTCCATGCCACCGTCTCAGTCCATCCATAATAATTTCTCTTGGTGTGCCTCTGCCTCTTTTTCCATGGATGACATAGGAGCTTTCATAACACAAAAACAATCAGCGTTCTTACACTCTGACATCTGCTGATGTGGAAAGGGTCAAGCACCATGACATCAGTTCTAGTTAATGAATCATGTTAATTTATTGTTTGTGGTGGGGGTTGGTTATCACACGTACCCACATAACATAGCCCCCTGACGCAGGTGTTAAATGAAAACCCAGGTACTCACGCTGTGACTGTGAATCACATTGAACATCAATTCCATTCTTGATGGGAACCACTTGCATTTGGAGAACTGACTGTAAATCCTCTTCAACACCCATTTCTAATCTTTTGAAATCTAGGAACAGAGAAGACAAACCACATTTTATAATTCATCAACTATCACCATTTTTAAACCATGCTTGACCTTTACATCTATTGCTTAGTCTGTAGGCATAGTTCCAACTGTTTTGAATAATGGGACAAATATGCAGACCGATATTTAGGGCATCATATAGCTCCGTTTATATTGTCTCTTACATTTCTCATTACATTTTCGGCATACAGGTTAAACAAATAGGGGGACATCACACATCTCTGACGGACTCCTTGCTTGATGTCAAACCAGTCTGATGTCTCCGCATCTATTCTTCTTCTTCTTCTGCGCTCATCCAGTTGTTTTTTTTCCGGATGTGATTGCGCTGTGCCTGTTTACAGCAAAGCTGTGTTCTTGCGCCATTAGGCCGACACATCCGACTTCTGCGGGCATTTGTTGACCGAGTTAACCATCCCGGGCAACATCTATTCTAACCGCTGCTTGTTGGTCTAGATAAAGCATTCTTATGAGTTGTATTACATGTGATGGAAAGCCCATATTCCTCATGATTTCCCAAAGTTTCTGATGTTGTACACAGTCAAATGCTTTTGAATAATCCACAAAACATGAGAATAGGTTTACATTAAATTCTCTGCACTTCTCTATTATTAAATGCATATTGAGAATGCGATCTCTTGTTCCTCTTCCGTGTCTAAATCCAGCTTGAACTACGTTAATTTCTTCTTTAATTTTTTTACAAAGTCTTCCCATTATGATTTTTAGTAGAATTTTACTTGCATGACTGATCAGGGCAACAGTTCTATAGTTGGTGCATAATTTCAGGTTGCCCTTTTTTGGTATTGGAATGAAGATCTTTTGGCCATATACCATATTTCAAAATCTTTGTACATAATGCATGATATATGTGTATGCTTTCTTCTCCTCCCGCTTTAATTAGTTCAGCTGGTATCTCATCACATCCAGGTGATTTACCATTCTTCAGGTTCTTTATTGCCCATGCAACTTCATCTAATGAGGGTTCAGGTTCTGTCTCTGCTGTCGTTGGCTCATGTATCTCATTCATATCCTCACTGTCACTCATATCATACATTCCACTGCAGTACTCCTGCCATCTTTCTAGAATCTGTCTAGATTCTGTTAAGGTATTTCCTATCTTGTCACAGATAACATTCAATTGAGGTTGAACATATTTTGTCAATAACTTCATTTCTTTGAACATTTCGTAATCTCTTCCAGTCTTATGATATTGCTCTATTCTAGTACAGCAATCTTGTATATATTGATTTTTGTCCTTTCTTGTGTTCTTTCTTATTTCTCAAGTTAAAGATTTATACTTCATCCTGCTGTTATCGGATTCACCTCCTTTCTGTTTCAGTTCCCTTCGTTGTTTTATTAATTCTAACGTGTCTGATCTAATCCATGGCTTAAGTAGCTTTTTCTTGGTCGGAATTAAATCTTTGGCTGCAGTTATGAAGATATCTCTAGCTTGTACTGCCAGTTCATCAGGTGTCATTTCCTCTTGTACAGACATCAAGACCCCAAATCGATTCCTAACTTCTATGTTGTATGTATCTGGTATTTTTGTGAGATCAAAACAAAGTGGCCTTGGTCCTCGGGTAAGCTTTTTGAGTTTTAATTTCAGATCTGCTTCTAATAACTGATGATATGTATCACAGTCTGCAATTCATAGGGTTTTTGCAGATGTTATGCTTGACCTCCATCTTCTTTGTATTAAAATATAATCTATCTGATTTTTGGTAATACTGTCAGGGGACTTCCATGTGAAGAGTCTTCTTGGGTGTTGTTTAAAAAGTGTGTTGGCCATCATTAACTCATTTTCTGTGCAAAATTCAATTAATTTGTCACCTGCATCATTTCTGTTTCCCGATCCAAATTTTCCTAAAACGTATCATATAATGTGTTCAGCAGTCTGGTGACTTGCTCTAATCCAAATTCTTCTAAAGCTTTAATCATTTCTGTTGTGATGTTATCTGCACCGGGGGCCTTGCCAGCTTTCATATGCTTAAGAACATTTTGAACCTCCATCTTTAAAATTGGTGGTCCTTCATTATTAAATCTAATATCATACTGTTCCTCTCTGTTATCATTATACAGGTTTTTCACATAATCTGTCCATACATGTAGAATCTGATCTTTTTCTATTATGATTTTGCCATCTTTAGTTTTTAGACAGCCTGTTGATGTACTTGTTTTTTATTAGTAAGTTCCTGAATTCTTTTGTGCACTAATTTGGTATTTTGACTGTTGTGTTTTTTTTCAATTTCTAAGCACTTTTAGTGCCTTTAAATTAAAATTTACACCTGGAAAAGATCTGCCTTTCCCTAATGCCAAACAAGAAGCGCACAATTTCTCAAATAATATTTATTTTTATTGTTAAACTGTGGTTAGCTGCTCTATTTTAGAAATGGCAACACCTACTGGTTCTAGACCTTGCATATTTGCATTAGAGTATCGTTTTAAACAATTTTAGATTATAGTTATTCTGATTTAAAGGATTTTGTGAAAGATTCTAAACAGACAGCATGTGGTTATTCAGTTAAAATAAATTATTTACCAGGCCGTCATAATGGAAAACAAAAGTAACAGTGACATTTCGTCATCTTATGAGGGCATGTGTTGAATTATGCTTGCTCTAATGGGCCACACTTGTGCCCCAAAGTTTGCTTTGCAGTCTATCACAAATAAGCTGAATAGTACTGTAAATAACAATAAACATAAATGTATGTATATTCATTGTCAATCTATTGAGAACAAGTCTCCCAAGTGTTTTCCTGATTTTCTCAATTTTGTGTGAAAATGACATGCTTTGAAATATGAAGTTATCATTTTTTTTTTAATGGTTTTAAGGAGCAATTCTCATGATGTTGGTGAAAAAAGTAGTGTGTTTATCATTATTTAGTAAATTTTAAAGGATTATCATCTAAGATGGAGAAATAATGCCTTGATTAAGTCGAAATGTTAAATAATTGTCACCCCTTTAATTTAAATTGTTACAAAATCAAATCTATCATTATTATTATTATATTTCTAACGTTGCCCATAATTATCAACACTGACATGTTCCTTGTGCAATCTCCTTTAATTTGCTATATAATACAATACATTATATCTGCTACCATTTTAACCATTTTTGCATCATTATTCAATTGTGACACACCCATCCTCCTACTTCCCATTTTGAATTTTCTGCCATCAATTTTTGTTAGGTCCAAACCCACTTTTTTGTTTGGCAGTGAATCAGTTAATAATTTAACATATATTAACTTATCAGCACGAAATTACATTTTAAATATAACTAAATCATACAATTATTATTTTACAATGTCAATTAACAGTAATGTTACTATTACTAATGTGTAATGATTTATTCAACAATTCAATGTGAACAGAATCAGAATATTTTATTAATTTATAAAAATTTATTATTTTATACAAATAAAATTAAAAATGTAGTTATAATATATTTATAATTATAAAATAAATACTAACTATCACCAGCATTGTAAGTTTATATTTAAAAAAATGTGTTTACACAGTCAGAGATAGTCACAGCAGAAATCTGTCAGTAAAACTCAAAAACCGCTGTTTATGTTACATTTCAGAATTATCATTTCTATTGCTTCTGTGTTCATTCCATGATCGATTAGTGCCGGCTTCCTCGTACTTTATGTAACGTTCGGTATTCGGCTATAAAATTTGTTTCTGAACATGACACAAGAAGTTGGAATCAGCTCTTCTTCTTCTTCTTCTTCTTCTTCTTCTTCTTCTTCATTTGCCTTTTATCCTACAGTGGAGTATAGGCCCTCAAACAGCTCACGTAAAGCCTTCCGAATATGCATTGTTGATGCTTACAACATTCATTTGACAATGTTTTTTTTTACCTGTGTGAATGCATCATGCACTGTTGATGAACGAAAGATGAGTTATTGGAAGGGCCGATGTAAGACGGGCCTACACGCCCAATTTGTTACCCTCTGATAATAAAGATAAATTCAATTCAATTCCTATCTTTTATTATCTCCTGTACTCCAGACTGAGACTGTAACTCTCTTAATCCCCTCCTCATATTATTATTATGTTTCATCTCTTTATCTAACTTCTGTTCTCCATATGTTTTTCATCTCCCTCTTCTCAAGTTGATTTTAATCTATGGGTTCCAAAGACAAGACTTTCTAGTTATAATAAAAAGTTAAAAGTAAAATAGTCAAAGCAAAGGCAGCATTTCACAAGATGAAGAATATTCTCTGCAATTTATGTTTGTCAATCGAAGAAAGGAAAAAACATTCTTAAGAGCTCCATCAAGCTGTAGAGATGTTTTTTTTTTTTTTAAAGATGAGAACACAAGAACACAACAGAGGGAGAGAAAGAGTAAGAAAGAAATATTGAAAAAAGTAACTCACAAAGAGAACTAGTTATTCGCATCAGAAAAGGACAGTTCACATTCTTTGGGCATGTCATGAGAACTGGAAAGTGTTATACGTCATAACAACGGGAAAGATAGAGGAGAGGTTGGAAGAGACCAAGAAAGAGAATCGTTTTACTTCATGGCACGGAGGAACGTCGGTAAACGTAATTACTGACTTTACACGAAACATGAGGCTGCACAGACTATAAGGGGAAAAAAAAGATTTTCTCCGTGTGTGTCCTATCCATCGCTAGTGTCTTTTCATCGCTCTTTTATTCGCTGAAATTTGTTGTTCTTTCAAATACCTCCACATTAGTGATTCTGGCATACTCAATCAATCATGTGCCATGCCGGAAAGCGTGGGCGGTCATGACTCGCCATTTCACTCGATCGCTAGAGTCGTGGATCAGCTCAGTGTTCCTGTCTCGTCCATGCCATCTGGCCAAGCTATCCAGATATTTTCATCTCGGTCTTCCTCTTGGTCTGTTCCCTTCGATATTGCCAGTTGTCACTAAGTTCTCCAATCAATTTCTTCTCATAACATGTCCAAAAAATTTTGACTGTCTACGTCTAATTATCCAACATAATAAGGGAAGAAATACAAGCTAGAATCAACTCTGGAAATAAGATATACTATGCAGTAACAACATGTGCTAAAATCAAATGCGATATCTCGTAACACCAAGATCACAATATACAAAACACTGATTAGACCAGTTGTGCTGTATGGCTCTGAAACCTGGAGTACAACTAAAGGAGACGAAGCCTTGTTACAAACCTTTGAGAACAAAGTCTTAAGACGCATCTTTGGGCCCATTAGGGATACACAAAGTGGAGAGTGGAAAAGAAGAAGCAACAAAGACATTTATGACCTGTTTAAGTCTCCGCTAATCACTGTTATCATGAAAGCTAATAGACTGCAATGGCTGGGGCATATAGAAAGAATGGAAGATAATAGGGAAACAAAATTCGCTTACACTCAGGAAATAAATGACCGTAGACCCCGAGGGAGACCAAGAAGGCGGTGGAGAGATAATATACATACAGACCTACAAGCACTTGGAATCAACGACTGGCAAGAGAAGGTCAACCAGAGAGACGAATGGAGACGGCTTGTATCTGCATCAAAGAACCTCAATAATGCTGAAGAAGGAGGAGACGTCTAATTTCTCTAATCAATTTACGATTGTCATTTGTCTCCTGTAGTACTTGGTCATTGGTTTTTCTGTCTGTCCATAGTATCCTTTGCATTTTCCTCAGAAGCCACATTTCTGCAACCATCAGATGTTTTTTCAGCTTGACTGCTCATTGTCCACGTTTCACAACCATACAAAAGAACAGCCTCTATGTATCCCCTCAACACTCTTTTTCTCGTTTCAATTGACATCTTTTTGTTGATCAGAATGTTTTTTTTTAAATCTTGCAAAAGGCTACTTCGCCATGGCGATTCTTGTTCTAATCTCTTCAAGGCATTTCCCATGAGATGTTATGACTGTTCCGAGATAATTGTACCGATTCACTTGTTGAAGAATATTCCCATTTACACTGTGTAATTTCGTTCTTCCTAGTGATTACTTCTTCTTCTGCTGCGTTCATCCAGTTGTTTTTTTTTCCGGATGTGATTGCGTTGTGCCTGTTTACAGCAAAGCTGCGTTCTTGCGCCGTTAGGCCGACACTTCCGACTTCTGCGGGCATTTGTTGACCGGGTTAACCATCCCGGGTGACTACCATAACCTGTCTTTTTACTTCGACGCATGACTAATCAGACTTGTTCCTGCAGTGAGGCGCTGTCGTGTTAGTTGGTAACCTACTTGCATGGCCAACCATTTGATTTGCTGCCTTGTAATAAAATCTAACGTAGCTATAACCCCCAAGCACAGCCAGCCCCATATTTATATAACCTAATACTAATAGGCTCTCGACTGGTGATATGGTCAATATCACACCGGCCTTCTTTACTTCCCATGGTATTTGCTGGTACCCATTTAAGCCTGGGCCGATTTGGACAATAAAACACAACATTGCGCCTTGATGGGGAATGAGTTGAGTTGAGCTAATGTCGCGGAATTCTAGTAGTTGTCGATTGATGAAAGACTGTCGCGCCATTCGTCTACAGGCAACCGCCATTCTTTGATGTTGGGGACAGATTGTCCCGATGAGAGTCGGCAAGATCTTTTGTTGTGGGGGAAAGATTTCTCCAGATCACAAGCCGGCAAGACTTTTTGGAGTACCGGGAACACTTCCCCAGATCAAAGCGGGACAGCCGGCCGGTTGTTTACATCGAGTCGGAAAAGGAGAGGAAAAATAGTTTCTCGACGCATAGTGTCTAGTCAGATTTGTGACGTCATTCAGACACAGTTTTAAAACAATCTGGACAAACACCTATGGCGGGAACAAGGACCTGTTTGATGTTCCTGTTCTGATTATGGAAAGAGACCACGGTGTCTTATGTTGATTTACATCGACGGACATTTGTCCATTGTGTGATTTAGTGGTCTCGATTTCAGACGGGAATAAATATATGGTATTTCATTAAATAGACCCAAATTAGATTCTTCTTCTTTCGTTCGCTTGAAATATGTCTATAACTGCAATGCTGTCTCTTGTATGAATTGAACTGTCTTTTTCAGTTCACACAGCGGTCCATGGAGTTTATCTTCCACTGTCGTCTCTCTAGGCCAGAAGGTTTGCCTAGATATGTTATATTTTGGGCAGTCTTGGAGTATGTGCTCTGCTGTCTGATACACAAATCCACATGTCCACATGGCTGTTTCACCAATCTTGAATTTTGTATACATGTGGTTGCGTAATCTATTGTGCCCTGTTCTGAGGCGCAGAATAATGACTTGTTCTGGTCTATCCATAACGTGGTAGTCATCTTGAGCAAGTTTTGGTGGCTTTCTGACTGATTTGATCATTCTTTTCTTTTGGTGGTATGTAACTGGCACATCAGGCTGTTCTTCTTTGGCTCCTTCCTTAGCCAATTGATCAGCTCTGTCATTTCCGGGTACTCCACAGTGGGATGGTATCCACTGTATGGTGACCTTATGCTGACTGCTAAGTTCAGAAAGTAATGTCCTTAGTACTGGCAATTTCCCAGACAGGAGCGCCTCGAGTACTGATTTTGCATCTGTCAATAGCACCACAGGTTGTGTACCATTGCTGGTATGTAGTAATTTCTCTGTTGCTATCTTGATTGCCTCAATTTCAACATCGTAGTTATGGCAGTACTTTCCTGTCGGTACTCTAGCTGTGTCCCTAGTATTATTTGGGTATTCTATGTTCACTCCCGCTCCTCCATTTCGAACAGCATTTTGTGCTGACCCATCTGTGTAGACTCGGACCCAAATTAGATTATTCTTAGGAGTTGAGCGTAGTAATGTGCGTTGTGTGAACTTATTATAGGAGCATCAGCAGTAGTAGGCTGACGCATAGCTTAAAATAGGTCAAGTAATATATTGTTTAACTCAGCGGGTTAAGACTAATGTAGTGGGATGATATTTAGGGAGATTGAAAGTGGTTGGGGGGATAAGGGAAATGTCAAATGGTAGGATCTTCCAGTAGGGTATCTACTGGGTATCTGCGCTTTTCCTTTAGTCAGTTAGTTAGTTAGTCGCAGTTCCAACTTCACAGCAACGGGTCGTCCCCATTATGCTCCGTTCCTGTGCCAGTGAATACCACACAAAACGCTCCCCACTGCCCAATGTGAAAAGTGGAAAAGACAGGAGTCTCGACAAACAACAGCCCGCACATATACACTGTGCATAATGCCGCCACCAGAATGTCAACACAATAGTCCCCCACAAAACACCCAGTTCATTTCTGATAGAATCGGCAGTCATTTTCCCATCTGGATGTTTCCTAGATGTTCACCCACACAGTCCACGAAATACAGTTCATCGTCGATGGCAGTGGCAGTCAACCAGAAGCCCAGCAGCCACGCATTTCTGCATAAGGAAAAGACCGGTCAACTCTGGGACATAGTCATCCGCCATCGCGCCGAACATGCAGTCATGTTCCAAAAAACCTCGGGCAGATTCAATAGCATTTCACACGAAACTCAAAGCTCACAGTGTCACGCCACGCACTCACTCAGTAGCAGGGCGACGGAACCATCAGGCCTCCTTAGTCGCCTCTTACGACATGCATGGAAGGCTACAGTGTTGCTATTCTTTGCTTCCCTTATGGGCCTTTAGTCTTTTCCTTTAGTCTTTCCTTCTTACCATAACTCAGACCGATGTGATGAGCTCCTCTGCATTATGACAGAGTTTAGTTCTCTGTTAAATATCTGAGTACGGCCGTCGGCCTACATTCACCTAATGAAGGTCAAATCAGGTTGCTCTCACCGGGTGTTCTCTCTTCAACAGGTTCCACTATGTTTTCCAAAAAAGCTAGGAGACAAGTCATAGAAGAAGATTATGGCTCGATCATTGAAGGCAATTTTTACTCAGCGGCTTTTGCACTGGGCCCATAACCCAGAGGGTCTGCAAGAACCTGGCCTCTGCTGAGCAGGAACCGACGATCATCTAAGAGTGATTCCTCCGTGGTAGTTCTCATCATATTAGAGTGAAGATACTTACAATACCACCAGTAACAGGGACAATAGTATTTATATAGAGAAATTAACAATTAACATTGCGTTTTTCCAAATGGTGAATTCCTGTGAGAAATTAACAATTAACATTGTGTTTTCCAAATGGTGAATTCCTGTGAGAAATTAACAATTAACATTTTGTTTCAAAGTGACAGTAAACATTTATTTTACTGTACAAGGGTTATCAGATCACATAACTTTTAGTGACATATTGGTTACACTGTGTGTGTCGGATTCATGGTCAGTATTGGACTACATCCACAATTGGTGACCAGGCATCCGGACGATCCAAGAGCCACTGGAGGAAGTCGACACCTGGCTGAAGAGACACATCATTTGGTGAGGTCCTTCTGTACTTGATCTATGGTGCTGTTGTGTGGCCGGTACTGTGATGAAAGCAGACTTTGATCCTGAGCTGTTCAGTCTGATTCTGCATACACTCTAGATCAGCGGTTCTCAACCTTTTTTGGCCCGTTCCCCCCTTCACCATATTTTCAGAACGTCATTCCCCCCTTCCTATAAAAAATTTGGTCCGTGCCACCCTTCACCGTATTTTCAGAACGTCATCCTCCTTTTCGTATTTCCTATCTAAAAATCCCCCCACCCCTATACAGTATACGTAAAAATGGTATGTAAATTTAATAGCATACATTTACTTTATAAAATGAATTTTAGAAGGATGAGACGTACATAACTGTAAAGTATGAAGGGAAAAACAATATCAAGTAATCGGGTTTTGTATTAACGCGATCTTGAAATGGTCTTTGACATATGCCTGGGTCATTGACATTGAGGTGAGTGACCTTTGTAGCGAGACTACGAGAAAAACAACTAGCCCTGAGTAATAATGGTAAGGGTGAGTGCAGACCCCCCAGGGTGGATGGGGGGAGAGCAGTGTATTTTTGTGTGAAGTCAGGGGACTTCAGGACAGTTGATGTTTTGGCGCCGATCGGATCGGTGGGCTAATAAGTGGGAGCTTAGACTGACTGCGGGTCAGATCGTGGGTTGTGTTGTTCTCCCAGTTGTGAATGCAGGCCTAAAACCCAGTGGGGGTTGGATAGTTAATGGAGGCCTGAACCCAGAGTGGGTTGAATAGTTAGTGGAGGCTAGACCCAGTGTGTGGGTGTATTGTGTGAGGTCCAGCGGTGGATAGTAGCTGGATTAACTGTCTTGTGGATTTGAGATGAAGCAGGCCTTTGAGAAGGCAGTGATGTGTACGTGTTAAATTGTGAGGAGGATATATATATTCTATGGATTATATTGGTTTCTGGATATATAAATATGTTATCTGTGTCCGTGTTCAGTCTGCATTAAAGATTACGTGCGCCAACTCAATCGTGTTCACTGACTGGTGAATGTGCACTGTGGGGGTGAGTTATATTGTGAGACAGTTAGATAGCTCAATTGACACACCAGGAGCATTTTTACCTAGACAACGACCATATCACGCACTTATCATTAAGAACATCGTGATATTATCTGAGGGCTCTCCGGCCAAGAACAATATTATCTGGGAGGCTTCGTCTGGTCAAGAACAAGATAGACATTGTTGTCAATCTGAGATATTTAGGAGCTCGTCGCTTAGTAAAGATTTTCTGACAGTTACATTCGGTCAAGGACGACGGGGATATATTGAGATATCGGTGGGTTTGTCGCTTATAGTGGAGTTATTATCTGGTGACTATGTTCGATCTAATACACAAAGAAACCCTTGACAATTTGGATATTATTGCTTCAAGAGATTAATGTGAACTCTTTGGTGTGTGCGCCAGATAATTAACACAGACAGACGAGAGTGAATGCTCAAGCTAGCAGACGGGGCACGGAAAAACCAGTGTTGAATACAGAGTGTGGCGAGGGCAGCGTGCGTGTGTGTTAAGGACAGGGGCACGAGAAGCCGCCACAGGTAGAAGGCACATCGAAAAAGACTGACAGCGCGCTGGAGAAGACGCGGCACAGAAAAGTCGGCGCCAAGATACTAGCTGGACGATATCCTGACAGGTGTGTGTGTGTGACAGGACAGGATTGGAAAAAACCAAAGATAACAGACAGTGAGCGATTTCGTTGCGAAGTCCTGTGCGTGGTGAGACATTTTGTGTGTGTGTTGAGGACAACGCACGGTGTGGTCGCAGGTCGACAGTTTAAGAATTTCACCACAGGTAACACGACGGGTGAGGACGGTGGAAATTGTGAGTCACCACAGACAAATCGGGTTGACAGAGGGTCAGCGCTGTTTTGGAGGTCGGTGTAAAGTGTGATTTTCCACGGAGTTGAAAGAGCAGCCGTGTTGGGGCTGAGGAGGTTGGGTGGAAAATATTTACTGAGGATTTTTCCACTAACGGTGATAAAGAGAAATTGAGCTCACAGTGTGAGTCAGGGTGGGAGATGGAGTGAAGGCACTCAGGAAATTTCCACGGCCTATTGTGGTCAAGATAACTTATTGTGAATGACCAAAACAAGTTGTTTGTATGAAAACCAGACTTTAGCATTCGTCTTTGTTGAACTCCCTTTGTAATCATTACTCTGTCATGAGCAAACATTTTTTCAACGAAGGATTACGTATCATCACCGCACGCATGGTCGCATAGAACTTACTATAAAGAGCTAAAGCGCTGGACATTTGCTGCCAAATTTTTTTTTTTTTAAATCTTGTCGGGTAACGGCAATCTAGGACATATATGATACAGCAAAGCGCCATCTCCGCAACGAAGGTATAAAAACGTGTGGATTATTGCTTTGTTGCCACCACGTCCAGGGAAAGTACAATAACGTGACGGACTGTGTCGAGACAGAACATTTTGGACAATCACTATCACCTTCAACTTTTTCGACAGTTGGAACTTGTGATCACCACGTGAAATTCAGTAACCACTCAACAAATCAATAAGTCATTTTGGAATCTAGCTTCGTAGACATTTCATAATTTTAACCAACAGACACTTCCAGACTATTGTGAAAAACTATTAACAGCAAAATAAGAACTTTTGATGAAGGATTAATAAGCACACATTTGTCGGCCAACCATTTGGACATTTTGTTTGCTCTCATCGACTTGCATGTTGTTTTCGGGTGTTACGCAATTATTTGTATGTGGTCCAGTGTTTGTCAGGAGTAGGAGATATTTGTGTGTTTCACGAAGGTCGTGAGACAGAGCAAAAAGAAATTGTCTTAGGTGCACCATATATTTTCTGGGAATTAAATCGAAAGGTCAGTTTGTTTGGGTCTGCAGTGACGCAGTGTCGGTCCTGGATAATATACCATGCCTGTTTGTGTCTAACGTCAGATCTGTGTATATTTTGAGGATATTTTTTTCTCTCTTCTTTCTTTCTTTTCGTTATATTTACATATGATATTTGGTTTTTCGGATACAGGTATTATTGTGATCTTTCGTCATATCTACTGTCTAGTGGTCTTTGTCAGTTTATATATATATATATATATATATATATATATATATATATATATATATATATATATATATATATATATATATATATTACGTGCACTGTGGTTGTCGTCTCACACAAACTTGTGGATGTTACTGTGCTTTATTTCTTTGTGATCACCGTCTTTGTGTACTCAGCTTGTGCGTCTAGCGTTTTATAGAAATCACTTAGTGTGGATCATTCATTCCTTTGTATATGTATTTATATGTATGTTTAACAATATTTCCAGAAATTTTCTACAGCTATTTTGGATATACAAGGGAGTATAGGTAATACACCTCACTACCTAGTACTTATAGAGTGACTGTGTGACGACAGAGTGATATTATTAGTACTACGAATTTACGTACACAGCAAGTGGTGGTGTACTTAGGGAAAGTACACAAAGACTAGCAGCAGAGTCTTTACATTTATAGTTGGCTGACAGACAGCAACGTGTCCACAAGTACAAGATGCCTACTTTAATGGAATACATAGAAGCAGGTGAACGTATAGGCCTGAAAGGCAAAGAGTTACAGGAGTTTGCAGAAGCAAAATTGAAAGAAGTTCAACACTGGGAAAGAGAGGAGAGGCATAATGAACGCGAGGCAAAACGCTTACAGGAAGAAAAGGTAGCTGAAGCCAAGCGTCTTCAGGAAGAGAAAGAGACACAAGTGAAACTAAAAATGGAACAACAAAAACGCCTACAGGAAGTAAAGTTAGCTGAAATGGAAAACAACCGTCTAAAGGAAATTGAGAAAGAGAAGCTCAAGTGTCAAATGGAAACTGAAATTGAGATAAAAAACTTAGAACTATCTTCGAAGGGTCAAAGTGAGGAAAGCAGAAGACCTTCGCAGTCGTCACAGAGATTAAAACTGCCATATTTTACAGACCGGGACCATCTTGAATCTTATCTTGGAAGATTTGAAGCATCAGCGAAAATGTTAGGCATTCCAGAAGGGGAGTATGCCATGAAGCTGGGCGAGTTTCTGACGGGTAAGGCCCTAGATACCATGTTTAATTTACCTGTGGAAGAAAAAAACTACACTATTTTGCGTCAACGTTTGCTTACAAAGTTCCAACTAACTGAGTGAGCATGGATATAGAACAAAGTTTAGACAATTAGGGCCAGAGACAAATCAAGATTTCACAGATTTTGTTAACACAGTAAAGAACACATTTAATAAATGGATGGAGCTTGCAGAAGTAGGGAAAGATTTTAATAAATTAGTGGATTTAGTGTTAAGAGACAAGATCTTATCATCATGTAATACAAACTTAGTAGCTTTCTTTGAAGAACGTAAGCCAAAGGACATAGACACAATGTCACAGTTAGGACAAAACTACATGACTGCACATCCAGATAGTTCTATTGGTAGACAAGTGAGTGAGGAAATAGTCTGTGCAGCGTACACTAAACAGGACCAGAATCCAGTTATCAGACCAAGGGCGAAAAGTGTGGATTCAACACATAGATATGAACAACCAGAACCTCAAGACAATGCTTTTCGAGGAAACAATGTTGGTAGAGAAGGACGTTACCCATACAAAAGGGGGAATTTCCAGAGACGTCCAAATAGTTATGCCAGATGTTGGAATTGTGGGAGCTGGAGACACAAGGCAGCACAGTTTGACGTGCAACCAGCCAGTGGGCCAACAAATAATAGGAAGAGGGACGTTATTTGCTTCAAATGTGGCGGGACAGGGCATGTTAGCTATGAGTGTACGATGGGAAAAACAGAGCACTCTAATGCAGCGCAAGTAATTGAGACGCTGAACAATGAGAATTGTAGTGGATGCAAACCTGTGTTTGAAAAAGACGGTCAGCCAGTCTTAATATGTGGTCATACAGTGAAAGCAGGATCAGCAGTGCATGAAGGAGGAAGTCTGAAGCTGCACCATGGAGTCGTTAATGATAGGCCAGCGTTAACAATTAGGGATTCCGGATGTACGTCTATCGGAGTGAGGAAAAGTTTAGTAGATCCCTCGGAGTACACAGGCAAACATATTAGATGCATAACATTTAACGGGGACAGTAGAATTCTACCCATTAGCCGTAATAGCAGTGAAAACACCATACATCACAGGAAGAGTGACAGCGTGTGTGCTAGACTCACCAGTGGCGGATCTGATCATCAGAAATGTGCCAGGAGTAAAAGATTGTACAGAAGAGGAAGTAGCTTATTGGGACCAGAAACATAGTTTAAGCAGTAACGAGGTAGTTACCAAAAGAAAACCTAAATTAGAGAGTATAGCTGAAGTAGAAGAGGCACTTGAAGTAGACATAGGGACTGAGAAAAAGGGTAGTACAGTTGAGCAGGTGAGAAGGGAATCCCAGAGACAAGATACTACTCTGGACAAATGTTTCCAAGGGTGTAGTAGAGTAGAAAATAAGCAGTCAAAAAAGGGTAGATGGTGTTTCGAGAGGAAGAACAATGTTCTCACTCGCCGGTTTTCAGATGGCGGAACTGCACGTGGGCAAGGAGTAGTACCCTTAGCACGTAGTGACCGAGATACTAGATCAGCTCAGGATAGTGCATGTGCAGGGCACATAGGTATAATGCGTATGCAGCAGAGAGCAAGGTGCCAGGGATATGGGCCAAGATTGAATAAAGAGTTCAGACTAAACAGAGACTCCAGTGTAACGGTGCAATATGCAGATAGGAGAGTTGAGTCAGGCCAAAAGAGTGTTCGCGACATCACTGACCCAGGGTTAGGGATAGCATACAGATGTAAATATATGGGCACCATGAGGAATGGGTACAAGAAAGGTAGATACATCATCAACAGAAATAGATGGAGGTTTGATGCAAGAAAAGAACCACCTGATACAGGGTCGGGACACAAATAGGTTGTGTCTTCTTGAGGATGTTAATAGACTTGCAGGTACACAGATATTATGTTCCCTATGATATGATTATTATTATTATTATGTGAGATACTAGTCATGTATTGGTACACAAGATGGAAAGTTGTTGGTATTGATGTATGGGGAATATGGGAGTGTACTATGAGCATTCAATGTATTATTTAGTGTGGTAGCTAGAGTGAAATGTAGTCATACTTAAGGGCTACCCAGGCATTATGTCTGGGTCACATAGTTCATAAGTATTATTCTCCCAACGTTTGAAAATGAAGTTTTCTTTTAAGAGGGGGGTAATGACATATGCCTGGGTCATTGACATTGAGGTGAGTGACCTTTGTAGCGAGACTACGAGAAAAACAACTAGCCCTGAGTAATAATGGTAAGGGTGAGTGCAGACCCCCAAGGTGGATGGGGGGAGAGACAGTGTATTTTTGTGTGAAGTCAGGGGACTTCAGGACAGTTGATGTTTTGGCGCCGAGCGGATCGGTGGGCTAATAAGTGGGAGCTTAGACTGACTGCGGGTCAGATCGTTGGTTGTGTTGTTCTCCCAGTTGTGAATGCAGGCCTAAAACCCAGTGGGGGTTGGATAGTTAATGGAGGCCTGAACCCAGAGTGGGTTGAATAGTTAGTGGAGGCTAGACCCAGTGTGTGGGTGTATTGTGTGAGGTCCAGCGGTGGATAGTAGCTGGATTAACTGTCTTGTGGATTTGAGATGAAGCAGGCCTTGAGAAGGCAGTGATGTGTACGTGTTAAATTGTGAGGAGGATATATATATTCTATGGATTATATTGGTTTCTGGATATATAAATATGTTATCTGTGTCCGTGTTCAGTCTGCATTAAAGATTATGTGCGCCAACTCAATCGTGTTCACTGACTGGTGAATGTGCACTGCGGGGGTGAGTTATATTGTGAGACAGTTAGATAGCTCAATTGACACACCAGGAGCATCGTTACCTAGACAACGACCATATCACGCACTTATCATTAAGAACATCGTGATAGTCTTCATTCCCCCCCCCCCCTGGAAACCCTAAAATCTCGGGGGGGGGGGGGGGGGAGATTCCCCACCGGTTGAGAACCACTGCTCTAGATTATATGACAGACATTCTACACACACACTTTGCACATACCTGACACTTTTCTATATTAAATTAATTTGTCATTTTGTTAGAAGCTAGCGTTGTGTAGTATGTTTTGGAAAAGAATGAGAGGGGGCATGGTCCAGTGGTAAGAAGAAGAAGAAGGAGAAGAGAGAGAGAGAGAGAGAGAGAGAGAGAGAGAGAGAGAGAGAGAGAGAGAGAGAGAGAGAGAGAGAGAGAGAGAGAGAGAGAGAGAGAGAGAGTGATCCAAAGACAGATGGGGTTTTGTAGACAGAGATCCAAGAGATCCTCAAGATAATGATATGGAGTTAAAAGAATGTGGGTGCTGATTCCCCTCACCCCAGGGATGACACTCTTTACGACAGCTAAGAAACAACATCGCCTCATTAAGGGCATTCCCACACGCGCTCCATCCCCTCGTTCAACAGCCAGCAAAGAATCATACTTACTGCTAATGGATATAACTGTCATCTTATTGAAAGTTCTCCTGGTCTTCCCTCTCAGTTTTGAGATTCGTTCAGAACCCCATACCGATCCCCCGCCATATCATTCTTTCCACATACGGGTTCTCAGTCTGTTCCCACAGCTTTCTCCACCTGGTCCCACTGGCACTCTCCCTTGGCCATAGGTAATCTACCACCGGGAGATGCCTTCACTACCAGCCTATCAGCCTTTTTATTTCCCCTCACTCCCGCATGACCAGGGCAGAAAGTCCATACAATTCTCACAATTTGTGACCTCTGAAGTGAGGCAAACCATTCTACACGAAACATTCTTTTCTCCGCCTTACTAAGCATACTCCGTAATGAATACAATGTGTGTTGAAGCGGTCTCCTCCACCCATCGGAAGGATGCTTTTACTTCTTCCACCTCCATTCTCATGCTGGAAGTTGTAGTCTAATATGCCAGACTCTCCTTTTTCAAGCATCGTCCATTAGCTTTCGCAATGAAACGCTAGCCACTAGGCCCTACATCTGTTTCTCACTACTGACCCATCGGTGTAGATCGCTATGTCACCTTGATGTGTGTTGCCCTGGTTCAGTTGTTGCACCTCAAACTCTTAGCGAGTTGTATTCGTTTCTTGACTATGGCAATCGTACCTATGGGATTCGTGCAACAGATCACTAGAATGACTCGCCAAAATTTCTCCCTAAACCCATCGTCAACAATGATCTGGGTAAACACTTCAGTGGATGAAAGTCATTGTTTGGGGATGGTCTTACCGTCTGGGCCTCTGATATTAGTTAGTCTTTCCTCTTGAGCCTAAGGCGGCGCATAGGGCAGAAGTCCTGTCTCTCCATGCCTGGCGGTTCGCTGCTACCTGTTGTAGATCTTGGATATTTACTTGGCCATTGAATGAGCCTTCTCTAATGATGGTTCTACGCAGGGTCTCTCTTGGTCTTCCCCGTTTTCTTTTCCCTACCGGTGACCATATGAGGGCTTGGTAGAGGAGTCTTGTCTTGCCCATTCTGAGTACATGGCCGATGTAGTTCCAACGGCGTCTTCTTATGAAATTGGATACTGTATCTTGCTTAGTCTCTTGTCTTATTTGCGAATTGGTTCTGAAGTCTGTCCAGTGGATGTTTAGAAGTCTTCTAAGACATTTGTTCTCAAAATTGTCTAATTTTTTATCTAAAGCTACCGTTGATTTCCAACTTTCACATCCATACGTTAACACTGGAATCACACAAGAGTTGAAGATTTTAAGTTTTGTGTGTTTGCTGAGTGTCTTTGACTTCCAGATGTTTGACAGTTTATTGAAGGCACTAGATGCCAGTGCGATTCTAGATGATATTTCTGGTGTTGAGTCCCCTGTAGATGTCATTTTGCTGATATAGTACCATCATATTCTTCTAAACATCAAAGCTCCACAGAGCGCCAATTACAATTGCTGCTTATTGTGAGCCATGGAGACTTATTAAAATCAACACAAAGAACATAAGCTGGATATTAGATTAATCTTATTTTTCTTCTTCTTCTTTGGGTACCTGATCTGGAGCAGGCATCGGAGATAAGGAGTTTCCAGTTCTCTCTGTTATATGATATTTTGATGACGTTGGTGTTTATTTGAATAATGACGCCAAGAGTAAACAACTCAGTAGCTTGGAATTAACAAAAAATAGTTAACAGAAATTAATGGGGAAAGTCTCAAACAATACAATAGTTATTGATATGCATGTTTCATATCATAATAACAAACAGAAAATGTAAATCAAGAAAAAAGTCGGGATGGCCAAAGTTGTATTCCACAACGAAATGGAACAACTACATGTCTACAACCACACAGGATGGAAGAGGTAGTTGAGCTCCGAAACAAGAAAAAAAATGCTTGACAATACCACCCTTTCAAAGGAGAAGTAAGGTGCCCCCCTTCTGTGTGATAGCCTACCGGACATCCTTAAGCAAGGTGGAGTACCCATTTAACTTCCTGATAAGGGTAACGTTAAAACAAGGGAGCAGGTGGTGGATGGAGCTAGGTAACAGTCAACAGATAGTTGTTGGTTACTGTCTCAAGTTTTGCGACTGTAGGCGAAACAGTAAAATATGCTGGGGTTGACTGTGATGTCCTGTAAAGGATATGCAACTAACTTAATATTGGATTTGTGGGTTACAAAAAAGACCCTTAACAGCATTAATGGGGTATTGATTCTAGAGGTTGATATGACACTATGGAATCCCACAGACAATCATTAACTTAATAAGGACAACATATGAAGATATCAAACGCAAAGTTCTTCATTGGGGAACCGACAGATGCATTTGAACTAAAACAGGAGTATGACAGGGAAGCCTTTCATCACCATTATTATTCTTACTGACTATAGACTGGATGATAGCAGTGTGTCAACGACTTGGCGGGGGCGCAATTGGGAGGGTACAAGCCTTATCCTTGTGGGAGGAAATGCAACCTAAGACTCACTGTTTTAACGTCATGGTAGGGCACACCAGACCCTAAGCCTTGGTCAGCAACTGGTCTAGGATCGAAGCTCTGACAGGCGGACAGTTAGAGCACTGCTGTATAATCCGGTAGCTTGTCTTGTTCCAGATGTATTGGCGTTACCTTTCCTCTGGAGTAAAGTTAGCTGGCGGAGACAGGGATCATGATGCATGGGCAACATCAGGTCTCTGCACTTCAGCCCGGGCTTTGTGTGATGATAACTCCATTTCTGGTCATATCGCCATGTAATTAGTATGCCTTCTTTGAAGCACAATGTAACAAAATAACATCTGTCATGGCGGCAAGGTGACAGTTTTAGTTTAAGTTTCGTAAACTGAATTATGAAGACAGCAATAACTAATGCCAACAATCTAATTCATTGGACCCTGACAAAGGAACTTGATGATTTAGAGTTCGCCAGCAACAATTCCCCCACTATCTTATCTCATCATGTTCCTCTTGTACCTTGCGGCGTCGAGGTGAAGCATAAACAGCGGGAGAGTGCCCGTTTATGGGCGTCATGTATCAAGATTCCCATGGTAATTCAAGATTCCCCTCTGTAATTCCCTGTGTCCATTGTTTACATGGCCGGCCTCTTCTTCTGCTTTCATCTGGTCTGTACATCATTGCTTGTTGTGGTATACTCTTAGTTGGTAATCTAGTTATATGGCCAAACCATTCTGATTTTCTCTTCTTCTTTATACACTGAGTATTCTTCTCAGGAATCTCATTTCTGTTGTGATTTTTCTTTTCTCTGTTTCTGTCATTGTCCAAGTTTGGCATTGGTAGCATAGAGTTGGTAGGAAGATTGTGTTATAGAGTGCCCTCCTGTCACACTCAAGAAATCAGATGCAAGATAAACTAAACACACTTGACGGGAGGTCACAACATTCAAGTTTTTAAAATTCATAGATGAACGGCAAAGATAATGAGATGAAACCAAGCAAATATCAATCTAATCTTTCTTGATGAAACCTCACTGCAAGAGGTGTGATAATACAACTCTTTAGGCGGCAATGTAGTCATAGATGAGGGAACAGATAGAGATGTTAAACTAAAAATTCCAAACGCAGGAGAGCTCTCACTCTCATAACACCAGGAAATTTGTGGAAGTTAAAAAAAAATTAAACTTAGCACCAAACTAGAATAGTTAACTCCAATGTTAAATCTGTAGTACTATATGGATCAGAAATGTGGAGAATGACTAATAAACAACAAACATTCATTAATGGGTGCCTGAGCAGAATACTATAGTGAGACTAAATTGTATGACAGAATCCCCAGGGGCTCATGGGGAGAACTAAACAAATTCATTTAATCAAGAAGTTAAGAAAAGA
The DNA here is from genome assembly GCA_014155875.1 of Cepaea nemoralis. Lineage (NCBI taxonomy): Eukaryota > Metazoa > Mollusca > Gastropoda > Stylommatophora > Helicidae > Cepaea > Cepaea nemoralis. The sequence continues at coordinate 208,782 of JACEFZ010023679.1, forward strand.
GGCTGTTGTTTCATAGGCACACACTGAGAACACATAAAGGTGTTATAACCAGACATTCCATTTTCTGCAACCCACAGGGCGAGAGAAATAGCGGGACCCTAAAAACACACAGAGAAGACAGTTAAAGATGGATAATTTGGGAAGAACATGCACAGAGCTAGAGGAGCGGCTGGCCGAGTGGCTAGAACGCCGGACTCTTATTTAGGAGACCCGGGTTCGATCCCTCAGTAAGGTGTGGGATTTTTTTCTGTCGGGGGCAAAAAGAAAATCCTAACCTGCACAGCTCACGGCGACTGCACTAGCCAGGCGGCCTTAATTCCTCAGGCTCAAAGACCCCTCTACCATACACCGCAAGGTACTATATTGGCAGTGAATGACAGTTTTTTTATGCACAGAGCTGCACGAGATAGCAACATATAAGAGGACTTGGCGTGAGTTGTTTAAGGACCCATACCCCATGGGGGATAACAGATACAAGAAGATAGGCCTGAACCAAACTGGCAGGGGATCTCAGAATTAGCGGCCCCTAGACATGTCATGACCAGAAACCATGAAGTGGACAAGCCTCTGGTATTAAAAATTAGTTGCCTGTCCTTTACAGAAGGTCGTCGTCAACCGGAGCATTTTTGTTGCTATTTGTGATTTCTTGGAAAGTTTTCTTTCAGTAGTTTGCCATTGCTTTCTGAATGACAGGCACTCATACCATTGTATGAAAACTAACGCAAGGCAGTCTGCGAGATTACAAATTCATCCGTAACCCGTTTGCTACAGAAGTTGCACTCATAAGTTTACTGCCAAATAATGGCTGATATCCACCAAAGGTATGCTCTAGCTCGGCTAATTTGACAAATGGGTTTTAGTGTCTATCAAGCGTGATTCCTACTGGATGAAATTTGATTCAAATGTAAGCGAACCATGCCGTTGTGGTTTGATAGGGTCATGTCCAAAGCCTTCAAAACTATCCGGGAAGGTTAACCAGATCAGCAAATGCACCCAAGAATTTGGATGTGTCGACCGCAAGGCGCAAATATCGCAGCTTTTCTGTAAACAGGCATAACACAGAAAACAACAAATAATAACGAACGGAAAAGAAGAAGAAAGAAAGAAAGATAAAGAAGAAGAAGTAGTATCATAGCAGCAGCAGCAGTAGTAGGGGAAGAAGAAGCACTGTATTCAGCCAAATTGCAAAAACCCAGCGCCGCTTGGTCAAAAATAACAATTCCAACAATACCTGAAACATAAACACAATTCACACAATTGTCATGGATTTCCAATTTCATTCATAAACACAATTCACACAATTGTCAAGGATGTGTAATTTAATTATTAATAACCATTCACACAATTGCCATGGGTTTGTAATTTAATTAATACCACAGAAAAAACATTTAATAAGGTAATTAAACTAATGTTTTGAACAAACGCCAAAGATATTTAAAAGTAGGAACACATGCCAAGTCTTCATTTATAACTTGCTATCGAATATATGTTTTTAAACTACGCACTGATTTGGATATTTTTGTACCTGAGATGTGAATATACATGAGCATTTGTCGCATTTCATGGAAACAAAATAATCAAATACAAAAGTTCTGACAAGGCTGGGAATGAAAATAGAATTACTGCAAGAAATAAAAAAGAGACAAGTTAAATATTTCAGCCACATTAAATCGCATTGCACTCTTGTCAAAACCATACCAGAGGGAAAAATTTAAGGCAGGCGAACGAACGCCACTTTATTTTCAATGGGTCACAAACTGGGCATACAGGCAAGTCTTATATTCGGCCTTACAGCCACCCTTCATTCGCACACATTAATTAAGTATTGTGCATGTTACATTCACATAGAAAAAACATTGTCAAATGAATACTATGAACATAAACAATGCATATTTGAACATAATGAGTATTTAAATGCATATATATATATATATATATATATATATATATATATATATATATATATATATATATATATATATATATATATATATATAAAGTCGCTTAAAAGTCGACAGGGTCGACTTCATTGCACCGGGTTTTATCCCACATGGCTCGGTCTCTTTCCGCAGCATGGAAAGCGTCGCACAAAGCACGAACTCTGTAGCTTTTAGCGACGACCCACAGGAGTCTCCGAAACATTTAACTCGTAAACTGAAGGACGCAGCCCGGAATCGAACCCACAACCTTCGGAGCACGAGTCAAACAGCTTGACCACTTCGCCACAGAGACTCCCCATATATATATATATATATATATATATATATATATATATATATATATATATATATATATATATATATATATATATATATATATATATATATATATAATTATCTCGGAACAGTCATAACATCTGATGGGAGATACCTTGAAGAGATTAGAACAAGAATCACCATGGCGAAGGTAGCCTTTCTCAAGATGGAAAACATACTGACCAATAAAAAGATGTCATTTGCAATGAGAAAAAGAATGTTGAGGTGCTACACTGAACCTGTCTTTTGTATGGAGGTGAAGGTGGACAATGAACAGACAAGCTGAAAACCACCTGATGGCTGTGGAAATGTGGTTTCCGAGGAAAATGCAAAGAATACTATGGACAGACAGAAAAACCAACGACCAAGTCCTACATGAAACAAATGAAAACCATAAACTGATTAGAAAAACTAGACGTAGGCAGTCACAATTTTTTGGCCACATTATGAGAAGGAATAAATTTGAAAACTTAGTGACAACTGGCAAGATCAAAGGGAAAAGAATAAAGGGAAAGCAGAGAAGTAAATACTTGGATGGCTTGGCCAAGACAAGAACACTGAGTTGATCCACGAATCTGGTGATCATGTGAGATGGCAAAACATGACCGCCCACGCTTATTGGCAAGGTACATGATGATAAATACAGATAAGGGAGCAAAAAAAAAGAGGCTCTGTGTGCAAGATGCGCAATTAAAAATCCCCCACAGTTGGGAATAGCAAAGAGTAAGCCGTAATGCAGTTGCCCTGGCAAATGCCTACCCATGGGTAGTTACCACTGATTCAAATCTTGTCTAGGCGAAGCAAACTTTGCATAAATAAATGCATGCCAAAGTCAGACACACACATATTTGAGGTGCATAATTATAATGCATTTACAAATGTTTGACCTCATTCACGTTCAATTATTTTGAAAAGTTTCTGTTGCATCTTTATGAAATTTTTCCGGCCATCATATTTACTCCCACCCAAGCAATTTGTCTTTGATAGGTCCAAAGGCAACTGAAATCATGGAAAGCGGCGACATTTCTTTGATGTTTTGGTGAAAATGTATTGAATTCATGCTAATAAACTTGTTTTACAGCAATGTATGTCAATTCGGGTAATGACGCAAAGCATTTCCGTTCCTCTATGTGACGTGCTTCTCATAAGGAAATTTCCATGCACGACAGAGAATATTCATCATTTAACACAGATGTCTCCATGTGAAGATGTAATACATTTTATAATATGCACTTCATCTCTGACCCATAAATTATATACCGCATATAAACCAACATTGAGATCTGCTGTACAATCTCCAGAACAAAAAATTGTTTGTTGGGTGTACATAATAAGGCTATATGCTAAATCTCATAATTTTCTCTCAGTTTGTTACTGAGTTATAGATTTTTATAAGGGGGAAAACATTTGTGAACACACTATAGGTGCGACGACATCCTTTAAACGAGGAAAGAAGAAGAAGTAATGAAACTTGCTAGTCACTACAGAACTGAAACAAACATTATGATAAAAAATAATGTAATCAGAACGAAATAAGCACTACCAGTCATTGCCGTGGAGCTACTGTTGCTCATAACAATATCTATGGATTGACATCTATGTATATGTAAAATAAGCTGTCAGTTTGCAACTTGAACAATCCGAGCATCTCATTTGTGTTCTGACCCAGTGAGCACTGTATCCACTCGGAAACACAAAATACTCGTATCTGCGGCCTCCTGAGAGTTGCATATTATTCATCGTTACCCATGATTCATTAGCTCTGTGACCTATTTAGATGAAAATGATTAAGAAAATAAATGTCTTAAATTCATCACCACAGCTCTAGCATTTGTGGAAGATACAATGTAAATAAAGAAGCCAGAATCTATAGTCGCACAATGTGTTGCCTGGCATACTTCCCTGCTGCTCGCCAGGTGCATACTGGAAAGTTAAATGTTACGTAAAGTGAATCGATGAATCATATTTTGACTTAAATACATAACACTGTCACAAGAACTTTTCGAATGTGGAGCATTTGTTATCTCCAGGGTAATCACAGATTCACCATAAAGTCTTTCTGTCTGCACAATAATGGTAACACATAATGGCTATAACTTATGCATATTTGTGTGATCGTTTATTTTTTTGTTGAATACAATATAGGAAATGTCTTAACTTCACATTCAAACAATATCAGTGACTGTGTGTGCTATCTATTTCAGCTCGAATCTTCGTAGCTTGGATTTACTATTATTTCAATCCGCTTTCTTGTTCATCTTTTCTTCTACCCTTTTAAAAGTTGCCAGCATTATTATTGGCAATACAGGAGACAGAAGACTGGGGAAAGACATGATCACCAGAGCCAGCTGACATTGACTGTAAGAAGTTTTTTGAACAGACCCCCAATGTTGCTTATTATGAAGCCAAGATAGTCAAAATTTGTGGCATTTTTCAATATCTTATTCTTTTATTGTAATCTTTGGTAGGCATGTAATTTTTAGTCGATGTTATTTATCAGAAATAGTTACTGTGTAAGAATCAGTCCTCATGAACACTTTTAGAGTCAGATATTTATTAGTGGCTGTGACCATGCCGTGTGGCTCTGATGGTCATGTCCTTCTGCAGCCCTCTGTTTCGTGTACTGCCAAGTATATCCGATACTGATGTTCCTCCATGCTGTGATGTTAAACTGCCCAGCATCTTCTCTCCTGGTCTCCCGCTTCTCTGCCTTGCTCATTGTCATCAGGTTCTCCAGCTTTCCCTTGCCTAGGATATGATTGTCATTTAGAGAGAGCGGTCATCAGTATAACAAGTTAGTCATTTCGAAGACTGGTGCTGTCTGATATTGTTTAAGAGCTGGCAGTGACTGAGCAAGAGAAATATGGGAACGAGTAGATATATATTTTAAGAGCTGGCAGAACAAGATAATTATGGGAACTATGATATGGTTTAAGAGATGACACTACAGAACAAGATATGCATGGGAACTATGGGTATATTTTAAAAGTTGATAGAACAAGATAAGTATGGGAATGTATGGGTATAGTTTATGAGTATATAGTTTAACAGGTAACAGAACAAACCAAGCCTAGGAACACATGGACATAGCATAAAAGGTAACAGAACAAGACTGGGAAACATATCCAAACCATTTGCAATTACGGTGGGAACTTGACACAATTCTTGAGAGTAAGAATTAGAAATGCCTTCATGAAAGAAGAAAGTCATACAGGCAACACGTCGTCTGCACACTTACCGGCAGCTCCTGTGACATCAACCTGGACAGATATATAAATCGACTTATCCTCGTGCTTGATCACATGAAGAACTTTCTGGTCAAAGCCCGTCATCAGATAGGGGTCAGAAACTGTCCCATTGGTTACGTCATCGTCTCTCCACACCGCACCCCAACCCTGTGAATACAATAATAAAACTAATAATAGCTTAATATACATCAAACATTTTGTGTCCTACGCAGTTTCCTGCCATGGGTCTGTTATGTGATTGATAGCGCCATCATATTTTTGTAGCAAGGATGAATAGACAGCCAATCTTTCCCTCACTTTGGCAGGTGATGAGCCTAGGCATTGAACCCGTGTCTGATCGTGTTCATGACATTCCAGCGCAACTCACTATCATCTTCCTAACGTGTCTTCCACATCAAACATTACTCAAGTAAATTATATAAAAGTTAAGGACTCTTTTCTAAGCCTTGGGGTGCTGTAGGTATATGGTTCCAGCCCCATATTTCCATAGACCAATGGCACTCGATGGGTGATGTGGTCAGTATCTCGGCAACGACTTTTACTTTTCAGAACATTTCCTGGTACCTATTTTAGGTGGGGTAATGGGATCCCAGGGCAATTTTAAAAAATAAACACCATGCTTCGATGGGTTTCAACCAAATGCCCACTGGCTGGCAGGAAAGCGTGCTATTCACTGTGCCTCTTGTTACAGTAAAACAAACATGCACTCGGTTTACATTTGTCTGAGTAAATCTGCTTTTGACAAATGTAATATATTTTTTTTATTTATTTGCTCTACTAAATGTGTGTAATGATCATTAATGAAATTCAGATTGTAATGATATTTTATATCCAATCAAATAATTTTAGAGGGCGGCATTTAAAGTCCCCTAGAAAATGTGCAGCATATGCAGCCTTTCTTACGTTGAGTTTTAATCCTGGAATGAATGTTAGAGTAATATCATACTAATCCAGGAGTTGCAGTAATCTAGTGAATAGCAAGTTTGTCACGTGACCCTGTGGTCATGTTTTTGAATTCCCATTTATTTACCTGGCCCGGCGGCCTAGCCAAGCTGATAGCAAACTGCGCTGGTCATGTTATGAGCAATATCAGATGCAGTTGTGATGCCTGGGCTCATCACTTGTCAAAGTGAGGAAACGACTGGTCACATACTATTCATTGCTCTCAGGCCACATCACAAACCCATAGCAGAAAACTGCTTTGGGACAAATTTAAAGAAAAATATACTTCCTTTACTGCAGTAATATAAAAGACAGCATTAGCTGCCTCCTTCCCAGTAATTCCACAGTGGGAAAGTAGCCACTGGAGGAGACTAGTTGAGGATCTGTGGATGTTGTTCAACTTTGATTTTATTTCATGCAGAAGATGTTCATTAGTCCTGCTATGTTCAGTGAATGGATAAGTAAGAAGGTGAGGAGTTTACCTAACAATGGTCGATTAGCTGTTATTCTGTAAGTCAAGTGCCCATTGTCATTCTCATAATTTATAACTGTAATTTGTATGTATTCCCCTGTTGGGATATGCTGTGTGGCATTGGTGATCATGTCTTTCCACAGCCTTCTGACATGTGTCCTGCCAATAATTTCTGATAGTGATGTTCCTTCATGCCATCGTGTCAAATTGTCCAGCATCATCTCTCTTGGTCTCCCCTGCCTCTATTCTCTCCATCTTTATCTTTGTGATGACATTCTCCAGCTTTCCTCTTCTGGTAGCATTCACCCCAAATTGGGACTGTCTTTTTCTGATGTGAATAACCAATTCTCTTTCTTGGTTAACGTCTTTCAAGATATCTTCTCTGCAGCCTCCATATAATTTCTAACGTGTCTGCTAACTGTCCACAATTCGCTTTCATATATCATGATTGGCCCAATATAGCTCCTTTACAGGGCAGACGCTTGTCCGTTTTTTAGCCCTGAACGGGCAAGATTTTTTCAGGTTCTGTAAAATTTCGAGTTGCGTTAGTAAAAACATCACAAATAAGGTGTTAGTCAACCAATTTTAGTTAAATAAACAACACAATGAAGGGAAAAGCATGCAGAATATGTTACTCATGTGATTGTTGTCGGTAATCCATATATGAACACAAATATTTATGAAATACGGCAGATTGTTTGTGATTTTCCGTAATCTATACAGCAATTTACAAACACATTTTCAGAATCATAATCACTTTCTTTAAAGTCCGACTCACAACTGTACCGCTTTTCACTGATATCTAGCTCCGATTAATAGTCAACTTCGTGCACTTTAATGTCACTTAAATTGAACCTAGCGAAATCTCGGCTATCACTTGAAGAATTGATGAAATCCGTTTTGATAAACTAAGCGTAAAAACCCCGAAAACTATAAAAAAAAGTCTGTAAAAGTCTGTTCAAATTCATAGTAGGCGCTTACAAATGGCGGCCACGTTGTCAAGCTATCGGCGGAAGCGAAAGTAGCCGTCGGAAGTATCGTAAAGCCGAGAGATCGCGTTTTTACAATGCATAATAGTATCGGATGGTTTCAGCCGCTCTGCCCGTTTAAGCGACCGGACGGAAATGGACGTTCTGCCTGGTAAAGGGTTAAGAACTCTTTCCCTCATCTCACTTTTATTACCAATGTCCAAATGATTAGACTTGGATATTGTAGCAATGGCAGGTTGCTATCAACAAACCCTTGATAATATATCGCACACTTTAGTAAGTGCTGAAAACTAATTGCAGCTTTAGAAGTATTGTAGACTAATTCCAGTCTACCTCAAATGCGGAGTTGGCACCGGATGGAGGTGTTGATGATGATGCTTTAGATATGCAGGTGATATGATGATAAATAATTTTCATAAGGCTAGCGTGATTCAGTCAACATACTGTCAAAATGCCAAATTAGTGCAAAAAAGAATTCAGGAAGTTACTAATAACAGAACAAGTACATCAGCAGGCTGTCTAAAAACTAAAGATGGCAAAATCATAATAGAAAAAGATCAGATCCTACATGTATGGTCAGACTATGTGAAAAACCTTTATGATGATAACAGAGATGAACAGTATGATATTCAATTTAATAATGAAGGACTGCCAATTTTGAAGGTGGAGGTTCAAAATGTTCTTAAACATATGAAAGCTGGCAAGGCCCCCTGTTAAGATAACAACACAACAGAAATGATTAAAGCTTTAGAAGAATATGGAATAGATCAAGTCACCAGACTGCTGAACTCATTATATGATACCGGGCATATACCTTCTGAATTATGTAATTCTGAATTTATTCCCAAAGAAATCAGGAGCCTTGGAATGTGATCAACATAGAACAATTAGTTTAATGAATCACATCACAAAGATTTTGCTACGAATTATCATGCAAAAAGTGAGGAAGAAAATAAAACCTGAAATAGGGGAAGAACAATGTTGGTTTGCAGAAGGAAAGGGTACAGTAAATGCTGTGTATATGCTGCGTTCAGTTATTGAACGTTCTATAGAAGTAAACAAAGATATACATCTTTGCTTTATTGACTACACAAAGGCTTTCGATAGAGTAAGACATGTCAACATGGTAGATATGCTTGCAGATCTACAAATTGATGGGAAAGACATTAGACTTATAAAAAACATATATTGGAAACAACAAGCTGACATAAGGATTGATAATAAAGTGGGACAATATCAACCTATTAAGAGAGGTGTGAAACAGGGATGTGTAATGTCTCCAGATCTTTTTTCCCTATACAGTGAAAATATTTTCAGAAATGTAGAACATATACATGGAATCAGCATTGGAGGACGAAACATCAATAACATTAGATATGCAGATACAGTATTGATTGCAGACAATGAGCAGGATCTGCAACAATTAGTAGATGCGGTTGTTGCACACAGTGAACAACTGGGATTAGAATTAAATTGTAAAAAGACACAGATTATGTTCGTCACTAGGAAGAACGAAATACCACAATGTAATATACAAGTAAATGGGAATATTCTTCAACAAGTGAATCGGTACAATTATCTCGGAACAGTCATAACATCTGATGGGAGATGCCTTGTAGAGATTAGAACAAGAATCGCCATGGCGAAAGTAGCCTTTAGCAAGATGAAAAACATACTGACCAATAAAAAGATGTCAAATGAAACGAGAAAAAGAGTGTTGAAGTGCTACATAGAGCCTGTTCTTTTGTATGGATGTGAAACTTGGACAATGAGCAGTCAAGCTGAAAAACATGTGATGGTTGCAGAAATGTGGTTTCTGAGGAAAATGCAAAGAGTACCATGGACAGACAGAAAATCCAATGAACAAGTACTACAGGAGACAAATGAACATCGTAAATAGATTACAGAAAGTAGACACAGGCAGTCAAAATGTTTTGGACATGTTAAGAGAAGAAATGGATTGGAGAACTTAGTGACGACTGGCAAGATCGAAGGGAACAGACCTAGGGGAAGACCGAGAAGTAAATACCTGGATGGCTTGGCCACATGGCATGGTCGAGACAGGAACACTGAGCTGATCCACAACTCTGGTGATCAAGTGAAATGGCAATTCATGACCGCCCATGCTTTCCGGCATGGCACATGATTGATTGAGTGTGATTATAACCAGCACTGTGGCTTAGGGGATCGTGAGACTCAGTTTCATAATTCCCATCATACAGAGTCCAGGGTTCGAAATCAGCTGTGGGGGATTTGATAGCAGACCGCTTTGCATTGATTTTGATGGTATGAGGCATCAGCCGATTAAAAAGCAATGGTAAATGACTGAGCTTGCTTTCAACGTCCTGCAAAGGGCATGCAACTAACATTGAATATAATTATATTGCTGGCAGACACAATATGGCCAAGGAAAGGCAGCATTTCACAAGACAAATAATTATATTGCTGGCAGACACAATATGGCCAAGGAAAGGCAGCATTTCACAAGACAAATAATTATATTGCTGGCAGACACAATATGGCCAAGGAAAGGCAGCATTTCACAAGACAAATAATTATATTGCTGGCAGACACAATATGGCCAAGGAAAGGCAGCATTTCACAAGACAAATAATTATATTGCTGGCAGACACAATATGGCCAAGGAAAGGCAGCATTTCACAAGACAAATAATTATATTGCTGGCAGACACAATATGGCCAAGAAAAGGCAGCATTTCACAAGACAAATAATTATATTGCTGGCAGACACAATATGGCCAAGGAAAGGCAGCATTTCACAAGACAAATAATTATATTGCTGGCAAACACAATATGGCCAAGGAAAGGCAGCATTTCACAAGACGATGAATAATTTTTACAAATGATCTTTGTCAATCGAAGTGAGGAAATTAGTTGTAATGAGTCCTGATGTACGGAAGTGAAGCATGGACAATTAGCAGATGTATGGCTGTATAGAAGAATGATGAGAACACCGTGTGCAATACTGGTACTTCATATATCTGTGGAGAAGCCAGATGTTCCTTGGAATGTCTACACCGCCCGTGGAAGACCACACAACAGAGAATGGTTCCCCTGTTCCTGATATTTTTTTTTCCAGCCATACGTAACATCATGTACCACTTTCACTTCAGAATTATCAATGTTAACAACAGGCGTGGTTCTCTCATCCTTATCTCCTGTTTCCATCAGACTTATTGTGCAAGCATCTGTTTGTGTGGAAGCGTCTATTTGTGTATGTGTGTGTATGTGCATGCGTGTATGTGTGCGTGTGTATGTGCATGCCCGTGTGTTATTGTGCTATACATAACAGGTAACAGCTCAACAATGACTTACCTGAGGTTTGCCAAACTTCCAGAGATCGTCAGTTTTCCCAAACCAGAGACCAGACTGTGCCTGTCCGGTGACCACGTTATTGTCAAATACTGAGGACACCTTTGATAGACAGAAGATTATTGCCTTACAACACTACTTACTCAACCATTTCAGCTAAGTTACCTATGGGACTATGGCAGCAACAATAATGGATGCAAAACAGCACACAAGTTCTTAGACATCCTGCCGAAAGTAATGAAGGTATGCGAAAGCTTTTTCTTTAATTCGAGACCATAAATAACCACAGCAGTCAATTTTCCTAAAATTATTTAAATTCAAGCATACGTACTACTACTTTTAGTGCACTGGAACTGATTTTCGTGTGTGAATTAGCTTTCCCTATTACCAGTGTCCCTCCCCATCAGGAGAACCCACCCCGACTTCAGAAGTACTTCTAATTTACATCCTTAGTCAAGGAGAGAAGTCGATGATGATGATATTGATAATTATGATAATTGTGGTGGTAATGATATTGATAATTATAATAATCATGATGCTAATGATATTAATTATAATTGTGATACTTGTGGTTGTGGCAGTGGTCTGATGATAGCGATATTTATGATATTCGTGGTGATAATGATTTTATCATAATTGTGTTGATGGTAATGATAATAAAGATGATTTTGACAATGACATTGATAACGATGATGATAATGATGTTGGTTGTGGAGATTATATTAATGATGTTGAAGATGATCAAAATGATGACGAAGAACATAATGTTAACGATGATGACCATGACAATAATTCTTTCCACTAACCTGATTCCCACCAAGAACAAGAAACCCTCTGTAGGAAGTAAAATCTGGAACCATGCGGAGATGCTGCGATATTGGCCTGATGCCCCAGGTACTCCCTGCCCAACCTAGAGGCGACAACTCATAGAAGAGTCCATGCATGTCCATCAGGTAGCGCTCAGTCTCCACTTCTCGGATCCTCGGCCACTCCGTCTGCCAGAGATGGTCGTAAGCATGCGAGGCTTTGGGCAATCGGTATGTCTGCCAATAATTGTTAGCTGTGGGAATATATTCTTCTTAAGTATTCAGATGGTCGTGTGTCATCAGAGTCCACAAGGGAAACAAAGAACAGAAACATGGAAATTTACCATGTATGTCATAAGAGGCGTCTAAGAATGCTTTATATGCAGAACTTGATCAATGATAATCAAATCTACAAAGGGTTTGATGGTGAGGTTGGTTAGAGGGCTTAGTCAGATATGAGTGAGCTACCGTATAACACTAGACGGTACTACCTGCTTTCTGTTAGCGCCGAACGTTGGGCGGCGCTTACCAAACCTGACACCCCACATTGTGCCAACGGCTTCGGGCGGAAGAGCGCAATTGGGAAGGTACAAGCCTTACCCTGGTGAGAGGAAATGCAACCTAAAAAAAAGTGTCATGGCAGGGCAGACCAGGCCCTAAGCCTTGGTTGGCGGCTAGTCTAGGATCGAAGCTCCGACAGGCGAACAGTTAGAACATTGCTTTGCTGATCCAGTAGCTTCTGCAGCTTGTCTTGTTCCAGATGTAGGTGTTACCTTTCTTCTGGAGTGAACTAGGCAGGCCGCGAGAGGGATCATGCTGCATGGGCAACACATGATCTCTATATTTTAGCCCAGGCTTTGTGCTATGGAGAGGCAATAACTCCATCCCTTACAAACTATCGTCTGTCAAGACGGCAAGGTGTCAATGATGCCAATGCTTCATTGGAAGATGAAGGGCAAAAGAAGCAGGAAGAAGAAGAAATATTCAGAGGAATGCTTTATTTTATTATAATCAAATCGACATTGCACTTCGCGTTAACTCATAAATGCTTCGTCACCCTGAAGAGATATCCAGGATTAGGCATATGTGGCTTATAAATGCATGGTGTCTGTAATTTGGACATTCTGACTTGGAATATAGATGAGGACAGTCGAGTCAAGAACCGACATCTCAGCACTCAGGACATTCCCACCCATGTTCCGTCTTCATCTTCAACGGCCAGCAAAGTGTCCCAATGGTAATGGTACCAGTTGTAGTCTGTTATGTGTCGACTTCAGTTGTAGTCTGTTATGTGTCGACTGTCTTTTCCTCAATTATTCATGTTTGTTCAGATCCTCTGGTAACTCCTACCGCTCCTTTCTCTCTAGGCTATGATGATTTATCTGTTCATCCCCACTATGAACGTGATCCCAAAGGGCCCTGACCACATCTGCCTCATCATGCACCAATACACCATTCAACAGTTAGGACCCAGGCAATCTGTCCACCTGCTCATTTTCCACCTACCCCCATTCCCGGGAAGAAGATCCAACATATGCTTCCTATCTTCTTCTTCTTTCGTTCGCCTGAAATATGTTCTTCTTCTTCTGCTGCGTTCATCCGGAGTTTTTTTTTTTTTTTTTTTTTCGGACGTGATTGCGTTGTGCCTGTTTACAGCAGAGCTGCGTTCTTGTGCCGTTAGGCCGACACATTCGACTTCTGCGGGTATTTGTTGACCGGGTTAACCTTCCCGGGGTGAAATATGTTTATAACTGCAATGTTGTCTTTTGTATGAATCTTTTATTTTTGAATTGAAGAAAACCACTCTACACGAAGCATGCCTTCCTTAACCTTTCTCAGCATGCTCTGTGATGCTGTTACATTCACGACAAGTGTGTGCTATGTGTTCTCCAGCTAGCATATCACTGTGGTGACTTCCCCCACCTCCATTCTTAGACTAGATGACATGGTATCACATGTCATGTTCTCCTGCACTAAACACCATTCATTAATCTTCACTATAAACTCCCAGGCACTTCTTTTGCCTCTTTGCAGTCATCCATGTAGATAATTACATCACCTTGGTGTGAATTGTCATGAATCAATTGTTGCACCTCCCATTCAATGCAGCCTACTGGCCACTCCGTCCTATGGGATTAGGACACTGTACAGGTCTGACTTTTTCCTCGGGCATTCGGACCCACTTCTCTCCTCTCCCAGTGTTCTAAAACATGCACATTTCTCTTACTGTTATCTTCTTCCTGAGCCATCCATGATTTTCTTCATATCAGTCAGTGGCCCTTAACTGTGTCCAGGATTTCATGCAGGGAGTGCTCCTTGTGTGCAGTCACTCGTAGATATCTTTTGGGCGCTCGCTAGCTTTGAACTCAAGCGTAGTCCATACACACTACTTCTAGTAGTACTGGGCTGAATTTTGTGTGTGGGTTAACTTTCCCTATTAACAGTGTCCCTCGCCATCAGGCAAACCTACTCTGACTTCATAGGTACTTGTAATTTACTTCCCAGGTCAAGCACGAGAGGTCAACATTTTAGTCAAACTGTCCGGTGTATGGGGCCGAACCCCTTACCTCGGCATCAGCACACCAGATGTTTAAGAACATGCGTTCTTATCCATTCGGCCATGCTGACCTCCCCACTTGTAGATATGATTTAGCCTGTAGCACCTCGTGTAAAGCTAGGTAAAGCATTGATAGTATGCAACTACTACGCTATTTGTGTCCGGTCTCTTTCCTGCCTATATTCAAGAACATCATCTGCAATGTCAGTATCCTTCCAATCCATGATGCCTCAATGCTTACGATATTACTTGTGTAAACATTTAAAAACACAGGCAATTTTGCAGATCCCTGTGGTAATCCAGGGGTAAAAAGGCACACCCCCTATATTCATGAACATAGGCGGAGAGCAAGCCTAGGAGAGTGCAGGGTAGCTGTTATCCAATTCATCACTTAAGACTAACACTCCATAAGAGTGTGCATCAAGAGATCATATCTGACGCTGTTATTTACATCCTCAAGATCCAGAGCTGCTGCCATTGTTTCTTGTCCAATCTGGAACCCCTCATAAACATCAAAAGCAAATGTTGCAGCATTTTACCAATTGTCTATTCCTGGTCGGTAACTCCCCACCCTTCTTGTGAGTAGGTTTTCCCTTTCTGAGTATTCCTGCAGCTTAGCAGCAACTATCTTCTTCAGTATTTTACCAAACACATTCTGCAAGGCAATAATCCTATAGCCACTGAGTCTTGAATTTGCCTGGCTTGGGGAGTGGAATTTAATCCCTGGGCACCCACTCTGGAAGCACTGATGCTGTTCTCATGCTCAGATTAAATCAATCAGCCATTGCCTCCAAATCTCCATTGCTGAAATCTTTCATATGGATGTACCTGACCCTGTCTGGTCGTGGTGTAGTGATGTTTGCTTTTCTCTTTTCAATACATATTTTATGTTTGTTACCGGTATCACATCCTCATAGCTGTCATCTCTGATGAAACCTGCTAGATGCTCTCTATCTTTGATGCCTCTATCATTTTGAACTGACTGTGTTATAAATCTCCCAAGTGAGGCTTCCCCTTTCTCCATGTCCATCGTTATGGACATGCTTTTATCCCCATATATTACTCCCATTGTGTTACGCTAGTCTTTTCTACACATTTATCTGTTTATTTTTCAAGAATTTACCCATTGTCTTACCTCCCACCTCATTTATGAAATTATCCCACATAGCTTTTTAAGCCTCTGTTACACAAAGATTGAACTACTCTATAGATGAGGACAGTATCATGAGAACAAGTTTTCACACGAGCCCATGCAGGAATCCAGAGCTACGAATAGACTAATAGACGGACTGCAGTTGTTCCCACAGGTGAGGCTATACTGTACGATAAGGCTGGCGTGATGAAGGCTCTCTAGGACCGTGCAGACAGTACAGTAGAACATACAGATTTTCTATACGTAGAGAAAATGAGTATAGCAGAACAAATATATTTTCTAAACCTAGAGAGACTTATCATAGCAGAACATACAGATTTTCTATACCTAGAGAGACTGAGTATAGCAGAACGTATAGATTTTCTATACCCAGAGAAACTGAGTATATAGATTTTCTATACCTAGAGAGACTGAGTATAACAGGGCATATAGATTTTCTATACCTAGAGAAACTGAGTATATAGATTTTCTATACCTAGAGAGACTGAGTATAACAGAGCATATAGATTTTCTATACCTAGAGAGACAGTCAACTGTGAGTGAGCACAGAGGAGAATAGACAGGTGAACATTTTCTGCTACTGGAACCATCTGACTTTTTCTGTGGCTACTGAAGGAGCAAGTCTGGGAATACAGAGATTGCAATGGTGTTGTACAATGCAAATATTTTCAGAAATGTAAAAGATATGAAAGGAATTATTATTGGAGGTAGAAACATCAATAACATTAGATATGCAGATGATTTAGTATTTATTGCAGACAATGAGCAGGATCTGCAACATTTAGTAGATGCGGTTGTTGCACACAGTGAACAACTAGTGTTAGAATTAAATTGTAAGAAGACACAAGTTATGGTCATCACTAGGAAGAACGAAATACCACAATGTAATATACAAGTAAATGGAAATATTCTTAAACAAGTGAATCAGTACAATTATCTCGGAAGTCATAACATCTGATGGGAGATGCCTTGAAGAGATTAGAACAAGAATCGTCATGGCGAAAGTAGCCTTTTGCAAGATGACAAACATACTGACAAATAAAAAGATGTCAATTGCTAGTTGAGGTGCTACATAGAACCTGTACTTTTGTATGGATGTGAAGAGTGGACAATGAGCAATCAAGCTGAAAAACATCGGATGGCTGTGGAAGTGTGGTTTCTGAGTAAAATGCAAAGAATACCATGGGCAGACAGAAAATCCAATGACCAAGTCCTACAAGAAACAAATGAAAATCGTAAACTGATTAGAGAAATTAGACGTAGACAGCCAAAATTTTTTGGTCATGTTATGAGAAGAAATAAATTGGAGAACTTGGTTACAACTGGCAAGATCAAAAAGAAGAGAACAAGGGAAAGACAGAGAAGTAAATACATGGATGGCTTGTCCACGTGGCATGGTCAAAACAAGAACACTGAGCTCATCCACGACTCTGGTGATTGAGTGAAACGGCGAATCATGACCGCCCACACATATCCACATGGCACATAATGGAAGGATGGAATGGTGTTGATTCTGAACGCAAGTGACCAAATGACATGAACCTAATGGTGCTATACTCCTCGATTTCTCGGTACTGTACGGCTAGACCTTGTCTTCTTGGTTCTTCAAATAAGCATTGGAACTCCCCTGTGCACGTTGGAAATCGTCAAGAGTAAGACGTATAGCCGCCGCCCTGACATTTAAAAAAAAAATCATAGCTAACTATAGAATATATCTAATAAAGCCATGAAGGCATAGCTGCTTGTCTGTTATATAAAGTAAGTAGTAAACAAAAGAGCTTTACCTGGATCAAACACCTTCAGAATGACAGACCTATAATCCCAACCTAACGCATAGATCACTTGACCAAAGTTGCGGCGTCCAGTTACTTCAACAAAGGCTGTCGTTTCTAAGATTGTCCAGTCCAGTCCAGGACCTTTCCATTCAGCAAGTCGACCTCCGTGCTGTTGCCTAAACAAGTGAGTATCACATTGTTAATGCTATTGTAATATACATGTTTGTCTTTCTGAAATTTCTTGTTACTGTTAGTATCAGATTTATTCAAATGTATTTGACCATACTGACACAAAGAATTATCGAACGTAATTAAAGAAATTGGTTTTTAAATAAGCCAATAATATCATAAAAATAAACGAGTATCACATTGTTAATGCTTTAGTAATTTACATATTTGGCTTTCTGAAATTTCTTGTCACTATTAGTATCCAATTATTCAAAGGAGTTTGAGCGTATGGACATGATGAATTATCAATCGTAATTAAAGAAATTGGTTTCTAAATATGCCTAATAATATCATACAAATACGCTAGGGAGAACAAAAGGCAGCAGTGAGAATATGTGGTGATACAACAAATTAGTTTTAAATAGAACAGAGAACCAGACAGGACTGCATTCTGTCTGTTTATTTGTTTAACTTGTGTCCTGAAACCACCAGATAAATTGTTACAGAAAATATAGACAAGGAACAGTATGATCCTTTTGTCATCAGTGGAATAGAACATCAATACGCTAATGATAATATTTTAAGGTATAATCCAAACAAATAAGGATTGATAAACTAATTAAGTCAGTGTAAGAACTTAGAACAAGTGAAAAACAAAATTTATATCTCAGTGCAATAAAAACAAAAATAATGACAACCAATACAAATAAATATGGAACAAATATATTTATCAATGAAGAAATATTACAGAAAGTGAGTAGTTGTGAATGTGTAGGTTCTTTGATGAAGGACGGTGTAAATGTGATAACAGAGGTTAAAAAAAGAACAAACTTTGCCCTACAGAAACTAAAGTAATTCAAACCTTTACAAGACAGACATGAAAGTCTTTAAAAAAATCATTTTGGAGGAAGATGTATCGAGCAGCACAGTATAATTGTATACTTAAAAATCTTACAGCAGTTGGAAATCGTTTAGAGTAGGTCGTAAAGCCACTGCCATGGAAAAATTGTTAGGAAAGAAAACTTACCAACTGGTAGACAGAGCTCGTGACCTTGGATGGAATGTGTCTAGAGGAAACAAACCTTACACAAAAGCAGGCCATAGTCAGAATACTGTCCTCTGAGGTGCATAGCTAGATATAATGTAATCCCCTCAAAAGAGAAACGAAGTGAAAGAGGAAGAAGAAGAGAAGTCTAGCGTTTCCTCTTAATACTACTTCTTTTATTTAAAGACCATGATTGCCTGTCAATGCTCAGGAATTTTTTGGGGGGAATGGAGATAAGCAACTGCTATGAAACTTTTTATTTATGTATATATGTATTTTTGGTCTCATATTTAGATTTTTTAAACCCCATCTTTAAACCAACAATATATAATAACATCAATGCAGTTTTGAGCCATTACCAATGAAAATAACTTAAGCTTTGAATCAAATGAGAACTCGCGCCAGAGTCAACATGACAGAATAGATAAAAGCATTCTTCTCAAACATCCGGTGTGCTGATGTCGAGGTAGCGGGTTCAACTTCTTTATCGATGAGTTGGACTAAAATGTTGACTTCTCATCCTTGATTTGGGGACATAAATTACAAGTACCTCTGAAGTGAAGAGTGGGTTCACCTGATGGTGAGGGATACAGGTAATAGGGAAAGCTAATCCACACGCAATATTCAGTTGTGTGCACTTGGCATGTGTATGGACTACACTTGAGTTACAAACGAGCGAACACACAATAAAAGTTTTTCCATCCTCTGCAAGTTCACTTGCCTGATGTCCTGGTGTCATGCGTCCATTGCCATTTTATAGGCCAGTTTATGAGACCTGATGCTGTTTATAAGCCAATCTCAGAGACCTGATGCTGTTTATAAGCCAGTCTCAGAGACCTGATGCTGTTTATAAGCCAGTTTCTGAGACCTGATGATGTTTATAAGCCAGTTTCTGAGACCTGATGGTATTTATAAGCCAGTCTCAAAGACCTGATGCTGTTTATAAGCCAGTCTCTGAGACCTGATGCTGTTTACAAGCCAGTTTTCGTCAATGTTCATATCTGATAGAATGTCAGTAAATTTCTTTTTCTTGATTCACATTTCAAGAACTTTTCATTTAATCATAAAAGCCCTGTTGTTCTTCTTTAGTTATTGTGAAATAGACACCATGACTCACATTCATATATTGCCACAGGAAAGATGCATGTTTTCCAAAATGTTAATTTATTTGCTGGTGTTAACATCTTCATTTCTATGGCCAGTCTATGTTTGATTTCTTTTGAACAATCCCCATGGTTGTTGATAATACAGCTAGAATATTCAAAGTTTTTGACATTTTCAAGTTCTTCATTGTTGGCTGTGATCTTTGGTTGGCATGTAGTTTTGTGCTTGGAACTTATTTTTGGTTTTTCCTTAAGTTTGGAAATATACTCTGATTCTCATTGTGTCTCTTGACAGACAGAATCAATACTTGGTTGTTATGTTGAGTTCCTTGGGATGTGTATTGTGGTAGTTTCCTGCTGCTTTCCTCATGCACATGACTAGACTATGTCCTTAGACTTTAACAACCTTTTAAATTGCTGGAGTAAGTGGGTGCCCTGCTCTGTGGCACTCCTGTTAATAGCAACAAGCATCCCAGTGGTGTCCTTTTAACATGGTCCATACATTCGTATTACTGTTACAGCATGGTGTGTTTCTTTCTCCTACTGAGCTGCGATGCCGTCAGCATTTTCCATTCAATGAGTTATTGGCACCTTGTCAACATGACAGACGTTACTTTGTTACATAGTGTTTTAAAAAAGGCATAATAATTACAACGCCGGTCTCCCTGGCTGAGGGGTTAGCAGCTTTCTCCGTAACCCTGAATACTCTCGTGGTTGACGTGACCACATGAGAATTTGAAGGGGTTCGAGTCGCGCCAGTGACTTACGAGAGTATGGAGCCGGTCGCTCAGAAAGTCGTGGCGTGCTGATGAGCGTAATCTAGCCTAGGAATCAACATACAGCTGAAAGATGCTGGTGTTGACTGCAATATCCTGAAACAGGATGGAAACGCGGAAAAAGAAAAAAAATAATAATTACAACCCATTGCAAGTACCAGGGATGGAGTTATACCTTTCCATAGCACAAAACCTGGGCTGCATTGTAGAGATAATGTGTTGCCCATGCAGCATGATCCCTCTCTAGGCCTGCTAGTTTACTCCAGAGGAAAGGTAACATCAATACATCTGGAACAAGACAGCAGCAGAAGCAATGCGCTAATTATCAACCTGTCGGAGTTTTGATCCTAGACCAATTACCGACCAAAGCTTAGGGCCCTGCCATGACATTTAGTCTTTAGGTTGCATTTCCTCGCACTAGTTAAGGCTTGTACCCTAACAATTGCGCTCCTCTGCCTGAAGCCATTGGCACGATGTGGAGTGTCAGGTTTTGTCAGCGCAGCCAACATTCGGCACTAACATAAAGCAGGTAGTACTGTCTACTTTATATGCTCAGTAATATCTCACTAAGACCTTCAGATATTCAACGAGATATAATGCATAATATACTCTTCTTAATTTATTATGTCCCGCATATGTGTTAAATTAATCTACTCAATATGCATTGTTACTTTAATTCATTATGCTATATAGTGTTATTATTTTAACTCCGTCGCCTCTAAATATTTATTACCTTAAGTACGCCTTCCCGGAACAGAAAAAGATAAGGTGACAAATGCCTGGGATTAAAAGAAATAAAGGTTTAAAGAACAGTGACAAGACCAGGATTATAAATTGAAAATCCAGAATTACAAATGTGGATGTGCAAACAGTAGGTGGGAGTCTCTGTGGTGAAGTGGTCAAGTCGCCTGACTCGGGTTCAGAAGGTTGTGGGTTCGATTCCGGGCCGCGTCCTTCGGTTCTCGAGTGCATTTTTTCTGAGACTCATGGGGGTCATCACTAGAGCTACAGAGTTCATGCTTTGTGCGACGCTTTCGGCAGCCCATGCTGCTGAAAGGTACTGAGCCATATGGGGTAAAACCCCGATGTAAATGAAGTCGACCCTGTTGACTTTAAAGCGACTTTTTTAAATAGTAGTGCATCTTGGAAATTGAAATACTTTGGCAGGAACACTTTGAACAACACCGGAGACAAAATGGCACCATCAGAAGAGCTAGTCTTATTATTGTTGATTCAGAAACCCAGCTTTTGTACTTATCAAGTGACAGAGCGGATTGGTAAGTCTTAATCACCAATGTCCGCAACAAACAAAGTCCCTGAAAAAGATCAACCATATTTAATATTGACACTTAAGAACAACACTGGTAACAGTACTAGAGATTGGTGTGCAGAGAGGAGTAAGTTCCGATGTCTATGAGGATGTGTATGGGATGGCATGTTGGTACATACCCAGTGAAATCTTCCGCTTCGAATGTATTGCTAGTAACCACCAGCCTGCCATTCATGGTGTGAGCAGCCTTGAAGTGAGGTTGCTCTCCTTTCGAAACGGGGATTTCCAGAACAGTCACCAGGTCAAACAGCTGGGTGCATTCCAAGGAAGATACATTACACTCCCATAAGGGCCCGTCCATTCCCAACATGTAGACCTAACAATGGAAACAAAATCATGGAAGGTTCATCTAGGATCGCAGTGGTATAGTGGTTAGTGTATTTGCTTACCGAGACAGCAGTTAAGCTCAATCTCCAGCAGTTTGAGGTTTCCGATTTCCTATCAGTGACTGCAAAAGTCAAAAACCCTTTGACCTGCCTTGAAGTGTATTAGTATATGGTACTAGCCCCTTAATTTTATACATCAATAGTAGGTCAGCATGGCTGAATGGATAAGAATGCATGTTCTTAAACATTCGGTGTGCTGATGCCAAGGTAAGGGGTTCAACCCCTATACTGGACAGTTGGACTAAAATGTCAACCTGTCATCCTTAACTTAGGGACGTTAATTACAAGTACTTCTGAAATTGGAGTGAGTTCAACCGATGGCGAGGAACACTGTTAATAGGGAAAGCAAATCCACATGCAAAATTCAGTCCAGCACCACTAGAAGTAGTATCCATGGACTACACTCGAGGTAAAAGCGAACGAGCATCCCCTAAAAATCAATCAATCGGCACACGATGTGTCAATATCACGCTGGCTGCCTATATTTCCCCAAGACATTTTCAAGTGCTGCCAGTGGTAGGACTTTGTCATATCCAGACTACAATCTGGATAACCGCCAGGGAATCAATCAGGAGCAGCTTGCAAGGGAGAACAGGGTGAACTCGACCACACGAGCAGCTGGTGTGGTGAAGCCGGGATACTAGTCAACTCGATGAAGGCTACATTGACATGGTTCTCTCTGAACAACCACCTTGCTTATACACCAATATCATCTATCAGTGTGAATAAAGTTATAGTAGAAATATCTCGCAACACTGAAATAGCCTGGAATCCATTTCAACAGTTTTAAAGTTTGTTGCATATCCTTTACATACGTTGTGGTCAACCCCAGCATGTCTTGCCTGTTTATAATTTCTAGGCAGTTTACGTTCAGTAGTTTGCTATTGCTTTCTGAACAACTTGCACTCATACCATTAATTGAAAGCTAACGCAAGGTGGTCTGCTGCCAAATCACCTGCAGCTGTGTTTTTAAAGTGGTATGCTTATTACAAATTGTGTCCATAACCCTTCACCACAAAGCCGACGTTAGTGACAGTAATCTAAGGAATGTGTCGACCAAACTATGAAAGTTCGGAAAGGCCTGGTGGTGATGAGGGTGGTGTGTTGTTCACTGCAAACAGCGCCTTCTATTTCTGTTGTACCAGGGGGCTGGTCCTGTCTGTAATAGAGACTCATCACAAATGATACTCAACAGGAAGCAGGCTGACAAACTGTCTACAATGTGGCTGCATGAATCTTTCTTGGCTGCACAAGGGACACAGCTATAACAGCATCCCAGTTTCTGTTGGCCAGTCCTACTGTCATGTTTAGGTTGTAGATAGCTAGAGTCTCTACAGTGTAGATAGATAGCTAATGTTTCTACAGTATAGATAGATAGCTAATGTTTCTACAGTATAGATAGATAGCTAATGTTTCTACAGTATAGACATAGCTAATGTTTCTACAGTATAGATAGATAGCTAATGTTTCTACAGTGTAGATAGATAGCTAATGTTTCTACAGTGTAGATAGATAGCTAATGTTTCTACAGTATAGATAGATAGCTGATGTTTCTACAGTATAGATAGATAGCTAATGTTTCTACAGTATAGATAGATAGCTAATGTTTCTACAGTATAGATAGATAGCTAATGTTTCTACAGTATAGATAGATAGCTAATTTTTCTACAGTATAGATAGATAGCTAATGTTTCTTCAGTATAGATAGATAGCTAATGTTTCTACAGTATAGACAGATAGCTAATTTTTCTACAGTATAGATAGATAGCTAATGTTTCTACAGTATAGACAGATAGCTAATTTTTCTACAGTATAGATAGATAGCTAATGTTTCTACAGTATAGATAGATAGCTAATGTTTCTACAGTGTAGATATATAGCTAATGTTTCTACAGTATAGACAGATAGCTAATTTTTCTACAGTATAGATAGATAGCTAATGTTTCTACAGTATAGATAGATAGCTAATGTCTCTACAGTGTAGACAGATAGATAGTGTCTCTACAGTGTAGACAGATAGCTAATGTTTCTACAGTATAGATAGATAGCTAATGTTTCTACAATATAGACAGATAGCTAATGTTTCTACAGTATAGACAGATAGCTAATGTTTCTACAGTATAGACAGATAGCTAATGTTTCTACAGTATAGTCTATAGATAGATAGCTAATGTTTCTACAGTATAGACAGATAGCTAATGTTTCTACAGTATAGATAGATAGCTAATGTTTCTACAGTATAGACAGATAGCTAATGTTTCTACAGTATAGACAGATAGCTAATGTTTCTACAGTATAGACAGATAGCTAATGTCTCTACAGTGTAGACAGATAGTGTCTCTACAGTGTAGACAGATAGTGTCTCTACAGTGTAGACAGAAAGATAGTGTCTCTACAGTGTAGACAGATAGATAGTGTCTCTACAGTGTAGACGGATAGCTAATGTTTCTACAGTGTAGACAGATAATGTTTCTACAGTGTAGAAAGATAGTGTCTCTACAGTGTAGACAGATAGCTAATGTTTCTACAGTGTAGACAGATAGATAATGTTTCTACAGTGTAGATAGATAGATAATGTTTCTACAGTATAGACAGATAGATAATGTTTCTACAGTGTAGATAGATAGATAGTGTCTCTACATTGTAGACAGATAGTTAGTGTCTCTACAGAGTAGACAGAGAGCTAATGATACTACAATGTAGACTGATAACTAATGATACTACAGTGTAGATAGACAGCTAATGTTTCTACAGTGTAGATAGATAACTAGTGTCTCTAGAGTGTAGATTTTGAGCCAAAATAGGCCTTATCAGCCATCTTAGAACTCATGGCTCCATACTTTCAACCCCACTGGATGAAATGAATGGTCATCATCATTCTTGATGGACAAACAACATAATATAGATAAATACATGAATAATATATATCATATATATATATATATATATATATATATATATATATATATATATATATATATATATATATATATATATATATATAATCTGCGCTCATCAATGAACACGGAGACAACCCCCAAGTGCTCATCTATACAGATGGATCTGTTGTATAGAAGCAGAGAAGTTCGTGGGCATTTACAGCCCGTTCAGCAGGCCGAACCATCCAAGAATCCAGGGTGCCCACACTATGCCCATGAGCAGCATGACTATGGAGGTGATGGCAGTAACACATGCTTTCCTATGGTTAGAAGCACAGCATTATACCAACGTGTGTGTACTAGGTGATTCAATGAGCATGATTCGGAGGGTCGAAGCTGGATCTGTACGTAAACAGTGGACTGAGTCGCTGAGGAAGTCTGTTGTCCATAAAGTCACCTTCATCTTTGTCCCGGGACATGCGGGAGTCGAGGGAAATAAACGAGCTGATAAACTGGCTGGCTCTGCACCCCCTGCATGGCGTGCTGATGTTATTAACGTCCTTAAAGACATGTCGAGAACAGAAGACTTTGATGTCAGTGAATCCACATCGCTGTCCAGGATGAAAGACTTGGGAGTAAGAATTGGCATGGCCAGACACGAGAGGTACATCGGGAAAACGAGGTGCCTCGTTAACCAACACAGAACTGGCACTATAAGCCACTGAACACTGAAGCTTATGCTGGGGGAGGGGGGGAGGATTTGAGCACCTATGGACCTGTCCGGAGCGCAATGAAGATACCCCAATTGATAACTGATAACTGAATATAATCTAGAATCTAGATCAGTGCTTCCCAAACTTTTCACTTTCGCGGACTGACATAACTTTTTCCTTTTGCACCAGGGGCCGGTGCCGTTTAAAAAAATGTTTCTCCTTGTAATCTGGAATTTTATATGACCTCAATATACATTTTAATATAAATATAAGATTTAACGTAATTGTGGATCTTGTCCCGGTGCGCTAAATACTGCTCCATAATATTATTGGATGATGGTGATTTATTTAATGCGGGTCCCATTTTCATGAGTAAAAATTTTATTGGAGACAAATCAAAAAATTTTTCAAATGTCAAAACTACATTTAGGTCTTCTTGTAAAGGTGTATATACTCATATACACCGACACTAATGAACACCATTATAAAATAAAAATAAAATATATCTTGGAAAACGATACCAAATCAGATTTTAAACAAGCTGACTAAATTACAGTATGTTGTAATAAAAATGATTTAATGATGAGCTGCTAACAGTAAATATTTAATGCGAGGGGTGGGCCTGTTTATTATTTACAACCTTATCAAATCGTGGCTCCTGCGGACGGGCAAAGAAGGGCTCGCAGAATGATTGATTGCTTGATTTAGGAACCGACATCACAGCATTCAGGACATTCCCATAAGAGCTCCGTCCCCATCCTCAGCAGCCAGCAAAGAGTTCCAACACTAATAGTTCCAGTAGCAATCTGATTATATGTCCGTCTCGCCTTTTCTCTGAGCGTCGAGCATCGGCCAGATCCCCTCGTCACACCTCGCTGCCTCATTCTTACCAGACTATGGTAATCCATTTGCTCCTCCAAGGTGTACACGTGCTCAAGGCCGCAACCACGTCTGTCTTGTCATGCATCAATACTCCACCAAGTTTTGCCGAGCCAGCCAATCTGTCCGCCTGTTCATTCCCCAGCACACCAGCATGCCTCGGAGAAAAGATCCAGGTGATGCTTACTACCCGTGACCTCCGAAGAAAAGCAAGCCACTCTGCACGAAGCCTGCCTGTCCTCACCCTCCTCAGCATGCTTTCTGAGTCAGTTACAATCACAATGTGTGTATGTATCGTGTTCTCTATCCAGCGGAAAGCTGCATTGACCGCCTCCACCTCCATTCTTAAGCTAGATGTTGTGTCATCATACGCCAGGCTCTCCTGCACCAAACGTCGACCATTAGTTTTTGCTAAGAATCCCCAGGCACTTCTCCTACCTCTCAACACCGAGCCATCCATGTAGATAATCACATCACCCGGGCGAGAATTATCCTGAATTAGTTGCTGAATTTCCACTTCTGTGGCCCCTGCTGGCCACTCCCTGCTCAATGTGATTATAACTCTGCACAAGTCTGACTGCTCGGCTGGCACTCTGACCCACTCCTCTCCTCGCCTGATGTTCTCCAAGGGGCACACCTGTCTGATCGTATCCTCCGCCTGAGCCATCCATGATTTCCCTCTTATCAGTCTTTGACCTCGCGGACTGGCAAAGAAGGGCTCGTGGACCGGCACCGTCCGCGGACCACCGCTTTGGGAAGCACTGATTTAGATGATCGATCGATTGATCGCCCTCTCTCACACACACCCACACACACACTAGGGAGAGAAGAAGAGAGAGCTGCGTGGGGGGCTGCGTTGTCTCGAGGTATGGTGTCTGCCTCGAGTGCTGGGGGTCCCGGGTTCATGCCCCGGTGAGGACCGGGATTTATTTCATGTGGACTTCTTCTTCTCTTCTTCTTCAGCGTTCCGAGCCATTGAGGTTCTTTGCTGCAAATACAATCTGTCTCCATTCGTCTCTCTGGTGGACTTCTAGTAATAAAATTTTCCCCGGTCTCTGGGTAGTGAGATCGGACGCCCGTGTGTATTGTTGCGCACGTAAAATATCTTTGCAGTTGGAAATCGAAAAAGAGTAGCCTAACAGCGCTGCCCGGGCAAAATTTTTAGTTAAAAATCTACCCAAAGTGTTTCAGGATACTCACCGTGCTATGGAGTTCATGCACTGAGCTGAGTTTCTCCAGACTCAGGTTTGAGTTAGGAGAACGGAGCACTTATGGGTTACACCCGTGTGCCGTGATGTTGATCCATCGACTAAACTAAACTAAGGAGAGAGAGAGGAGGTAGGAAGTAGAGAAAGAAGAGATCAGCGACAGAGAGAGGCAAAAACAGACATCATGGAAAAGAGAGAGAGAGAGAGAGAGAGAGAGAGAGAGAGAGAGAGAGAGAGAGAGAGAGAGAGAGAGAGAGAGGAGAGAGAGAGAGAGAGAGAGAGAGAGAGAGAGAGAGAGAGAGAGAGAGAGAGAGAGAGAGAGAGAGAGAGATGTTTGGAACTTATATATTACCAAGCAACCAACACAAAATCAATCACATAACGAAAGGAAGGTTTAAAAAAAAAAAAAAAGAAAGACCAACTCACTAACCATGGTTTCTGGATTTGTAAGGTGTTCTGCTGTTGCCGCTACCCTAACTGTGAGCAAATCTTTAAATACTCGTACATTTCCTGCCATATCAATGACCCAAGCACCAATGATGATCTGATTTGTTTGTCGGTGGAGCAGGCGGTTGGCATAGGTTGAATTATGCTTTGCCAAAACAGTCATCTGAAAATCAAAGTTAATTAAGATAGTTGCATATCTAATCAATCCAAGCATTTGGGAGGAGGGAGGAGCTGTATATGATTTTTAGCAAATTTACGTTCAGTAGTTTGCCATTGCTTTCTGAATGACCGACACTCATGCAATTGAATGGAAACCAAAATGCGATCTGCTTCCAAATTGTCTGCAGATGCGTTTCGAATACTGTGTGTGAGATTACGAATTGCATTTGTAACTACTTTGCCACAGAGCCGAAAATCAAAGTAGACTGCGAAATAATTCCCAATCAAATTAGATAATTGTGCATATCTGAAATAGAATCATCATCATCATCATGTGTCCTGCCAACTGCCACAGGCGTTCATGTATCTCCTTGGTGTACTAGATCAACTCTGCTGATGATATTCCTCCATGCTACCATCTCAGTTCAGCCAGCATCATTTCTCTTGGTCTGCCTGTCACTTTTCCCACTGATCTTTCTGGTTGTCACGATGTTCCCCACTGCCCTTCTCATCACATAACCAAAGAGTGCAGTTTGTCTATTTCATATAGTTGTATATACTGTTCTAATTTCACCAACGTCTTCTGGACAATCGCTATTAGTTACTCTGGCAGTCCAAGGTACTTGCAACAATCGTCTCAGGATCAACATCTTTATTGCTTCTAAACTCATCCTAATTTGTACATTGGCCTTCCATGATTCACTGCTATACAGCAAACGAGATTATTTATAACCTCTCTTCCTTAATTCAATGATAGTGACTTACTGCATATGATGCTTTTCATTTTCTAAAATGCTTTGCTTG
This sequence comes from Cepaea nemoralis, assembly GCA_014155875.1. Classification (NCBI taxonomy): domain Eukaryota; kingdom Metazoa; phylum Mollusca; class Gastropoda; order Stylommatophora; family Helicidae; genus Cepaea; species Cepaea nemoralis. The sequence continues at coordinate 238,208 of JACEFZ010023679.1, forward strand.
ACCGATCTGCTTTTAATCTCCGTCATGCATCTTGGATCAAATGCTATAATTGTACCTAAGTATTTAAATGTATCAACTTTTGGTTAAGAACGTTCTCTTCTATTGTTACCTCACATTTTGGTGGCATTCTTTTTTCTGGATATTCAAGGAATGTGTCCTTTCTCCCCATCCCCCCTCCCTATTTTTAAACTCTGTTACTACAATGTCCAAAAGTTGTAGATTGTTTGCATTTTCTGCTATCAATACTGTATCATGTGCATAGCACGGATATTTTATATTGTAACCCCAATCTCATATTCCTGGCCTTTCTTTGATCCATCTCATTTATTTGAATCTGCCTCAGTGAGGCATGACAACTGGGCCAGCAGACCAGCATCTGGTAACTATGCTATCACAGCTACCCTGATCTACAGTTAGTTATTAGTTAGTTGTTAATCCTTTACAGGATGTTGCAATCAACCCTAGCATTTATTGGCTGTTTGTGATTTCTAGGTAAGTTTTACGTTCAGTAGTTTGCCATTGCTTACTACTCGACCAGAACTCATACCATTGAAAATCAACGCAAGGCAGTCTGCTGCCAAATCGCCCGCATCTGTGTTTCGAACGTGGTATGTGGGATTACGAATTGTGACCGTAACCCCTTTACCACAGTGCCGGCTGATCTGCAATACAAGAATACAATTAATATACAATGTTGCTGTTCATTGCAGGATGTTGTGATCAAACCCAGGTAGATTTTCTATGCTGTTTTTACGTTCAATAGTTTATCATTGCTTTCTGCACGCAAAAATCAATGCCAGAGTCTTAATTGACCAGTGTGAGGAATGAACCCACTACCCTACCATCAGCGCAAAGAAAGTTTAAATATGAGCACTTTAAATCTTTTGGTCATGCTGCATCTAAAATTAATATTATCATCATCATGTGCCATGCCGATAAGCATGGACGATCAACGTGTCACCATCTCACATGATCACGGATCAGTTCTGTGTTCTTGTCTCGTCCACGTCATGTAGCCACACCATCCAGATATTTACTTCTCTGCCTTCCCCTTGTTCTTTTTCCCTCAATCTTGTCAGTTGTTACAAAGTGCTTTAGTTTATTTCTTCTCACGACGTGCCCATAGGATGTGAAGTCAATGGTAAACCATCACATGAATGCCTCAAGAATCAGCTTATGGTAATCACAAAGCTAAATTTATGGTGATGTAACATATTCAGAAACTATCCAGTGCTCCCCATCGGGCACTGGAATGTCAACAATCCCTCTCCCACGACACTTAGCTGCAAAAGTAGAAGAACATGATGATGGTTATGATGATGATGAACATAGAAAACACTGCCAGTGTTGAGACTGAATAAAGTATCATGACATAGCACTCACCGTAAAATTCTCATCTATGGCATACAGACCAGTTCCACTGCCAGCATCAGGCACCGACAGGTAAGACACCACATACAGCTTATCTGCCCATGGCATGAGTGCTCCTGTCCCGCATTCACTTCGCACTGGTCCACTGTCTGCCGTGAGGGTCAGTGAAGGGAAAATCCCATTAACTTGCAGAGGAGGGATGCGAACAGTCACGGATGAGGCATTATTTGATGCAGGTGTGGGAATTGTAGGGGGTGTGGGGAAAGTGGTCGTTGTATTTGGCTGGTCATCATATGCTTGTTTAGCATACGGGCAAACCCATTTACAATTCTTGTTGTACTTCTGTTTATTTATATGTGATTTACTGTGAGGATTCTTCCAGGGCAAATAGTTCTGCTCGCTTTGAAAAGAAACAACATTCATAAGATCTTGTTTTAGGGCTGGCTGTTTGTATTGGGCGTCAGAAATCTGGTTTGGCTGTGGTGCTTGTTGAGCTTCTGGCGTCTGGCAAAAGATCATTAGAAGACCGGCAAAAACAAAGATCCAGCCTAGTTTGTACATTTTAAGTTCCTGTCAAGTTTACACAATCATAGTCCACTAAACAAAGATTGTAGGTCAATGTGTAATATCCACGCAGCTGTAAAATAAAAGGTGAAATATTTAATTTGCAGTTATCGAAAAGGCATTTAGATAGAAAAATAATATCATATAACGAAATACTCTTCTTTAGCTGTGCAGATCTGTTGTCCGTAGAGTCACCTTCATCTTCATTTAGAAACATGCAGAAGTTGAGGGAAAGGAACAAATTAGTAAACCTGCTAGCTCTGAATGCCCTTCAGATGGCCAGCCCATGGATCTTGTCGATGTTATTAATGCCCACAGAGCGATGGTGAGAGCGGAGGACTTTGACGCCAGAGAATCCACATCGTTGTCTAGAATGTGAGACTTTGGAGTAAAAACTGGCACTGCCAGACACGAGAGGCACACTGTGAGAACGCGAGGCACACTGTGAGAACGAGAGGCCCTGTCAACCAACACAGAACATTCACCATTAGCCGCTGATATGTATGTTAGGGGGGGGGGGGGGGGGGGGCTGCTTTACTTTTCACTAATTTTCTTTTTCTTTTTTCATGTTCTTTTCGTTGTTCTCATTTTATTTTTATTTATTTTTTTCATTTTCACCAAGGGTGCACAATAGACTAGCACAGAGGAGGTGTCTTTCTTCTACTTTAATAGGGGGTGTACCTATATGATATGACTGTGAATCCTAAACAAGCACGAGCGCAAACTTGCACTGAAGCCACATAAATGTGGTTGTACAGGAGATCGTTTAAAATACTCAGGCCAGCCAAAATGAGTGATCTAAATGTTGTAAAAGAGCCAAAGTCAAGAAGACAACTTATCACAAACACTAGTAATTGTTGCTGAATTATGAGCATGTAGAAAGCATGCAAATTGTCATGGCACTTTATGGTGATTGTTACAATGATGATAATGATGTTGATGATGGTAATGTTAACTGATTCAGTGCCAAACAAAACGTAGGTATGGACCTAACATGGTGCACAATCAAATAAACAAGTATCATAATGTAAATTTTCCATTCGCTGAGCATTAAAATTGTGGAAGATACCACGAAATAAAACAAATAACACGATGGCCCTAGTATGGTGATATATCGTCCTTCTGTCCAAATGGGAGGTCCTATGTTGTGATATATTATCCTTCAGCACTGAATCAGTTATTGATGATGGTGAGTTTTTTAATACATGGCATATTTTTAATGACTGTGCAGTGTTTGAAAATATTACTGGTCCAAACTTTGTGTTCACCCTCTGTAAAGTTCATGCAACATAATAGGTAAATACAAAACTTGGACCAGCAATATTTTTCAAACACTGCAAAGTCATTAAAAACACCCTGTAGTAATTTCACACTTTGTACAAAGAAAGGATTTTAAACTGAACTAACTAATAATAACAATCAACACAAGTTATGCATAATACAACGGGAAGTCAATTAGTAAGCCACAAATGGCTGAAGAAAAATAACTAAATACGATAACAACTTGAAACCAGTTTATTTTTACACATACATTGTCCCTTTATTTCTCAACATAATTCCCACCAACAATGATGCATTTATACCAAGGTTTTATCAGTCCTCAAAAACCAGCTGCATAGAACTGCGTGCTCTGTTTTCTAAACCAAATTTTCACTTTACATTCAACTTCGGCGCCATTCATGAAATGTCTCCCACCAAGGTGGGTTTTCAGTGGACCAAAAAGGTGGAAATTGCTAGGGGCTAAGTCAGGGCTTTAAGGTGGATGTTCCAGAACTTCCCACCTTAGTTGGTTAATTTTCTCCTGAATTAATCGAGCTGTATGTGGTCTGGCATTGTCGTGAAGAAGCAGCACTCCTCTTGTCAGCAGTTCTGGACGTTTTCTTCGAATTGTATCATGAAGTATCGACAGAACTTCACAGTATGATTCAGAATTCACATTGTCACCTTTCTTCTTGAAATTGGTTAAAAGCACTCCTTGACAATCCCAGAACACCGTCAGCATAACCTTCCCTGCTGATGGCATAACCTTGAATTTTTTGACACAAGGCGAAGAAGGATGTCTCCATTGCATTGAAGCACGCTTTGATTCGTGCTGGTAGTCAGCATAAATAGGAAGCATTTCCTTATGAATGTCCTTTGCAGGCAGTCCTTTTGCCAACAAAAAATGCACAACAGCACGTTGCTCTTTGGTTGTACACTCTGTAAGTACAGTCGCCATTTTGTTTATGTGCTGCGCATGCACATGAGACACCTAGTACCACCTGATGAACGGGAATATAAAGATCAATGTTGCTGTCACCTAATGACACCTGTAGAAAACACCAACTACATTAACCTGCCATCCCACAGAACTGTGTGACTTACTTATTGACTCGGCCTCATACATTGATACTCAGCGAGTATTAACATTATAAACGGATCAATAATGTTTTTCTTTCTTTTTTTTCTTTTTCGTTCGCTCGCTTTAAGCTCAAGCGTAGCCCTTACACACTATTTATAGTAGTAATGGACTGAATTTTGCGTGTGGGTTAGCTTTCCCTTTTACCGGTGTCCCTCGCCTTCAGGCGAACCCACTCCGACTTCAGAGGTGGGATCAATAATCAATGTTATTATCGGTCAGCTTCAGAAAACAGTTATGTTTTGCAACATGTAATTTAATATACCAAAGCAAATAAATAACAGTGTTCAATAACAAAGTTATCATAGATATTCAATCACAGTAATAAATCCTGTTAGCAACCTAATATGCAGGAATCAGTTTTGTCTCAACATTTCTCCCTTGCTATATATGTAAGCATTCTTTAATTATCTGGGTTAACTGCGCTCTGATAATGTCAGAAAGTTCACAGATTAAAGATGGTCTACCTACTTGACAACTGTTATCATTCGTCTGATATATACCCAGAGTTAACACTCATTTAAGTGTAACCAAAGTAGCCCATAATCCATAACAGATAGTGTCCTTGCGCGAGAAGTCAAGAGGTGTCAGACCTTGACATTTTATTGGCCCTAACAGATGAGGTGTGGTGGTCAATTACCCCCCTCGACCTTGACATTTTATTGGCCCTGACAGATGAGGCATGGTGGTCATTTACCCCCCTCGACCTTGACATTTTATTGGCCCTGGCAGATGAGGTGTGGTGGTAAATAACCCCCCTCAACCTTCATATTTTATTGGCCCTGGCAGATGAGGTGTGGTGGTAAATCACCCCCCTCGACCTTGATATTTTATTGGCCTGACAGATGAGGTGCGGTGGTCAATTACACACCTCAACCTTCACATTTTATTGGTCATGACCAATGAGGTGTGGTGGTCACAATTACACCCCCCCCCCCCCCGACCTTCATATTTTATTGACCCCGACATATGAGGTGTGGTGGTCAAACCCCCCCCCCCCCCCCTGTTGCCTTTCAGTCCAGGATATATCCAGACAATGTAAAAGTTGTCTGATCAAGTATTTGAATTTGTATGACTGCTAGGTCTAAGCTAGAACCATACTTTAACAATAAAGTCAGTAAGTACATGTACTTTGCAGAACATTGCACTCACAGCCAGCCATTGAGTCATTGACTGTTTTTATACTTGTAATACTATTACTTGTATTACTGGACAGATGAGTTTTTTTTAGAGTTTTACGTTCAAGTAGTTTGTCATTGCATTGCTTTATTTATGAAGTCCACATTGAAGTCCAACCTGTGAACGCCGCCGTCAGAAGAGAAAGTTTAAGTCCAGCAGTGGGCTACACGAATTAAAAACATGCCTCTGCTGAGGCTGAGGATTGAACACTGTAGCTGTAGCTCTGTCTTAGAAGGCGTGCGCACTAAAGAAAGTTTAGAAAGATTATAAAAAAGTTGACTAACAAAACCACTGGCACTGGACTGCCGCGGTTCCTTTAGAACAGTGCAGGGCATAAATCGGCATGTTTTAATCGTATACTCAACCTAGATATGAAGTAAACATTTAACTGTGCACACAAATAGCTAATCAGCATTTCTAAACACTTACTTATACTAGCAGTGGCGTGGCCGAAATATGGATTGAATACAGAACTGATCAACTGAACCACGACTGATCATTTGAAGCAATGATCATGTGACTGATCATGTGAGATGGCGAAACATGTCACATGACCGCAAGGTTTTCGATGTTTTGCTTACTTTTAAAATTACACTGTTACTGCGTTCTTAAAAGTTTCATTTTTCATTAGTAGCATTACTTTAACCTTCCGAACATTTTCTAGCCATACGATCTACAATATAATTATTACAATGTCTCTGTCTGTTGACATTTGACGACAACTAGACAGTCCAGTTTTTGGCACATATCTCTGTTCGTGTTGCACACGTCCGAAGGTCAGGGTTCCCCCACGTGATATGTCATATGGCGTCATTGGCGCCTCCCCATGTGATCTGACGTACCTGGCATGTTGTATACTATGCCACTGTGTTTCCATGTTCCTCTCACTTGAGAATGTCTCTTCTTAGTTATTTCTATGAGCAGTGCAGTATGAAAAAGAGATTATAACAAGAATCAACCATGGCGAAAGTAGGCTTTAGCAAGATGAAAACCATACTGACCAATAAAAAGATGTCAATTGAAACGAGAAAAAGAGTGTTGAGGTGCTACATAGAGCCTGTTCTTATGTATGGATGTGAAACGTGGACAATGAGCAGTCAAGCTGAAAAACATCTGATGGCTTCAGAAATGTGGTTTCTGAGAAAAATGCAAAGAATACCACGGACAGATAGAAAAACCAATGACCAAGTACTACAGGAGAGAAATGCAAATCGTAAATTGATTAGAGAATTTAGACGTAGACAGTCAACATTTTTTGGACATATGAGAAGAAATGGATTGGAGAACTTGGTGACAACTGGCAAGATCGAAAGGAACAGACCAAGGGGAAGACCGAGAAGTAAATACCTGGATGGCTTGGCCACCTGGCATGGTCGAGACAGGAACACTTAGCTGATCCACGATTCTGGTGATCGAGTGAAATGGCGAGTCATGACCGCCAACGCTTTCCGGCGTGGCACATGATTGATTGATTGAGTATGAAGATCCCCTGCTGGTTTGCTTGGCAAGTCGTAGGTTTAGTACAAAAATCTGACCATAGGGAGTCTATCACAAATCAGGAAAATATCTCGGAAGAATACATAAGGCAGTTAAGCACGGACAACCTAGTTATTTACACAGACGGATCAAAGAACGAAAAGGGGGAAGTTGGGGCTGGAGTTGTAGTACCTTTCTAGAAGATCAAAAAGTTCTACAAATTAACAGACAACACAGCAGTCTATACGGCAGAACTAGTGGGGATTATGAAAGGACTGGAAATAGCGACAGTCGACAGATAACCCGCCATTACAACTAACTATACTGTCGGGTTCACTATCGGCGGTACAAGCGCTAGAAAACTATGCCTAGGGGAACAGACCGGACCTAAAGGAAGAAATACTGACATTGATAACGAACCTAAGATACTTGGGATGTCAGGTCACAATACTAGCATGGATACCGGCTCACAAAGGCATAACCGGCAACGAGATGGCAGACAAAGCTGCAAAGCGCGGAACAACCAACCGGAATGTAGTAACCACTGGACTTGGAGTAATGGAGGCAAAGAGTATCATCAAACAACACGTAGTCGAAAAATGGAACAACAGTGGAGAGACAGCAACAGAGGAAGAGATGCGTATCATATTCTAAAAGAGCCCAGCAATGAAAAGTCAAGTCAAAATCAACACGAAAATACCAACATATAATAAGAAACTCTGGAGAATGAGACTCGGATATTGAAAAGACAAAATAAGCAGAACAATGTGCGTAGAATGCATGGTAGATAGCACGATAGAGCATTACCAACTATCGTGCAGGACTTAGAGTATTTTCAAACAAGACATACCACAATAACAGTAAAAGAATGCCTACAGACGGAAGGAGACAAAGAAATGCAAAAACTGGTAACCCAAATCATAGCAAGAACAGGAAAAGGCATATAAACAACCGAAAATAAAAACAGGACTAGAGATAACTCAGAAAATAACAAAACACAATCATGAATAACCAGACAAACAATAGGAAAAGAAATACCAAATGCAACCACAACAACGATAACAACGATTAACAGGAGAGATAGGACTAGGAAATAGCAGCTAAAATAGGACAGAATAGATAGCAGGTACCTAATATAAAATATATATTGGTTATGATATGATTCAGATATGACTGAGCTATCGTATAACAGTAGACGGTACTACCTGCTTTCTGTTAGCGCCGAACGTTGGGCGGCGCTTACCAAGCCCGACACCCCACATTGTGCCAACGGCTTCGGGCGGAAGAGCGCCATTGGGAGGGTACAAGCCTTACCCTGGTGCGAGGAAATGCAAGCTAAAGACAAAATGGCAGGGCAGACCAGGCCCTAAGCCTTGGTTGGCGGCTGGTCTAGGATCAAAGCTCCGACAGGCGGACAGTTAGAGCATTGCTTTGCTGATCCGGCAGCTTCTGCAGCTTGTCTTGTTCCAGTTGAAGGGGTGTTACCTTTCCTCTGGAGTGAACTAGGCAGGCCGAGAGAGGGATCATGCTGCATGGGCAACACATGATCTCTATATTTTAGCCCAGGCTTTGTGCTATGGAGAGGCAATAACTCCATCCCTGGTCTTAACTGGTCTCGGAATCAAAGCGAGGGGCAACTGTTACGGGTTATAAGTCCCTGTCAATTGGCGTAGACATGGGGCGCCACGCGTTGCCTCTGACGGTGGGAGACACCTACAGGTGTCACTGATCAGCTACCGCCCGCCTCAAGCTGGGCAGCCCCCGGCCAATTGGGTGCTGATCCGCCACAGCCTGCCTGCTTCAATGGGTGCTTGGGGCTAGGACAAAATCTGAATCGCAGGCTGTAAAACCAATGCACCAGGTACAAACAAAAATAAAAATAGAAACCTCAAGCTACGGCTTGCAACCTGGAACTGTGAGAACCATGTGTCCAGGATTTTCCACTGACTTGACCAATATTGACGATGTGAGAAAAACGGCTGTGATTGATGCCGAACTCAATCGTCTTAACATTGATATTGCTGGCCTGCAGGAGACTCGCCTCGCTGAGGAAGGGTCACTCAGGAAAACAATTACACCTTTTTTTTTGCGGGAAGGGTAGAGGGCAGGCAGAAAAAAGGCAACACGGTGTGGGCTTTGCAGTGAAGAATTCGCTACTGGGAATGATTGAAATTCCAGCAGGAGGAAATGAAAGACTATTATCCCTGCGCTTGGCAACCTCTTGTGGGTTTGCCACCATTATTACTGCATATGCACCGACACTCGATTCCTCTGATGATGTGAAGGAATCGTTCTATGAGGAGTTAGACTCCGTGATCAAGGCAGTTCCAAAATCTGACTACATTTATATGCTCGGTGATTTCAATGCTCGTGTGGGCAAGGACTCGAGTTCATGGCCAGTGTGCCTTGGAAAATACAACATCGGTCGCATGAATGAAAATGGGCAAAGGCTGCTGGAGCATTGCACCAGTAATGACCTATGTATTACAAACTCCTTTTTTTAAAACAAAAGAGATGCATAAGGTCACATGGAAACATCCAAGATCCGGCCATTGGCACCAGCTGGACTTCATCATCACACGGAGACAACATCTGAACCATATATCATTGACTCGAAGTTACCACAGTGCTGACTGTGATACGGATCATTCTTTGGTTGTTGCAAGGGTTAGACTGAGACCAAAGAGAATCTACACAGCTAAACACAAATCTAGCCCCAGGATTAATATTATTAACACTCACGATCCTGAAAAGTGCTTTCAGTTTCAACAGCAACTTGAAGACGCTTTCACTGATACACCAGAAAATTGTACAGTAAATGAAAAGTGGGGTCAAATTAAGGAAACTCTTTATAAAACTGCCGTAGGGGTTTACGGCACTGTGGATCATAAGAGGCAGGACTGGTTTGCGGCAAACAGCGAGACTCTGCAGCCCTTGATTGATAAGAAGAAGAAGCTCTCTTAAGAAACAAGGAAAGACCAACGCGTAACACTCTGAGTGAGCTAAGGCAAGCTAGGAAGGATGTGCAAAAGGCTGCCAGGCAGTGTGCAAATGATTATTGGATCAAGTTATGTGAGTCCATTCAAATCGCAAGTGATAAGGGAAACATAAGAAGCATGTATGAAGGAATAAAGAAAGCCTGTGGTCCAGTGATCAAAAGAAGTGCACCATTGAAAACCTTGACTGGAGAAATCACCACTGTTAAGAAACAGCAGATGGACAGATGGGTAGAGCACTATTTGGAGCTTTACTCAAGTGAGACCAAACTAGCGGATGATGCCCTCAACGCCATAGAGGCTCTACCAACTCTTGACCACCTGGACACACTTCCTACCATAACAGAAGTTAAGTGTGCTATAAATGAAATTGCATCTGGCAAGGCTCCAGGTAAGGATGGGATTCCAATAGAGGTTATCAGGAGTGGGCAAGACACACTCACTCTATAGATCCACCAGCTAATAGAGCTATGCTGGAGAGAAGGACAGGTCCCACAGGATTTCAAAGATTCAAGCTTCATAACACTGTACAAGAACAAGGGCGATCGGAGCGACTGCAACAACTATAGGGGTATCTCACTTTGTGTATTGTTGGAAAAGTATTTGCCAGAATTGTTCTGCGCAGACTTCAAGTCCTAGGAGATCAAGTCTACCCCGAATCACAGTGTGGCTTTCGACAGAACCGGTCTACCATTGATATGATATTCTCATTGCCACAAATGCAAGAAAAATGCCGTGAACAGAATCAACCACTGTTTATTGCCTTCATCGACCTCACAAAGGCATTTGATTTGGTCAGTCGTGAGGGTCTGTTCAAGGCACTAAAGAAGATTGGCTGCCCACCAACTCTTCTGTCCATTGTGGAATTGTTCCACACAGACATGAAGGGTATAATAAAGTTTGATGGTGCAACTTCTGAAGAATTTGAAACCAAGAGTGGAGTTAAGCAAGGTTGTGTACTAGCTCCCACCCTCTTTGGAATATACTTTTCACTTCTACTGAAATATGCCTTTCGTGATCAGGATGGTGGTATATACATTCACTCACGCTCAGATGTCAGCCTTTACAATGATCAGAAATTGAAGGCCAAGACCAAAATTAGGAGGGTACTGATCAGAGAGTTGCTTTTTGCAGATGATGCTGCAGTTACGACCCACTCTGAGGAAGTATTGCAATGTCTACAATCTGCATTCTCCAATGCTTGCTCTGAATTTGGTTTAACAATTAGCAAAAAGAAATGTTGTTCCAAATGTTGCTGTATGTAGCCGAGGCGCGGTGTTGGGGTGAGCGCCCAACATTGCTTAAATACCTCAATGGCTCGTGAATACATAACCTATGCAGCAAAAGTCCAACTCCTGGCCTTCACGCGGCGGACCTGTTTAAACTAACAGGAGAAGGGGCGACGGCGAATTTCTGGCGCCGGAAAATAACCAGTATGCTCTAGATGTGTATGCACGTACATGCATGCGCAGACAGGTGTGTGCACGTGTACACATCTACACTCGAGTGAGACCACAGTCTGCTCTAGCAAAGAAAGGTGCTGAAGTCGGAGGCAACCAGCCAAGAGGCGCAACACAGAAATCAGGATGCCACGCAATCACGCAAAATGGAATATGTCGACTACTGCTAATCGTTATGGTGCTCGCCCTGCTTTGGACCCCCAGGCAGGTGCAGTGCCGGGCCCTATGTCTCGAAAGGGTCCAACCCCAACTACTGGAGGTCCTTCTCAGATGTCCTGTGGAGCCAGGGGACATGAGAATAGGATGACTGGCCTTACCAAACGAAGACTTAAAATAATGCACTGGAATGCGGAGGGAGTCAGCAACAAAAAAATAGAATTAGAAAAGATCTTGGACCAAGAAAAAGTAAGCATATGTTGCTTGCAAGAAATTCACCTCAATGAAAATATAGCCTTCAAAATCAGAGGCTACCAGTGTTACCGATCTGACCGAAAGGACAGGCGAAAAGGTGGGATACTGACCCTTGTAAGAAATAACATCATGGCTTCCCAAATCAAAGTCTACATGGAAGGGGCTGAGTATCAGACACTTAAACTTAAGACAGGTAATACAGATCTACATCTGATCAATTACTACTGTCCAAGTGACCGTCCACAGGCACTGGACACACTACCACTAAAAGAAAAAATGATTGTGTGTGGCGATTTCAACAGCCACTCGCAGAGCTGGGGCTATGATCACATGGACCAGAGAGGAGAGAGACTGGAAGACTGGCAGGATGAGAATAGATTCATGTTGATTAACAAGCCGTCCGACCCACATACTTTCTACTCGAGATCATGGCACTCTACAACTACACCTGACCTGGCTTTTCATTCACCAGACCTGGAGTGGAACATTACACGAATTGTTGGGAAACAACTTGGTGGCAGTGACCATCGGCCAGTCTTTCTAACCGTAGAAAATGAGCTTGTAAGTGAAAGCAGCACCCTCTCGAGGTGGAACTACAAGAAAGCAGACTGGGCAATGTACAAGCATCGCACCAGCATATTGGTTAGAAACCTGAACACTGAGAAAGACATAAATAAAGTAGTTGAAGAGTTTGGGAAATGCATACTACAGGCAGCGCGAGAAACAGTACCAAGAGGAGCCCGTAAACAATATAAACCCTACTGGAGTAGTGAACTGGAACAGTTGCATAATGATGTTGAAGTGTGTAGAAAGCAAGCAGAGGCCACACCCAGCCAAGAGCACCACAATAAATTCCAGCATGCAAAAGCCAAATTTCAAAGGGCCAAGCTGCAGGCTAGACGGAAAAGCTGGCAGGAGAAAACAGAGTCTCTGAACTTTGAAAGAGACACAAGGAAATTGTGGAAGCTAATAAAACAGCTTAATGACGAGGGCACAGGGAGAAACTCAAAAATTGCGTTACATAAAGATGGAAAAATCTTAACAAGAAAGCAAGCAGCTGACCATTTTGCGGACTCGTTCTCACAAGATAGCAATATCAAAATTAGTCCAGAGAAACAACAAGAGATTCGAGAGAAACGACAACATACAGGACAGAAGGAAATAGTACATGAGGTTCTGGAGGCACCCATCACAATCAGCGAACTGGAGCTAGCCATATCAAAACTGAAAATGAGAAAGTCACCAGGAGCTGATGGTATCTCCAATGAAATGATCAGGAACCTAGGAACAGAGGCCAAAACAAAGCTGTTGCAGATCTTCAATAACAGCTGGACCTTAGGCAGTGTTCCACAAGCCTGGAGAGAAGCAATCATGATACCCCTCCTAAAATCAGGGAAAGATAGTTCCATTGCCTCTAGCTACAGACCAATTAGCCTCACCAGCTGTCTCTGCAAACCACTGGAGCGCATCATCAATCACAGACTGCAGTGGTACATTGAAAGTAAAAACATCCTTGTGCCACAGCAGGCTGGCTTTAGGCAGTGCTACTCTACGGAAGATCAGACAACCTACCTCTCTCAAGAAATTGAGGATGCATTCCAAGAGAAGAAGCTGGTGCTTGCGGCATGGATAGATCTGAAGAAAGCCTTTGACAAAGTCTGGAAAGAAGGTCTGATGAAGAAACTGAGAAACTGCAAAGTCAATGGAAGAATGTACAAATGGGTGAAAGCATACTTGCACAACAGAAGAGCCCGAGTACAGATAGACGGACTCAAGAGCAAGAAAGTACTACTGCGTCACGGTGTCCCCCAGGGCGGAGTCTTGTCCCCCACACTTTTTCTAATCTTCATCAATGATCTTGTTGCTCACCTACCGCATGGAATTAAAGCGGCAATGTACGCCGATGACCTGGTTCTATGGAGCACAAATGAATATGCATCAGTGGCCACCAGATTGCTACAAAGAGCTGTAGATACATTTGCTGCATGGGCAAATAGATGGTGTGTCAGCATAAACACTGACAAGTGCACCACCACCCTATTTACCCTCTCTCCAAAACAAAAGGCAGGGATCATCCAGATAAATGGAACACTCCTAAGAGAAGATAAAGAACCAACATACCTTGGAGTAACATTTGATGGCAAGCTGACATGGAGAAAGCACATCAACAAAGCAGTAGCAAACGCCAGAAGGAAAATAGCCATCCTGAGAAAGCTAAGTGGAACCACATGGGGAGCCAGTACGAAAATACTTAGCAAAGTTTACCAACAGAGCATACGACCACACCTGGAATATGGGTCAACTGCGTGGTGTTCAGCATCAAAAACCACACTACAAGAGCTGGACAAGGTGCAAAATCAAGCACTTAGAGTCACCACAGGAGGGATGAGATCAACCCCTATAGTGGAAATGGAGAAGATGGGGAGGACACAGGCACTGAGTGAGCGCAGAGATACGAAAACGCTAATACAAGCAGAAAAGTTCCTCAGCTTGCCAGGCCACCCTATGAAGAACAGATTTGAAAACCTAGCTATGGGGCGGTTGAAAAGAAGTAGTTTTATCCACAAGGCCAAACGACTCTGCAGAGAAACCACTGATCTGCCCACAGTTGGTATCCCCCTAACAACTATTCCAGAGCGAACTCCATGGAAAGATGAGCATAGACTATCGTTACAAATCCAGACAAAAGTGAGAGGAATATTTGACAAGGAAGAACAAAACAGTGTGCAGCGCAGAACAGCCACTCTCAGCTTCCTTGATGAAGAATACCCACAGGATCTCTGGATCCGAGTCTACACAGATGGGTCAGCACAAAATGCTGTTCGAAATGGAGGAGCGGGAGTGTACATAGAATACCCAAATAATACTAGGGACACAGCCAGAGTACCGACAGGAAAGTACTGCCATAACTATGATGCCGAAATTGAGGCAATCAAGATAGCAACAGAGAAATTACTAAATAACAGCAATGGTACACAACCTGTGGTGCTACTAACAGATGCAAAATCAGTACTCGAGGCGCTCCTCTCTGGGAAATTGCCAGTACTAAGGACACTACTTTCTGAACTTAGCAGTCAGCATAAAGTCACCATACAGTGGATACCATCCCACTGTGGAGTACCCGGAAACGACAGAGCTGATCAATTGGCTAAGGAAGGAGCCAAAGAAGAACAGCCTGATGTGCCCGTTACATACCACCAAAAGAAAAGAATGATCAAATCAGTCAGAAAGCCACCAAAACCTGCTCAAGATGACTACCACGTTATGGACAGACCAGAACAAGTCATTATTCTGCGCCTCAGAACAGGACACAATAGATTACGCAACCACATGTATACAAAATTCAAGATTGGTGAAACAGCCATGTGCACATGTGGATTGGCGTCGCAGACAGCAGAGCACATACTCCAAGACTGCCCAAAATATAACATATCTAGGCAAACCTTCTGTTACAGTCTTAGATCTCTAGGGGATCTGAACTCGGGCTCAAACAGGCAACAATAACTCCGTTAAATATAATATAGCAACATTTATTGAACTTAGGTATACAGTGCGTTGGCGCAGTGGGTTTAACAAGCCCGCACTGATGAGTTGCATATCACAGCGGTTTAACATCACACATGATTATAACAAACATTCTAAGCAAACTATCTAGCATATGTCTATGACCCTAAATACACATGGGTCTGAACTATTAAGTCCCTCTCAGGCAGGCCCTGTTGCCTCTACGATGTCCCGTCTGTCTCTGCCGGTTCACACGTGTCGCAATCCGACACGGGTGGTAACTCTGTCCGAGTTCCTCGTGGACCCCGCAATAGGCGGGCCACATCAGTGTCCACGGGACAGTGGACTCACTGACCAGTCCTTCGAGAAGGCTCTGGATTACTCTGGCATTCGAGTGTCTTACTTCTTTCCCTTGGGCGGGAGTTGTAGCCCTTCGCCAGTGTATATTAACTTATGTTGGTTTACCGTATAATGTGAGGCTGTTACAGGATTCCCCCTCTCCCCCCTGATTTGATGGGTTGTTATAAGGTAATTAGTTCTGTACTAATTCTGTCACAGAATCACATAAAGTCGGTGTTTGTAGTTTGGTGGACAGTAACTTGGTAACCCACATATTGGCATCAACACTCATGTATTCTCCCATACACCACTTCTCTGATTTGCTGAAGAGGTCTCTCTCTCCTGTGTCCTTAAAAATGCTTATCTGACCGAAGTTACGTGACGAGCCCCCAAAAGCCTGTTACAGTCTTAGATCTCTAGGGGATCTGAACTCGGGCTCAAACAGGCAACAATAACTCCGTTAAATATAATATAGCAACATTTATTGAACTTAGGTATACAGTGCGTTGGCGCAGTGGGTTTAACAAGCCCGCACTGATGAGTTGCATATCACAGCGGTTTAACATCACACATGATTATAACAAACATTCTAAGCAAACTATCTAGCATATGTCTATGACCCTAAATACACATGGGTCTGAACTATTAAGTCCCTCTCAGGCAGGCCCTGTTGCCTCTACGATGTCCCGTCTGTCTCTGCCGGTTCACACGTGTCGCAATCCGACACGGGTGGTAACTCTGTCCGAGTTCCTCGTGGACCCCGCAATAGGTGGGCCACATCAGTGTCCACGGGACAGTGGACTCACTGACCAGTCCTTCGAGAAGGCTCTGGATTACTCTGGCCTTCGAGTGTCTTACTTCTTTCCCTTGGGCGGGAGTTGTAGCCCTTCGCCAGTGTATATTAACTTATGTTGGTTTACCGTATAATGTGAGGCTGTGACACCTTCTGGCCTAGAGAGACGACAGTGGAAGATAAACTCTATGGACCACTGTGTGAACTGAAAAAAACAGTTCAATTCATGCAAGAGACGACATTGCAGATATAGACATATTTCAAGCGAACTAAAGAAGAAGAAGAAGAAGCAAAAAGAAGACACAGATTATGTCACAAGGTGCACATGGGGTACCATCAATCTTTATTGACGACGCCGAACTAGAGATGGTAGACCATTTTACATATCTAGGATCAGTGGTAAATAGCAAATTAACCCTAGATCAGGAAATCAACATCCGGATTGGTAAGGCAGCAACAACAATGAACAGGTTAAGAAAAAGAGTCTGGGAGAACAGGAAGCTTACTGCCAAAACAAAAGTCCTTGTCTATCAAGCCTGTGTCCTTGGTACTCTTCTATATGGCAGTGAAACCTGGACAACTTACACACACCAAGAGAAACATGTAAACAGCTTTTATATGCGGTGTCTGCTAAGAATTCTTGGTATTAAGTGGCAAGACAAAATCACAAATACTGAAGTATTGGAAAGATCAGGTTGTGTGACAGTTTATTCCATGCTCAGTCTTCGTAAACTTGAATGGATAGGACATCTTAGGAGGATGGATGATGGTAGAATACTAAAGGACATCTTTTTTGGTGAATTACAGATGGGTAAGAGATCTCAGGGTCGGCCTCTACTACGATACAAAGATGTGTGTAAGCGGGACATGATTGATACAGGCATTGATAATGCACATTGGGAGCAAATCGCCGCTGAACGTGTTGCATGGAGGGCAAACATCAGAAATGGAATAAAGACAAAGGAGAAAATTATTGCAGATAAGTCACAAACCAAGCGTTTGAGACGTAAGATGGAGCATGATGGTGGAAATGACCACGTGTTCACATGCACCCACTGTGAACGGACATTTACAGCGCAAATTGGCCTTATCAGTCACATTCGCTACCGCCATAGGTAAAAGTTATTATGCCTTTTTAAAGCACAAACTATCGTTTGTCAAGACGGCAAGGTGCCAATGATATATATTGGTTAGGCAGATGATATAGATATTATAGGTGAAAATGAACAAAAGACATTGGGAATATTGACACACTTAAAGGAAAAAGCTCAACAAATGGGGCTGGTTATCAACCAAGATAAGACAGAATATATGGTAATTTCAAGAGAAGGAACGGCTAAATACTCTGGCCGCATACAAATAGATAATATGACCATTAAAAGAACGGAAACATACAAATACCTGGGTACAATCTTCAACTGCTCCAACATAATAAGGGAAGAAAAACAAGCTAGAATAAGCTCTGGAAATAAGATACACTATGCACTACAACATCTGCTAAAATTAAATGCGCTATTTCGTAACACCAAGATCACAATATACAAAACACTGATTAGACCAGTTGTGCTGTATGGCTCTGAAACCTGGAGTACAACTAAAGGAGATGAAGCCTAGTTACAAAGAGAACAAAGTCTTAAGACGCATCTTTAGGCCCATTAGGGATACACAAAGTGGAGAGTGGAAAAGAAGAAGCAACAAAGACATTTATGATCTGTTCAAGTCCCCGCTAATCACTGGTATCATGAAGGCTAATAGACTGCAATGGCTGGGGCATATAGAAAGAATCGAAGATAATAGGGAAACAAAACTCGCTTACACTCAGGAAATAAATGACCGTAGACCCCGAGGAAGACCAAGAAGACGGTGGAGAGATAATATACATACAGACCTACAAGTACTTGGAATCAGCGACTGGCAAGAGAAGGTCAACCAGAGAGACGAATTGAGACGGCTTGTATCTGCAGCATAGAACCTCAATGGCTCGGAATGCTGAAGAAGAAGAAGAAGAAGAAGAAGAAGAAGAAGAAGAAGAAGAAGAAGAAGAAGAAGAAGAAGAAGAAGAAGAAGAAGAAGATATATATATATATATGGTCGTGAAGTTGGAGACCATAACCTACAATTTGTATGTAGAACACATTTGATGATGTGTTACAAAAATGTGCTAAAGAATTCATTAAATTAGTTACAATAGTCACTGCTATGGTCTAACGCTGTTTTTGGGGAAGCTGGAAAGTATTAATGAAGCAATGACCAAGTACTACAAGAGACAAATAAAAATCGTAGATTGATTAGAGAAATTAGACGTAGACAGTCAAAAATTTTTGGACATGTTATGAGAAGAAATGGACTGGAGAACTTAGTGACAGCTGGCAAGATCAAAGGGAACAGACCAATAGGAAGACCGAGAGGAAAATACCTGGATGGCTTGGCCACATGGCATGGACGAGACAGGAACACTGAGCTGATCCACGACTCTGGTGATCGAGTGAAATGGCGAATCATGACCGCCCACGCTTTCCGGCATGGCACATGATTGATTGATTGATTCATTATAAGGTGTTGGTAATGTCCACCACGAGCTTCAGGAAATTACTGTACACGTCTTTTCAAATTGTCAAATATTGAAAGACCTTCTGCAACGGGTCTGATGTTATTTATTGAATGGTAATTCTGATTGCTTATTTCGGGACCTCAATTGTGTGCAAATTATTTTATTTTGGTAAACATTTCCTTTCAAGAAACCCCATCTGCACCAGCAGACGACAGCCATGCGCTGCAAATTGCATCACAATGGATTGTGAAGAACATTTGTTGATGATGTCATCAAACTACATAATAAAGTGTAGTGAGACTTTACAAACACCCTGTGTTATCATAAGTTTATTCGCGTAGCGGGTTCTTTCAAGAGTGCCCCTAGCCCAGGATATTTGGATTCAGGCATAATATAGTGTTGACACAGCATAGGGTTCAAATATGACGAGCCCCCAAAGATGCCATGGGCCTCCTAGCTGGATTCCATCCGTGGCATTGCACATGAGTTGGTTTTGTTCGTTTACTATAGGTTTGTTATAAGCTATTTCTAGCGAGCCTGCCAGTTTGTGACTTCCCCGGGTACAGATAACATCAAAATAGAAATGATAAATGCCTTAGAAGAATATGGAATAGACCAAGTCACCAGACTGCTGAACGCAATATACGATACTGGAGATATAACTCTTGAATTATGTAATTCTATATTTATTGCAATCCCGAAGAAATCAGGAGCCTTGGAATGCGATCAACATCGAACAATTAGTATAATGAACCACATCACGAAGATTCTGCTGAGAATTATCAGGAAGAAAATACAACCAGAAATAGGAGAAGAACAATGTGGGTTTGTAGAAGGCAGTAAATGCTGTGTATATACTGAGAACAGTAATTGAACGTTCTATAGAAGTAAACAAAGATCTATATCTTTGCTTTATTGACTACACAAAGGCTTTCGATAAAGTGAGACAAGACGACATGATAAGAATGCTTGAAGATCTACAAATTGATGGAATAGACCTTATACTTATAAAAAATATATATTGGAAACAACAAGCTGCCATCAGAATTGATAACAATGTAGGTCAATATCAGCTATTAAAAGAGGTGTGAGACAGGGATGTGTAATGTCTCCAGATCTTTTTTCCCTGTACTGTGAAAATAGTTTCAGAAATATAGAAGATTTGGAAGGAATCAACATTGGGGGACGATACATCAATAACATTAGATGTGCAGATGATACAGTCTTGATTGCAGACAATAAACAGGACCTGCAAAATTTAGTAGACGCGGTTGTTGCACACAGTGAACAAATAGAGTTAAAACTGAATATTAAGAAGACACAGATTATGGTCGTCACTGGGAAGAACGAAATACCACAATGCGATGTACGAGTAAATGGGTATATTCTTAAGCACGTGAATCGATACAGTTATCTCGGCACAGTCATAACATCTGATGGGAGATGCCTTGAAGAGATTAGAACAAGAATTGCCATTGCGAAGGTAGCCTTTTGCAAGATGAAAATCATACTGACCAATAGAAAGATATCAATTGAAACGAGAAAAAGAGTGTTGAAGTGCTACATAGAACCTGTACTTTTATATGGATGGGAAGCGTGGACAATAAGCAGTCAAGCTGAAAACAGCTGATGGCTGTGGTAATGTGGTTTCTGGGGAAAATGCAAAGAATACCATGGACAGACAGAAAAACCAATGAACAAGTCCTTCAAGAAACGAAGATCGTAAACTGATTAGCGTCATTAGACGTAGACAGTCAAATTGTTTTGGGCATGTTATGAGAAGAAATGAATTGGAGAACTTGGTGACGACTGGCAAGATCGAAGGGAAGAGACCAAGGGGAAGACCGAGAAGTAAATACCTGGATGGCTTGGCCACGTGGCATGGTCGAGACGGGAACACAAAGCTGATCCACGATTCTGGTGATCGAGTGAGATGGCAGTACATGACCGCCCATGCTTATCGGCATGGCACATTTTGGATGGATTGGGCCATTGTATGTTTGACAGGTGTGTCCTGAACGCTGTCATAGTCATAAGTGCATAACTTATTGTTGGCTCATACTTTGAGTTGTCAGAAGTAACACTTAACATTGGTTTGAGTGGTTAACTAGACTGTTCTGGTTCTTACTTTCACATTCTTCCATCTAGCATTCTAGACCAGCGTGGCACATTAATTGCAGGAAGTCATCATTACGCCGGGCAGTTTTAAATCTTATATTCTCACACTGACACTTTTGCAATGTTTCACATAATCTCGGTTAAAATATATATTATTAACATGAGGTAAAACTATAATCTATGTAACGGCACTCTACACATTGGCCATAAACTCCGAGTCTGACCCGGTCTAACTTCGACTGTGGTCATCCTCTAAATGACCGGCTTAGGAGAGGCCTTTCTCTAATGGACCCGGTCGATAAAGTGCCTCTCGCACACGGCAATCTGCCCTTTCAACCGTGATAAGAGTGTGAGCTTTAGGGCTTTAGTCACCCTCAATGGTCTATGACAGCGTTTACCTGTGCACACATTCGATTCGATTTCACCATCACCCCTACCCCGTTCAACCTCAAGGAGAAGTTATAGTAGGTTCCATCACCAGCTCAGAATGATAATCCTGTGACTAGACAGCCACCAAAGCAGCTGAATATGGTTTTACCCTCAGTCTTATCAATCCGAAGGTGATTATTGTTCACATGGGGTAATAGACAGTTATACATGCCTGTGCACATAAATAGCTAACCAGTATTATAAACGCCTTACATCAGTGGCCGAGACAAGAACACGGAGCTGATCCACAACTGATCATCTGAAATGGCATAACATGACCGCCCGCGCTTATCGGCTTGGCACATGATGATGATAAGTGGAAACCAGACAGTTGTTTATGTAAGATTTAAATACAATACAGTATAACATCCCCCATTCACCTCCACTCCGCACATTCTTTTTAGGATGGGAAATTATGGTAAAACAATGGTTTTGTCTGCGTAGACTATTTTACGGTGGGGAAAAAACAAAGCATTAAACAGATTCAGTGCCAAACAAAACGTAGGTTTGAACCTCACACACATGGATGGCGGGAAATGGGAGCTAGTGGTATGTCACTTCAAAGTTGTTAATATGGTAGCAGACATGTTGTATTATATATCAAATTAATGGGAGCTGCATAGGGAAAAACTACGGTACATAAACGCATGGCAGATACGGGAAGTCGCTTAAGACGATTAATCACCCCATGGAACTTAATCAGTTAAGTGCTGTAGTCAAGACACTTAGGTGTCAAGGTCGCATTCTTTATACGTACTTTGTACAGGGAGTAATTGTTACGCCTAATGTGCTTCCATTAATTTAGACACAATGAACGCGAATTAACATTCACTGAGCGAATTAACGGAAACGAGAAGTAGAATCAGTTAGCTTTGCTAGAATATAGTCACAAGTGACAAAAAGGACGTTGTGATTAAAGTCTTCATCAGCACAAGCAAGAATCATACACTAATGCAACTATATGCTATATATATATATATATCTTCAGCGCTCCGAGCCATTGAGGTTCTTTGCCACAGATACAATCCGTCTCCATCCGTCTCCCTGGTTGACCTTCTCTTGCCAGTCGTTGATTCCAAGTGCTTGTAGGTCTGTATATATATTATCTCTCCACCGTCTTCTTGGTCTACCTCGGGGTCTGCGGTCATTTATTTCCTGAGTGTAAGCGAGTTTTGTTTCCCTATTATCTTCCATTCTTTCTATATGCCCCAGCCATTGTAGTCTATTAGCCTTCATGATACCAGTGATTAGCGGGGACTTAAACAGATCATAAATGTCTTTGTTACTTCTTCTTTTCCACTCTCCACTTTGTGTATCCCTAATGGGTCAAAAGATGCGTCTTAAAACTTTGTTCTCAAAGGTTTGTAACAAGGCTTCGTCTCCTTTCGTTGTACTTCAGGTTTCAGAGCCATACAGCACAACTGGTCTGATCAGTGTTTATATATATATATATATATATATATATATATATATATATATATATATATATATATATATATATATATATATATATATACACCTGAAAATAAAAGTAAAGGTTACTCATCTATCGTGAGGGACTGCCTTGTAATGGACTCGACTGAAATCCGGAACTTGTGTATTTTAATAGATACAATCTAAACTCACCAAGGAAGGGTTGTGCTTAGGGCAAGCTGAAAAATTCAGTCTCAAAATCCAACCGACCATGAACAAGTCATATCGAGGAACTTCATCCTCATCATCAAATGCCATGTCAGCTGGCGTAGGCGTTCATGTCTCTCCACATAACTCGATCTTTAGTGTTCTGGGTCAACTCTGCAGCTGATATTCCTCCTTGCCACTGTCTCAGTCCATCCAGCATCATTTTTCTTGGTCAGCCTCTGCCTCTCTTCCCCTCGATCTTTCCAGTCATCACGACGTTCTTCAATGCCTCTATTCTCATCGCATGGCCAAAGAAAGCTGTTTGTCCTTTCTTATTGTTGTATATAGTGTTTAATGAACTTATATAAGATCAATGACGCGTTGCGGAGATAGTCACACAGAATCCCGGACGCTGTTTACATCTCGTTCACCTGGGACAATCTCGAGGATTGGCATATGGAACATTAAAACTGTGTATGAATTAGGTAAGACAGCATAGGTGGCAACAGAAATGAGATATATTGGTAATTATTAGCATTGTGGGACTGTGTAAACAAGGTGGACCGAATAGGTGAACAGCATCTAAGCACATGTTATTCGATGCTGTATGAGGGATATAAAGAGGATACCCCTCCACCATACACATGAAAAAGGCAAAAAGACAATAAATATTCTAAGAGTAATTAAAGGCAGTGGATGGGGAGC
Organism: Cepaea nemoralis; assembly: GCA_014155875.1. NCBI lineage: Eukaryota > Metazoa > Mollusca > Gastropoda > Stylommatophora > Helicidae > Cepaea > Cepaea nemoralis. Next base: position 262,122 of record JACEFZ010023679.1, read on the forward strand.
CCATACAAAAACTATGCTAATGCTATACAAATCTCTGATCTGAGGAAGAATAGAATACGGAAGCATAGTATACGACGCTGCACCGGAACACAACAAACGAAGACTGGACTCAATACAGAACCAAGCGCTGGGCATTATCCTAGGAACAGGCAAGCAAACACCAAGGGAAGCCCTAGAGGTAGCACTAGGAGTACTTCCACTACAACTGAGAAGAAAGCAATTAGTGTACAACTACTGGATGAAGGCTGCGAAGGATACAAGACACCCTGCGTCCAGTGCATTCGAAGAAAACAGAAGCAAATGGGGAGGAATACCCATACAAAAGACACAAACACCAGCAGGACGGACAGCGGCACAAGAGATGAACGCGGACGAGAAACTAGCGAGGGCACTGGCACGAACGAAAGTTCACAGACAAACAACACCCCAATGGGAGCTAGAACTACCATTGACGGATACGACACTCGCGAGCATAATTAGTAAATCAACAGAGGACAGGGAAGCCAAAGACATAGCGGAGGAATACATAAGACAAATAAGCACGGACAACCTCACTATCTACACAGACGGGTCAAAGAACGAGAATGGGGAGGTAGGGGCAGGAGTAGTAGTACCATACCGGAACATCCAAAAGGAGTACAAAATAACAGACAATACATCGGTATACACGGCAGAACTAGTAGGTATTATGAAAGGACTAGAAATAGCAACAGAGAACCCCCCTATAAACTAACTATACTGACGGACTCACTATCTGCAGTACAAGCGCTAGGCAACCATTCTAAAGTGAACAGACAAGACCTGAAAGAGAAAATACTAACACTAACAACAAAACTAAGAAGTATGGGATGCCAGGTCACAATTGTATGGATACCAGCACACAGAGGGATAACTGGCAATGAGAGGGCAGACAGGGCCGCAAAACGCGGGACAAGCAGCCAGAATATAGTAAACACAGGACTCGGCATTCTGGAGGCAAAAAGCATTATCAAACAACAAGTAATCGACAAATGGAAACAACAATGGAGAGACAGCAATAAAGGACGACACGCCTACCACATGCTCAGAGAACCAAGTTTGAAAAGTCAAGTGAAAGACAACACAAAAATACCAACGTACAAGAAACTATGGAGATTGAGAATCGGGAACTGGAAAGATAAAATCACCCGACCACTTTGCATTGATTGCCTGGAGGAAAACACTATAGAACACTACCTACTATCGTGCACAGCCTATGCCCAGGAACGCAGGGACCTAGTAGAATACTTCCAAACAAGAAATACGACGATGACGATGAAGGAATGCCTACAGGTGGAAGGCGACAAAGAAATACAAAAGCTTACAAAACAATTCATTGCAAGAACAGGGAAAGAAAGATAACCAACATAAAATAAAGCCAACAGCAAAATAAAAATACAGTGAGGAAACACTCGACCACACGAAAACCAGACAATAGGAAATATAAAGGGATGCATTAAAACTCTCAAATGGCGGACAATAGAGAGACGAAACGACCCTCTTCGACGCGGGAGACAAGGAGAAGGGTGGAAATTGCCCCAACGATGGAGAAGACGATGGGAAACCTCCCTGACGATGGATAAGAGGGACGTGCAGGAAACCCCTCCGGCGCGGGACAAGAGGAGACGGTAGGAAACCTCCCCAACGATGGACAAGAGAGACGATACAATCCGACCCCTATGCTTGACAAAAAACCGTTGAACCAAGAAAACAAGCCCAGACAATAACAGGCGCCCCCCCCCCTCCCCAGGACAAGCCCAAGAAAACAGATGAAAAAAGACAGCCCCTCCCCAGCCCCCAAGGTCAGCTCCGGAAAAGAAGACATCAAACGAGAGGGATGGGCAAACCGATAATGATAGCAGACACACCAGCAACAAGCAGACAAAAGCAAAAAGGATGGCAAAAAAGAGGAACTCGGCCAGACAGGCAGTAATAGAAGCTGTCTAACGCACAAAAGACCATAAAACCTATACCGCACTATGAACCACCACAATTATAACCAACGTCATTGAGACGGGTTGAACGAGGTGGAAAGTTTCTTTTTTTTTCGACAAATCGGAATCGGAATCGGCATACACATACGTCGTCGTCGTCATTCGCACTGCGAGCGCTAACAAGTCAAGTCGCATTATTCTGTCAAGAAGCCTGATACGCGGGAAAATGTCACGTTGAAAGTCCAACAACAAGAAACACGCTGTAGCCAAGAAGTGCAGCGTGGGAGCCGACAACAAGAAGAAGAACGTGGAGAGCCTACCTAGCTGCATCAAAGAGCCTGATACTACAACTATTACTGAAGCTACTACGAGGGAGAAGATTGACAGCCCAACACAGTCAAGAACCAAGACAACAGAGAAAGGAGGAGAAAGACACCAGAGTCGGAAACACCGACTCAAAAACAGTCCGATGGGTCGTCAAGCGGATTCCAGTGGAGCTGACAGACGAAGAAATCCTGAAGCAGCTACGAGAGGAGAATCTTCACATCCGATTCTTGAAGACGGAGCGGCTCCTCACCTACTCCAAGATACCTACAACCTTGGCAGTGGTGACGTCGGAGGGCAGCGAAATGCCGACCACAGTATCATTCAACAAGAGAATGCAGCAACCAGAGAAATTCATACCAAGAGTCACTCAATGTTCAAGATGCCAGAGGGCCGGCCACAGCAGAGCAACATGTCGCAGTAAGACGGAAATCTGTCGATACTGCGCCGTTCACCACGCCTTCAAGGAGTGTCCGCTGGCCAAGCTGGACACGGAATTCCGAGCTCCTAACAACAGAAGAAAGTGCGCCAACTGCCTGGGAAAGCATGGAGCAAGATACTTGGGCTGTCCGTATCTGCAACGACACAGAGACGTCTTGAAGATAGCCATCACCACAAGGACACCACACAACGAAGCAATGCGGAGGTGCGGGACAGCCACAGGCATCTCGCAAGATGAAAGAGCGCAACTACAAAGCCAGATCGACGAGTTAAAGAAACAAGTCAAGGCACTGCTGACGCCTAACCCGACCAGCGACAACGAGAATCTACTGGCGGAAATAAAGGAGATCCAGCAAAACATCAAGCCAGAAGTGGAACAGATGACCGCGCTGAAGCAGGAAAACGAAGAAATGCTACGCAATATAAAAGCGGAGAGAGAGAGCGGATAAAAGCTGAAATGAAATCAACTCAAAACAAACCAGCAGAAGCCAGGCAAGAGACCGCAAAGAAGCCCAAGAAACACAACAAAAAACCGAGCCGGAGACGCAAGATAAAACCAGAACCGAACCTCGACGCCCAAAAAATCCAAGGGGGAAGCAACATCCCGCCAGACAGCTGAAGAAAGCCAAGATGAGGAACCTTCCGACGCCACGGAGTGGTGCATAGCAGAAGAAAAGAAACGGGTAAGGCACGAGGAATACATGAGGAGACAGGAAGCAAAAGGAAAGAAGGTGTAGAAACTCAAGGGGAAACCCATAGAATACCCGGAGATATTCTCTGACTGGGACACCGGCACTGAGTACTAAATCGAGGACGGAGAGATCGTCCCATGGCTGACAACAGAGGAAGCAATCGAAAAACAGCAAGAACTTAAAGACGAAAGTGAAAGAAAGCGCAGGGAGGTAAATAGCATCGAAAAGCTTCTATGGGCAATACACAGAACAAGAGGCAAAAATACCAAATAAAAAGTCCTTTTAAGGACTGCAACCATTCAAGCAAGGAGCCTGCGCCAACAAAGAAAGCAACAAGAGGAAACAGTCACAAAGGACAGCCGCCGGCCGATCCCCCAGCTTACGATGCATAGAGTGGGATAACGTAATGTCCTTATAAGGACTGCAGCCAGTCAAGCCAGACGAGCCAGGAGCCTACACCAACAAAGAAAACCACAAGAACAGACGAGCACAAAGGATAGCCGCCGACCGATCCCCCAGCTGACGTCACAGACACAAACGCTACATAACCAGTCCGAGATAGGACTCACAAGACAAGAATTAGGGTGAATGAACCCACAAAAACCACGGCTCTCAACAATAACCGACGCTGACGAAGCAGGTTAGACGAGACCGAATTTGGAATTTTTGTTTTTGAACCAACCAACCAACCACACACATAGTGAAGGAGTGGCCCTAATGTTATTCAAAGAGGCAAAGGAAGCATTATAGTTGGAAGCACTGAGCTCTAGAATATTAACAGCAAGATTTAGAACTATAAAAAAGAAAATAAACATGAATGTGATTCAGAGTTACCACCAACAAATAATAATTAATAAAGAGGAATTGGTTAAGGAGAAATTGTACACTATACTTCAAAACATAACTGGCAGTCTAAGAAATGGCAATATCAAAATTGTGATGGGTGACCTACATGCTACAATATGACCTGACAACACTGGTTACATCGACCGTTACGATGCGTTCATGCGCAACCATGGATTAGGAGTAATGAATGAAATGGAAGAATTACGAGGGGCTTCAAATGAAAACCTTATGTTTTTTTGTGTTTTTGTTTTTTTTAATTTAAATTTTGTTTTGTGATGAATATGCAGTAAATCTTCGATTAACCGTCACCGCAAAGAGGCAAAAGAAACATGGCTTGAGAAAAATTGCAAAGAAATTTAAAACCAATACAGATATAATTATATGTACATATGTACAGTAACAACATGATTTCATTGCGGGCTTGGGACGAAAATTAAAGTAGAATTCTTTAAAAGTGAATAATACATACATATTTTTACAAAACAAGCAATATAATCTGTAATAACTAATATAAGAGTAGTAATGTACATAAATGTATTGTAATATTTAAAATAATCTGTCGTCTCCTTCTGTGTCTTTGAGGCTCGAACTTTCTGCTCGGCGATGTTCCGTTTCTTACGCAGAAGTAGGATCTGTGTTGCATTTACCTCCTCTTGCGTTTCAACCAGTCGATGCACTTTGATAACATTGTTTCTGCTTCTGAGTGGCTAGTTGTAGGGGTTTGGTTAAGAACTGATCCTTCGGTCATAAATATCTTCTTCTTCAATGGTAGTCACACTAAAAACAATTTCATCATCGTTCAAAATGTCACATTCCAACCAATCTGTTACTTCTTCTGGCGTAGTATGGTTACTCTTTAGTCCTACATTGTTGCACATTTTCGTCAACACAGTCTCAGTTCCTTCAATAGGTTACGGCAAGAGTTTATTCCACCCATTCTTCAGGTTAGACACTGTAAGGTCAGCCCAGGCAGTGGCGACATTGAAAATAGAGCCCTTTATGTTGTATCTTTTTTTTTTTTTTAAACCACAGACGATGACGAGCCGGCTCCCTGGCCGAGGAGTTAGCAGCTTTCTCCGTTAACCCCGAATACTTTCGTGGTTGACGTGAGCGCACGAGAATTAGAAGTGGTTCGAGTCGCGCCAGTGACTTACGAGAGTATGGAGCCGGTTGCTCAGAAAGTCGTGGCGTGCTGATGAGCGTAATCTAGCCTAGGAATCAACATACAGCTGAAAAATGCTGGTGTTGACCGCAATATTCTGAAACAGGATGGAAACCCGGGGGAAAAAAAAACAGACGATGACGGATAACGGAAACCGCCCGTTACACGAGTGACGGTTAATAGCAGTTTTACTGTATTCTGAAAAAGTAAAGAACAAATGTATCATTTTTTAAAATGTAATCACCACTGTCTTCAATGCAAGTCCTCCGGCGCCGATAAAGTGTTTGGATTTCTGTAGAAAAAAAAAATTCTTTCGGTCGCGAGTGTAACCATTCATGCACCACCTGCTCTACCCCTTCATCGACCAAATCAAACAGTCTTTCCTCCCAATGACTATTTGAGTTGTCGAAACAGGCGGAAAACATATGGGGACTAGGTCTGGTGAGTACAGAGGATGTCGTACACACTTAAAGTGGAGGTCTTCGATGGTTTCAACCGTTGCACGGACAGTATGGGGTTATGATACAAAAGGACACCTTTACTCAGAAGTCCACATCGTTTGGATTTGATGGTGGGTTGAAGATGATTCCTGAGAAGATGTGTATACGAATCACTAAGCAGTTAGCAACTCTCAAGAATAGCAGCACTCCTCATTACTTCATTGTTCACATCTTACACCTTACCTTTTTTTAAAAGCAGAAGTGGCAGGCAAGAACCAGAAGATCATCTATTATAATTCTAATGTCAGTACGACACGACAAGATCAAATGATATTACTCTTGAAAAGACTAGTCCTTAGACAAACTCACCTCAAGCTTGTCGTAGTCCACTTACAGTTTTGTTATTCTACTCTGTTACATTATTTGAGTTTTGCTTAAAACTTAAGTATTGCAATTATAATTATAATATTAAGTATTGCCTTGCAGCCAGCGGGGTTAGGATCGGCTAGCCTTTCCCAGGAGGTGTGAAGAGCGAAAATTAGTAGCCTGCCGATGACCCGCAGACTACACAAGTCAACCCCCACCTCCACGTGGTGCAGACTGGGCAACCATGACCGCGAGGTCATGGGCTAACGGGGCTATGGCTCGCCATAGGGGATGGACTCCCTATGGTCAGATTTGTGTCCTAAACCTGCGACTGGCCTAGCAAGCCGGCGGGGGATCTTCATACTGCTCGTAGAAAAACTAAGAAGTATAAACGGACTGATCCAAACGGATATCGACCCGGCAATGTTAATGGAAAAAGATTACGAACTACTTTAGAACCCCAGCTAAGCGAAACACAACTTGGATTTAGGAAAAACAAAGGATGCACATTTGCAATTTTTGTTCTTAGACAACTTATAGAAAAATCAATCGAATTCAATGAAACACTCTACTTAGCCTTTGTCGACCAAGAAAAGGCATTCGATAGAGTAGATAGAAACAAGTTGTGGCAAATCCTGAAACAATATGGAGTGAGTACACATCTAACAAACCTATGTAGAAGTTTATACAACAACAGTGAATGCATAGTGAGAGCAACTGGAGGACACTCAGAACCCTTCACCATAAGATCTGGAGTACGACAAGGTTGTGTCCTGTCCCCTCTCTTGTTCATAACATATATAGACAACATATGTAATGAAACAAGCCAAGCAGAGATAACAAGAATATCACATGACGAGAACACAGAAGAAGAACCATCTTCAAATCTAACCATTAGAGAACTCCTGTTTGCGGACGACCAAGCACTAATAGCAAAATCAGAAGCTGAATTACAAGACCACATGAATAGTCTAAACGAAATGTGTAGGGAACATAACATGAAAATTAGCACAAGCAAAACAGAAGTAATGACTATAACTAAAGAAGAACAAACAACAACAATTCACCTAAACGAACATCCCTTGAAACAAGTGAAGAGTTTCAAGTACCTGGGAAGTATAATATCATCAAATGGCAGATCAGAAGACGAGATCGAAAATAGGTGCAATAAGGCAAATCAACTCATTGGACAAATGGCACCAATACTAAAGAACAAACATGTATCAGTAACTACTAAGAAAGCACTTTACAACACAATCTTCCTACCAACTCTATGCTACCAATGCCAAACCTGGACAATGACAGAAAAAGAGAAAAGAAAAATCACAACAACAGAAATGAGGTTCCTGAGAAGAATACGCAATGTATCAAGAAGAGATAAGATCAGAAATGAAGAAATCAGGACTAAAGTGGGGGTTAAAGCAGCACTAGATTTTATTAGAAAGCAGCAAGTCAAATGGTTTGGGCATGCAAGTAGGTTACCAGTCAACAGCATACCACAACAAGCAATGATGTACAGACCAGATGGAAACAGAGGAAGAGGCCGACCACGTAAACGTTGGACGGAGGGAATAGCAGAGTCCATGGGAATATCGATATATGAAGCCCATAGTCGGGCACTCTCAGGAAGTTTATACTTCACCTCGACACCGAAAGGTACAAGAGGAACATGATGAGATGAGATGAGAGATGAGCTTAAGTATTGACTAGTCTTTGTTTTTAACTGTTAATATGTAGTGGTATTGTTATTGTCATTTCTTTTTGTTTTGGAAATATGTAGTAAATACCAATTTTTCTTCATTATACATTCTTAGCAGTCATTTTCTTTAAAAATTTGCATATCCTTTACAGGACATTGCCATCAACAGCAGCATCATTCAGCTGTCTGTTGATTTATTGGCAAGATTACGCTCAGTAGTTTGCCATTGCTTTCTGAGCGACTGGCTCAGTTATCCCGCAAGTCACCAGCGAGGGTAGAACCGCTTCCAGTTCTCACCCGCTACGAGACTCTGCGTGATAAACGGGATTATGGAGAAAGTGGTGTAACCCCTCGGCCAGAGAGACCGGCTAGCAGTCATTAGGAACTGATTAATGTTTGGTTTATACCATTCTGTACAGATTGGCTCCTCCCATTTTAATGCAACCTTTCATGGTCAGTTTCACTTATTTTGTTTTTCTGGGATTTTAATATTTGTGTTTTCCCACTTGGTCCCTTATTTTTACTAAAATGTAGCTTTGCTTTTCTTGCGTTCTCTCAATTTTCTTCTCTACTCTTTCTTCTTTTGTTTCACTTTTCATTTCTGTTTTACCTAACCCTACTTCTATTTCTGTTTTAGTTACGGTTCTCAATTCGGCTGCTTGGTCTACTTGTTTGTTTCCTCGTATTCCTTTTTTGTGCTGGGTCCCATTTTATTATTACATTGCATCCTACTGCTTTCAGTTGACAGGTGAGCTAAATATTTATTGACTAATAATATTGACTACCACATAGACATATCTTTTTGTTCCAGTACTTGCCAAAACACCCATGTGCTACCAAAAAGTGAAGCAAAGAATAGTAACACTAAATTACCATGCAGTTGTAAGAGTTGACAGAGGAAGGCTGGCTTGAGAGTGGCTACTTCATTACATAGAAAACTAACTGCAAAATGAAAATACAACAAACCGTTATGTCTACAAATGGCTTTATATGTTGGTTGGTTGAGGGCCCATGCTCCCTAGGGCGATGAAAGAAAGAAGAAGAAAGCATACCAACATATAAGTAAAGTAGTAACATGTTCAAATTCCTTTTTAGAGACCTGCAAAGATCGTTGAAAGATTTGATGCCAATTTCGTGGGTGCTTACTACATAATTTAATGTTAACAGAAATCCCTGGGGGGCGGGGGGGGGGGGGGGGGGGGGCTCTGCGTGGTCTTGAGGTATGGTTCCGCCTCGAGTGCTGGAGGTCCCTGGTTCAAGCCCTGGTAATGACCGGGATCCTTTCTCCTTTCTCTGGACTTCTAGTAATAAAATTTCCCCTGGTCTCTGGGTAGTGAGATCGGACGCCCGTGTGTACTGTTGCTCACGTAAAAAATCCCTTGGCAGTTGGAAATCGAAAAAGAGTAGCCTAACGGCGCTGCCCGGGCAAAATTTCGAGTTAAAAATCTACCCAAAGTATTTCAGGATTCTTGCAGGTGCTACGGAGTTCATGCACTGAGCTGAGTTTCTCCAGACTTAGGTTTGAGTTAGGAGGAGAACGGAATACTTATGGGTTACACCCGTGTGCCGTGATGTTGATCCATCGACTAAACTAAACTAACAGAAATCCCTATAAAAGAGTGAAAAGCATATTGTTACAGAAATCAAAACACTAATTTAATTATTGCTATAGGAATATTACTGTCGTTTGCATGTCTGAAATGAATAGTTGTAATGGCAGCATTATTATAAATAAATTCAACAGAATAGCCATGTCAACAGTTTACGTAACTGGAAAGAATGGACATACCATCTTAACCGTTATTTGTATTATCTCTTTTGTCAGCATTCTTCAATTAGACATATTGTTACAGTCATGTGAATGAGTGAATGAATCACCAAAAACTGAGTAGTAGACAGTAAGCTTTACCAGAACACGATGACAATAAAATAATTTAAAAAATAATTCCAGCATTACAATCATGTGCACACAGAAGATAATTTCAGGAATAAAACGCAGAATTTAAAGCCAGTGTTTTGTCATTACTTTGGTTCCATACCTTACATCAGTGGAAATTGTTCAAAGGAAGATAGGAGACTGGCCTTAGAAATATAGAGGTTAAACACCTGTGGCATATCATCAGCACACAAATTTAAGAAAAACACTTTGAGAACATGCATCCTTTTTATATAGCAACATAAAAGTGTGAGGTGTGACACAGACGCTACAAATATGTTGCATGATTTATTGTCTGGCATATTTCGCTGCATCTAGTCAAGTGCATACTGCCATTATATACCATATGAAGGGAATAAATAAATAATTAAAATGCTTAGTCACAATTGTTGTTCGAATGTGGAACATCTGTTATCCCCTCGATAATTTCTAATTTAACACAAACTCTTTTTGTTTGCACAAAACAGGTTGAAACTCCCTAATTGCTAATGCCTCACTATATTTGAGCAATCGTTTATTGTTCATCGATTACAGTATCAATCAATCAATCAATCATGTGCCATGCCGGAAAGCGTGGGCAGTCATGACTCGCCATTTCACTCGATCACCAGTGTCGTGGATCAGCTCAGTGTTCCTGTCTTGTCCATGCCATGTGGCCAAGCCATCCAGGTATTTTCCTCTCGGTCTTCCTCTTGGTCTGTTCCCCTCGATCTTGCCAGTTGTCATTAAGTTCTCCAATCCATTTCTTCTCATAACATGTCCAAAAAATTTTGACTGTCTACGTCTAATTTCTCTAATCAGTTTACGATGTTCATTTGTCTCCTGTAGTACTTGGTCATTGGTTTTTCTGTCTGTCCATGGTATTCTTTGCATTTTCCTCAGAAACCACATTTCTGCAGCCATCAGATGCTTTTCAGCTTGACTGCTCATTGTCCAAGTTTCACATCCATACAAAAGAACAGGCTCTATGTATCCCCTCAACACTTTTTCTCGTTTCAATTGACATCTTTTTATTGGTCAGAATGTTTTTCATCTTGCTAAAGGCTACTTTCGCCATGGCGATTCTTGTTCTAATCTCTTGAAGGTATCTCCCATCAGATGTTATAACTGTTCCAAGATAATTGTACCGATTCACTTGTTGAAGAATATTTCTATTTACTTGTATATTACATTGTGGCACTTCTTCCTTCCTACTGACGACCATAACCTGAGTCTTTTTACAATTTAATTCTAACCCCATTATATTATATTATCTAACCCCACTATAGATTACAGTATATGAAACAATTTTTTTGGGTTCAAGCCATGCCCATATTTTATTGTTTGTGGCTTCCGTGCATTAATTCACTAAGGGAATACATTGTTTTGAATACAGAGGTATGAGTTATGGACCATTCCACAGTCACTAAAGAATAAAATCAGGGCGTTTGAACTTAAATTCCATCTATCAGAAAGAAGAAAATGCTGACATTCTACAAGGTTCTACAACATTAAAGAAATCTGGCTTATTATCAGGATCATGACTTAGAAAATGAATTACTTAGGCCCACATTAGTTTGGAAAGAACAGCAGTGGAAAGCATGGTTTCTGGAAGAAGGGCAGGCGTCAACCAGCATGACGGCGGCAAGATTGTGTAATGTTGATTCTTAAATCAGTCGGTCAGTCAATCAATTTATAATACTATTTGATGGTATGAAAGTTTTGGTGTCATTAACTGATTCTGTACCAAATTAAAAATAAGTTTGGAGCAAACACGGTACATAAATTAACAAGTATTATAATATAAATTTCCGTAATTTCCGTTCACTGAGCATTGAAATTGCGGAAGATACCTCGAAACAAAATAAATAACATGATGACCCTAGTATGGCGATATATTGTCCTTCTGTCCAAATGGGAGGTCATACCTGGTGATAAATTATCCTTCGGCACTGAATCAGTTAATATTGGCAAATACATATCTATTAAAACTGTTGCCATGGCAATAGATAATCATGACCTCGCTGTGAAGCATTTAGCCGAGACTTGGTGACTAAAGATTTAGGTCTCTTTTTTATCATAGCCAACGCAAAGTGATTTTCTTAAATATAGTCTTTTTTTTTTTTTTTTTGGGATGTTGCAATCATGCACATTCTGAATTAACTATTAATTAAACAAAAAATACACTAAATAGCTATTTATCTGTAGCATGAAAATTCTGGAAGCAAAATATTAGTGCGTGTACTTTAGCGGAAGTGTGTAGTGTCTTGTAAGTACTTTATTGTGGTATGAATATCGCCATCATTTGCGTCTCTGAAGTGAATTAATTATTGTAAAAGCAGCATTATTTTACATAAATTCAGCATTATTGTCACGCTAATGTCTAAACAGTAAAGTAATTGACAGAAATGGACACATTATCCTACCATTTTCTTCAACCAGATACAGTTATTACAATATTACTTGCACCCACAATATTTTACTTCCTACTCCAATTTTGTCTATTCTGCATGTTTCTTTAACTTTGTTTAGCTCCAGACAGTTATTACTTTAATTACGTCCAACCCAGTGTTATTTTAAAATATAAATTGCTGAGACAGAAAGAGTTAATGAAAACTTGATTATTCACATTAATCAATAAAGGTGTGACATTTATGTGTAGTGGAAAAATGCAGTCATCTTGCAGGTTGAATTTTTGGCTGCTGGAAACTCATTACAGATAAGGCTCATTCTAACCCAGTGAGCACTGAATCCATCAGGAAACACATAGAACTTGTATGAAGGAATGTCCAGGTTTATTGTTGTCAGCTTCACCCAGTCCTCATCATCTCTGTGACCTGTAATCATTAACAATTTCGATATCAGTTGTATATTTTCTTAACTTCACAAATTGTGCTTCAGTAACAATCTTTTATATCTTCTTCCCCCCTCTGACGTGTCTCTACCTTGCTGTGGTAGAGGGGGTTGCGTGTTCCAATCCCAAGAGCTATGCCGACCGTAGCACAGCTACATGTCGGACAGGTCTGGGGACAGGAACCAGACCAAGAGAGAGACACATCTGCTGCTCTGCAGGTAGACTGAGGACAGGCAGTCAAAGTCTGAATCAGGTGCACAATGCCACAACATTCTTGGTCCAGACACATATTCTACAGCTCTCTGCTGAGGATATGGCTGAACGCCTCGAAGCCAATATCCCTGGATGTGAGAGCCGGGCCGATACTCACCATTTGCAAAATGGAGGTGACATGCTGAGCCTGCTACATGCTAAGACACTTGTTAGAAGGCTCTCACCTGAAGGATATGAGGGATCCCCGGGATGGGAGGGCCTGGCCGGTACTTGCTCTCTGCTGCATGGAGGTAAGGTGCTGAGCCGGCAGCACATGTAGCCTACCTCGTGAGCGTTACTAAAGGTGAAAAAGCGTCCCAATCGCCTGCAATGGTTACGATGCAAGTCTGCACTAGAGCTCATTGAGTGAGCGTAGTCAAAAGTGGAAAAACGTCTCATTAACACGAAATGGAACGCTTGGCTAGCGAATCCATTAGCTGGAAGTCCGAAGCAAAAGCTTGCCGAGCGGATGTTGTCTCATTAAAACAAAATGGAACGCTTGGGTAGCAAGTCCATTACGTAAAGTTCAGAAGCAAAAGCCTGCTGAAAGGAGGTCGCTTACAAACTAAGGTGGAAAAAGTCTCATTAGCACAAAAAGGAACGCTTGGCTAGCGAATCCATTACGTGAAGTCCGAAACAAAAGCTTGCTGAGTGGATGTCGTCTGCAGACCGACCGTTCCTGGTTTGCGTGGGGAGCAGCCAGTGGTGAACGAAACATCCAATTTATTGAAGTAAGGAATTAAAGCAGCCATGAGCAAGATGTTGCGATCCTTTGGGTGAGCCCAGTCCCAGAGTGCTATGTACCGGCTCTGCAATTATGGAAGCCTCCTTGGATGGCGGGAAATACCCATGGTCTGCTCCTGCCTTCCCTTGAGGGTTGACTGTGATTCGGTGGCCGTTCTTGACCAGCTGAGATGTGGACAACACCACAACAGAATGTCCCTCAAAACTCCCAGGAAGGCCAACCTGATAAAAAAAATGCCCGCCAAAGTCGGATGTGCTGGCCTAAGGGTGATAAATAAAACTGGCATAATGCAATAATGTCCGAGTGAAATGTCCCTCGGCCCAGAGCAAGATTTTGTCTTCCTGCCGGAACAGCTCTGACTATCTTGTCTTCAGGCCAGAACAGCTCTGACTATCTTGTCTTCCGGGCACAGCGTCCGAACTGAAAGCTCATGAGTGAAAATCGTCTGCAGACTGACCGTTCCTGCTTTGTGTGAGGAGCGGCCTGTTGTGAAAGAAATGCCCAATACATGGAAGTGAGGAATTAAAGCAGCCATGTGCAGGATGTGGCGATTTCTTGGGTGAGCCCATTACCAGAGCGCTATGTGTCGGCCCTGGAATTATGGAAGCCTCCTTGGATGGCAGAAAATGCCCATGGACTGCCCCTGCCAGATCTGACTATTTTGTCTTCAGGCCAGAACAGCTCTGACTATCTTGTCTTCCGGGCACAGCGTCCGAACTGAAAGCTCATGAGTGGAAATCGTCTGCAGACTGACCGTTCCTGCTTTGTGTGAAGAGCGGCCTGTTGTGAAAGAAATGCCCAATACATGGAAGTGAGGAATTAAAGCAGCCATGTGCAGGATGTGGCGATTTCTTGGGTGAGCCCATTACCAGAGCGCTATGTGTCGGCCCTGCAATTATGGAAGCCTCCTTGGATGGCAGAAAATGCCCATGGACTGCCCCTGCCTTCCCTTGAGAGCTGACCTTGAGGTCTTCAACTGTCCTAACTTGACCAGCTGAGTATGTAGACAGCACCACAACAGTGAGAATCTCCCAGGAATGCTAACCTGGTTAAAAAACGCACACAAAAGTCGGATGTGATGTCCTAAGGATTTTGGCCCAAGGGTGCATAACAAAACACACCGCAATTACGTTTGAAAAAACGCTCCGGATGAACGCAGAAGAAGAAAAAGATTTATTCCTTGGTTGTCCAGATGATTTTCGGTTTTCAAGGGACACGGATGTGTGTGCTATTTATGCTGAAAGAATGTTCAAGTTATAAATCTGGCAAATGAAAATGGCACTTGCTCACCACTGTGACTGTTTAGATTTCAACAGAAGGAAAGTTTTCTTATACCAGAAATAGGCGACAGACGCGTTGTGAGGAATCATGTCTGGTGTCTGGTTTAGAGGACCAGGGAACAACTATGCATGACTGTAAATAAAAGCTGAATCATGTGAGAATAAGACATTATATGAATATGTGTTACAGAAGTTGGAAATTCATTGGATGTAAAAGAGAGCAAATAGATCTATTCAAGTATAACTCAATATTTGATTGGTTGAGGCAAAGAAAGTTGAGGAAAATGAAATATTCTGAGCATTTAAAAAGACATGAATGTCTGGAAAAGATAACTAGGGGGGGGGGGGGAAATATGTACCAGGGAAGTGGAAAAGAGGAAGACCACAGTATAGATGGGTTCAAGATATGAAAGGTAATTTAAGCAATGAACGAACCACAACGGCAAACTATAGAATGTAGTAAGGATTTGATATGTGTTATGACATGGGAAAAGAAGTGGTACATCACCATTAAAACAGACAAAGCAGTCACAATGCTGTTCTACCTCTCTCCCAAGAACAAAACAGCCAAAATAAACCTAGAGATAACTTTGATAAAGGAAGAAAGCTGTCCTACTTATCTTGGAGTGAAATTTGATACAAGGGTTACATGAACAAATCACAAAAGGCAGAGAGCAATGCTCAGCAACTAGGACTACTAAGAAAACTATTAGGCACAAACTGGAGATAAAATAACTCTAAATAAAGTATGCAATGGAACAATAAGACCAAACTGAGTTCAGTTCAATGGCATGGTAATCAGCTGCAAATGCTAATCTCAGCCACTAAAATACAGAATTACACTCTTAGAATCACCACAAAAGCCATGGATTCCACACCTATCCTAGACATGCAAAAAATAACAGCAGTAGTCACTTTCCTATAGAAGAGACGCCCAGTTTATGATCCAGTTGGAAAAGTACAACAGCTGTGTGGCTGTTATTCCATGGCTGTTATATCATATATGTAAAAACAAATACTGGCCAATTCAGCTAAAATTTAGTTTATCAGTTGCTGGGTTACCCTTGAGACATTGAAAGAGCATGATAAATAATTCAAGGTATTGATTGGTACTTATAGGAATAAAGATAAGTTGAGATCATTGGACACACTAGACACTATTTATAAAATCTAAAGCGAAAAGGCACAATGGGATTCAAACCTGCTAGCTTCAAATGATGACAGCACCATGCTGAAGGAACAAATGCACACTTTGATGCACAGCCATCTTACAAAGGTGCATTATTAGCCAAGTCTATAATTCAATTGAATTCATAACTATGGAATATGAACAGAATCTGTTTGTATTAGTTTGCATGGCTTCATTAAATCCTGATAAACATTTGTGCTAGCGAAACTACTCTGCGGTTCAAGGTTTGTTTTTTGTGTGTGTAAGAAGCTGCAGTAACATCATGACCAGCACACTTGCCTGCCAGCCAGGTCGGCAGGAAAGTCTCTACACCAAATTCACTCTGATAGACGCAAATACTTTCCAGAGTTACTTTAAATGTTACAACTCAGTCTTCTAGAGACAACCACTTAGGAGTTACACGTAAAACAACTTCAGTCTTTTGACTGAAAAACTTGATATGACATTTACGAAATCAGTTTCAGTATTCTGTAATCAAAATATAATGTCAATCACAGTAGATAGTATTTATGTATTAAATACAAAATGGATTGTTTCTATTACTCATTAACTTCTTAATGCTGTTACTGGACTTATTTCATGAAAGCCTGTTCCATAATATACAGCTCCCCTCTGCTGTGTGTCCACCGTGACGAGGTAGAGGGGCTTGTGCGTCCCAATGACCCCAAGAGCTATGCCGACGGTAGCGCAGCTACTGGTAGGGCCACCCATGTCGGACAGGTCAAGGGAGAGGGACCAGACGAAGAGACACACAAACCTGCTGCCTTGTAGGTAGACTGGGGACAGTCAAAGGCTAGGGAAAGCATCCCCAATAAATGCTTGTCGAAATCGGATGTACTGAGCCACAGGCTTGACAAAGCAGTGCAACGTAACTTAATTCATGATGTCACAAATCAAAATTAATCGTTATGGTGCTAATCCCGTGAAGTCCCATCAGGCGGCGATAGTGCCGGGCCCCCTGCCTCGAGGGGGTCCACCCATGACTACTGGTGGTCACCTTCCCCTGTGCTGTGGAGTCAAGGCACAGAGGAGTAGGTTAAGAGCTATTGACCAAATACCCCGGACACTCAACATACTACAGTGGAATGCGGAAGGAGTTTACAAGAAGAAAGACTCCCTTACACAGCGTCTTCATAAAGATAGAATAGATGTGGCATGCATTCAAGAGACACACCTCAACGCCAATCACAAATTCTCAGTCAGAGGATATCAGGCCACTCGTTTCGACCGCGAAGGACACAAAGGAGGAGTTCTAATACTTACACGAAATACAATACCTTGCAGCGAAGTATCTGTGATCTCCGACAACCAAACGGAAATTATAGGTGTTGATATAATGATAAAGGACGTGAAAATAAGAATCTACAATCTGTATAGCCCAGCAGATAAGGACCTTACACTCTCAAACATGAAAATAACTGACACAAACTGCATTATTGTCGGAGACTTTAATAGCCGTTCAGAAAGATGGGGATACCCAGATACTGACAAAAGAGGAGATGAATTGGAGGACTGGGAAATAGACTCAAATCTCCATCTACTCAACAAAGCGGATGACACACCGAGCTTCTACTCCAGAAGATGGCTTACCACTTCTACTCCAGACTTAGCTTTCTGCACAGGAGACATCCTCCACAAAATTGATCGCCATGTGCTGGACCAATTAGCAGGTAGTGACCACAGACCAATCAAGCTTGTAATGAATATGGAGTATGTTCCACAGGAGCAAAAGCCCTTGCCCCGCTGGAATTACAAACGAGCAGATTGGGACAGATTTGCCATACTAACAGACAAATATTGTGAAAACATAAATACACGATATGGCAACATAAAGCAAATGGTGGAAAGTCTAAACAGAGCGATAATACAGGCAGCCACTGAGTCCATTCCTAGAGGAGCGAGGAAAAATTACAAACCATACTGGACTGAAGAACTACAAAGTTTGGAGGACAAAGTTGAAGATGCCAGGAAGACAGCAGAGAGAGAACAAACAATTGAAGCGAATATCTCTCTCAAAGCCATCTCAGCAAAATATAAAAGAACAGTAAATCAAACAACAAGAGATTGTTGGAGGGAAAAAACAGAAAACCTGAATCTTGACAGGGATGGAAACAAACTATGGAAACTAGTGAAAGCCATGAACAATGAAGGACCTAGAAACAAACAAATAACAATTAAACAAGGAAATGACTTGCTTACAGGAAAAAAGGCTGCAAATGCACTAATGGAACACTATGCAAATGCAAACCACATTGATATTACAACCGAACAGAAGAAAGCAATCAAAGACAAACAGATACATCATAGAAATACAGAGACAGCAGCAGAATATATGATGGCAAATCTAACAATGGAAGAAATGGAACAGGCAATGAATACCCTAAAAAAGAAGAAATCACCAGGAAAGGATGGAATCACAAATGAAATGCTAATAGGACTAGGCACCAAGGCAAAGAAGAAACTACTAGCAGTCCTAAATAACAGCTGGAAGAGAGGAATAGTCCCACAGGCATGGAAGGAAGCTATACTAATACCAGTCCCAAAGAAAGGAAAAGACCTGGAAGAACCAAATGGCTATCGACCTATCAGCCTACTTAGCTGTGTAGGAAAATTAATGGAACGCATTATCAATGGCAGGCTAACATGGCATCTGGAAGAAAACAAACTCTTAACACCACACCAAGCAGGATTCAGAAAGTACAGATCCACTGAAGATCAAATAACCTATATAGCTCAGGAAATAGAGGATGCCTTCCAAGAGAAAAAGCACACACTAGCAGTCTGGATAGATTTAGAAAAAGCATTTGATAAAGTATGGAAGGAAGGACTGAAAGTAAAACTGCAAAACATGCATGTTTGTGGAAAAATGTATAAATGGATTAGCCACTACCTTGAGAACAGAACTGCCAGGACAAAAGTACAAGGACAAACAATCAAAATGATGCTGCTGGAGCAAGGTGTCCCCCAAGGAGGAGTTCTTTCACCAACATTATTCCTAGCATATATAAATGACATCACAGAAAATTTTCCAGCCAGAGTACACACATCATCCTTTGCAGATGACCTAGCCATATGGACATCTGAAGAATATATTAGTACAGCTAACAGCAGAATACAGCAAGCCTTATTAGCGCTAGAGGACTGGTCAAAATCATGGCTAGTGAAGATAAGTGAGGAGAAAACAACATGCACAGTGTTCTCCCTCTCAAATAAAACTCAGCAACCTAAGCTGGTATTGAATGGAAAAATATTGCGCCATGAAGAAAATCCAAACTATCTAGGAGTCACCTTTGATCGTTGCCTGACATGGAAGACACAGGTTGAGAAAAATCGAACAAGAGCAAGGCAGGGAATGGCAATCATGAAAAAGCTTGCTGGTACAACGTGGGGAGCAGATGAGAAAGTTCTCAAGAAGTTATATACTGGACGGGTGAGGCCAGTACTGGAATATGGCATTGCAGCTTGGGCAACAGCAGCTAAGTCAAACTTTAACAAAATAAGTAGAGTCCAAAACCAAGGAATGCGAATCATAACTGGAAGCCTGAAGACAACGCCTATTAATGAACTAGAAAAGATCACTTGTTTACAACCAATGCAGGATAGAAGAGATAGCAGAGCCCAGCAACAAGCAGAAAAATTTAGAAGATTGACAGACCACCCTATGTACAACAGATTTAATAGTTTTGGAAAGGGAAGACTGAAGCATAGCAACTTTGTAGAAACTGCAAAACGAAGGATTAGGGCAGATCCTATACTTAACATATCAACAGTCAAGCCCATACACAATGCACACAAGTTCCCAGCTTGGAGACAGCAGAAACTGCCTGAGATGATAGAAAACATTCCTGGTATTGAGAAAAAGAAAACTCAGCATGAAACCGAAAGAAGAGAAATAACCCTAAACTACATAAAAGAACATTACCCAAGCAGCAATTGGACCCATGCATATACAGATGGATCAGCCAAAAATTCAGTAGAAATGCTCCTGATGGAGGAAAATAAAGAGAAGCAAATAGCTATCTTCACAGATGCAAAGTCAGCTGTCTCAATACAGAAGAGCAATAACAGCACAGAACTATCTGACCTAAGAGCAGCACTCCATGGTCTATGCCAGAAATCCAAAAAAGTTGTAATACAGTGGATCCCATCACATTGCAGTATACCTGGAAACGAAGAGGCTGACAGACTGGCAAAAGAGGGCGGACGACTACCACAGCCTGACATAGACATAACCTATAATGAGGCAAAGAGGTTGATAAAAAGCACTTATAGAACCAAATGGGAATCAGAGCATCCAGGCCATCAGAAGGATGATGCATATTACAAACTCGACCGAAGAGAACAAGTAGCAATCTTCAGACTCCGCACAGGACATAACAGGCTAAAATACCACTTGTTCAATAAACTAAAGATAGGAGATACTGATGAATGTAATTGTAGAACTGGAAAAATGACAGCAAAACATTTGCTGCAGGATTGCCCAACGTATACAGAACAGAGAAAGATATTTTGGCCCACACCTGCTTCATTTGAGGACAAGCTCTATGGAGATATCAACAAGCTCAAGTTGACCGCAGCTTACTTTAACTACATACAGGTTGACATTTAAAGGTGCATGAAGACCCAGAGGCATGAAATGGAATATTGCTTGGATAGCAAATCCATTATGTGGAAAGTCCAAATCGAAAGCTCGCTGTGTGGGCTTCATAAAAGGTGGAAAAGTGTCCTAGTGGCACGAAATGGAATATTGCTTGGATAGCAAATCCATTACGTGGAAAGTCCGAATCAAAAGCCCATTGTGTGGGCTTCATAAAAGGTGGAAAAGTGTCCTAGTGGCATGAAATGGAATATTGCTTGGATAGCAAATCCATTACGTGGAAAGTCCGAATCAAAAGCCCACTGTGTGGGCTTCATAAAAGGTGGAAAAGTGTCCTAGTGGCACGAAATGGAATATTGCTTGGATAGCAAATCCATTACTTGGAAAGTCTGAATCAAAAGCCCACTGTGTGGGCTTCATAAAAGGTGGAAAAGTGTCCTAGTGGCACGAGATGGAATATTGCTTGGATAGCAAATCCATTACATGGAAAGTCCGAATCGAAAGCTCACTGTGTGGATGTCATCTGCAGACTGCATACTTCTGGTTTCCGGAAGAACAGCCTATGGTGAACGAAAGGCCCAACATACGGAAGTGAGGCTAAGCAGCCATGTGCAGGACGTGACGATTCCTTGGGTGAGCCCAGTACCAGAGCGCTATGTATCGGCTCTGCAAGTATGGAAGCCTCCTTGGATGGCGGGGAATGCCCATGGTCTGCCCCTGCCTTCCCTTGAGGGCTGACCAGGATCTTTGGCTGTTCTATATGGACCAGCTGGGATGGGGGATAACACCACAACAGTGAGAGTCAAACGTCCTAAGAAACCCCCGGGAAGGTTAACCCGGTCAACAAATGCCCGCAGAAGTCGGATGTGTCGGCCTAACGGCGCAAGAACGCAGCTCTGCTGTAAACAGGCACAACGCAATCACATCCGGAAAAAAAAACTCCGGATGAACGAAGAAGAAGAAGAAGAAGAAGATATACAGCTAATTCGTAATTTATAATTTGTTCTAGGATATTTGTGATATTTTTTTCTTTGCCATCACTTGCTTTTAATTCAGCATAGTCCATACACAATCTACTACTTCTAGTGCACTGGACCTATTATCAGTGTCCCTCGTCATCAGGTGAACCCACCCCAGCTTCAGAGGTACTTGTAATTTACATCCCCAAGTCAAGAACAAAAAGTCAACATTTTAGTACAACTGACCAGTGTAGGGGTTGAGCCTGCTACCTCGGCATCAGCACACTGGAAAAGCCAGAGCTCTTATCCATTCAACCATCTTAACCCCCCGTCATGTTTCGATATTTCAATAATGTATTTTGTTTTGCATTTGATTTTTCTGAACTCTCTGAGTGCACCCCACTGATTTTGCGTGAGGGTTATTAGTTTTCCATATTACCAGTGCTAATCGCCATGAGGCGAACCCACTCTGACTTCAGAGGTACTTGTAATGTACGTCCCCAAGTCAAGTGCAAGAAGTCAACATTTAAGTCCATCTCACCGGTGTGTGGAGTTAACTCATTGCTTAAGTCAGAAGATGCTTCGTGTCAGGTCTTAGTCAGATATGACTAAGCTACCGTATAACAGTAGACTGTACTACCTGCTTTCTGTTAGCGCCGAACGTTGGGCGGCGCTTACCAAACCCGACACCCCACATTGTGCCAACGGCTTCGGGCGGAAGAGCGCAATTGGGAGGGTACAAGCCTTACCCTGGTGCGAGGAAATGCAACCTAAAGACAAAGTTTCATGGCAGGGCAGACCAGGCCCTAAGCCTTGGTTGGCGACTGGTCTAGGATCGAAGCTCCGACAGGCGGACAAGTAGAGCATTGCTTTGCTGATCCATCAGCTTCTGCAGCTTGTCTTGTTCCAGATGTAGAGGTGTTACCTTTCCTCTGGAGTGAACTAGGCAGGCCGAGAGAGGGATCATGCTGCATGGGCAACACATGATCTCTATATTTTAGCCCAGGCTTTGTGCTATGGAGAGGCAATAACTCCATCCCTTACAAACTATCGTCTGTCAAGATGGCAAGGTGCCAATGATAAGTCAGAAGAGACAGTTTAAGCGTATGAAATCTATCAGTCATGCCGACATAGACTAATCTATGATTTTTAACCTGCTGTTCCAGTGAAGTCAACCTCAATTGTAACTTCAGCTGTCTTATCATATGCTCCATCGTGACATCTGAGATGAAGAACCTTCTTGTCAAAACCGGTCATCAGATAGGGATTAGACACGGTTCCATTCTTTACGACATCTGTTCGCCACACAGCACCCCAACCCTGAAAAACAACGAATGATGCCTACAATGAAATTGTATAGAATTCTAATTCGTTGAAAATCTCAAGTTCATCAGTGAACCAAGCATCCTTTATATATCAGGTAAAGAACATTTATACACACATTTTTTTCAGAGGGAAATAGTTCCAAGTAAGGTTATTAGCAATTTATTTTGTACTTTATAACAGAAATAATTTTTTTAATGGATCTAGATTTCATTTTCTTTATGATTTAATTTCATTTATAAGAAATTGCTAGTCTCTGTAATAATTTTCTACTCACAACATAGTAATGAAAGTATTCCTGTGCTGTTCTATGGTCAGTGTTTTCTGGAGGTAACATAAATAAAATAAGAGCAAATGCTGGAGCAGATGAAGAGGAAATCAGTTTAATAAGACTAATGGTGGAACTTAAACAGCATACACAGACATGGAGAAACATGATCTCCATTGCTTAAAGCATAAGGTGGGAAATTATTAATGAAATAGTTGTATCCATCATCCAGAAACTTGTCCTTTGAAGAAAATTTTCCCTGTGTCATTCAAAATTATTCTTTATGATAAGCCATGTGTCCTGTCTCTATTGCTGTCAAATGTAAATTATCTATCACATCTAAAATCCGATCTTCCCCTTCTCCACTTCCTCGGTGCATCTTCCTACACAATTATCTTTTCCAGACATTCAAGTCTTTTAAGATAAATGAAACTGAAGAAACTGAAATATTTTGGGAATTTAATATCTATCCAGTGCCGTCCACCAGGCGCTGGAACGCAAATTATTCCTCCCCACAACGCTTGACGGCAGAAGTGGAAGATGATGATGATGATGATGATGAATAACCAATGTTCTTCAATGTTAAGTTTGTGTTGAATAGATCTGTTGGTTTTTTTTTTTTCAACCAATGAATTTTTGATATTGCTAAGAATGATTAATTAGTACAGTGTAGACATACCTGAGGTTTGCCAAACTTCCAGAGATCATCTGTCTTTCCAAACCAGAGGCCTGACTGTGACTGCCCTGTGACCACATTATTGTCAGACATTGAAGAAACCTTGCAAGAAAATTATAAACGTAACAGGTCACGAAAGTTAGGTGTCAATTGCTATATTCCGTAACAGTTAATTATTTTTTGTTCCACAAACATGACAGACTGAAGACATAAATTATCAACTTCAGAAACAAACAACATAATAAGTTACATGTTGAAGAATACTCAAGCATAAAAGTATTTTTCTTACTGACATTTCCTTTGCTGACACTATATCACGTCACGTACAGGCTAGGTTTTTTAATTGTATGTCTCACAGCAAATATGTATTCCTTAACTGGGCTATGAACTAGAACCTGTTACTTCCAATTTGAAACAAAGGTCTCCTGACTGTGAACACTTGTTTCTGGTCTCTAATACACCAAGCTTTAAAGATGATTTATTGCCTGGCACATTTCACTGCATCTTGTCAGCGAAATGTGCCAGGCAATAAATCGTACTATATATGGTTTGTGTCTTCGTTATTCAAATTCACTACGTGAATACATTGTTTTGACTTTAAAGATGAATTAAGTTTCGCTTGTGTTTCATCTTAAGCTTTAGATTAGATGTCGAAAACTGGCTAGAAATTAATGCAGTTATTTAAATTCTTTGTTACGTAATGTTTCAAAACTAATGGGTAAATTAATGAAACTGTCATGGTCTTCTCTGGGGTTCCCCATGGCTTGACTCATAGTGACATTCATGTCTGGACAATCTGATATGAAACATGATTGCAGCCGACTCTTGACAGAACCAGTTTTTATTTACAGTCTAGTACAGTTGTGCCTTGGTCCTCTAGAATGGTCCTCCAGACATGAAAGAATATGCTCAGTCTCGGTATGATTGTCCAACTTTGTCTCAGTGACCAAGCAACTTCATCAGCTGTCCAGAATTGGTCTCAGTTTTAAGCAGTCTTACTCGCTGCATATCAGCGTAAAAAACTGATTCCTCACAACTCATCTGTCGCCTATGTCTGGTGAACAGAAAACTCTCCGTCGGTTGAAATATGAACAGTCACAGTGGTGAGCATGTGCCATTTTCACTTGGCAGATTTATAACTTTAATATTCTTTCAGCACAAATAGCACACACATCTGTCCCAACACTGTTCTGAATTTGCTACATCAAATCCAGCTCACAATTCTCACCACTAAATAAATAAACTTTCTATCTATGAACATATAACTTATACTAACATATTATTCAGATAGTGACAGAAATTATTTAACATAATTCAGGACTCTAAAGTCTTGAATGGTAATATGGGATTGTTTTCCTTGAATATTTCCACTGGAAATAAATATTGGTTCACAAATAATACTTATTCCAAAGTTTTTAATGTGATGTAAATAAGCCAAATATTCACTGAAAATTACGACACAGGAGGGTCTGTCATTGCAACATGTCAAACATCAATGTATATTTACCAGATTATTTGTTACTTCACAAATCTATGCGATTTTTGTTTTTAATTTTCAAATATTGTCCATTCAATTGAAAAATGAAATAAGATCGATTATAAGTTTTAACAGACCTGATTTCCTCCTAGTACAAGAAATCCTCTATAAGAGGCAAAGTCAGGAATGACACGAAGATGCTGTGATATTGGTTTTATTCCCCAGGTACTCCCAACCCATCCCAGGGGTGAAAGTTCATAGAAAAGCCCATGCATGTCCATCAAGTAACGCTCTGTCTCAACTTCTCTGATTCTCGGCCACTCTGTCTGTCCATGATAATCAAATGCATGAGAGCCTTTGGGTAGTCTGTACGTCTGCCAGTAATTGTAGGCTGTAAACAAAAGGTAATGGTAACATCAAAGCAGAAACGTTTGTAGGAGGGTGAAATATTTTTTGTCCAAGACAGTTGTTATATTAACCCACTGATGGAGTTGTTAGTTCTTTTTTGAACTGTGACTACTTTTTTCTGGTCTCTAATACACAAACTTTTAAAGATAAATTAAGTTTTGTTTCTGTTTTGTTATCTTAAGCCTTAGAGTGTATGTTGAAAACTGGCTCGAAATTAATGCAACTAATTAAATTCTTTGTAAGTAATGTGTTTAAAACTTGTGAATAAATTAAACTGTCACAGCCTTCTCTGTTACAGTGCAAGCATAGAAAGCAGAGGGCGCCATAATATCGCAATGGATAGCATGGTTGTCTGCCAGCCCAGTGATCTCGTGTTGGAAGTCCCATCAAGGTGGGTGTTGTCAATGACCTGTGTTCACACCCTAAAATGGGTACCAGAAAATTCCTGGGATGTAAAGGCAGCCAGCCATATTGACGACATCACTCTTCGAGTGTTAATCAGTCTTAAAATATGAGGTTAACATCATATACCTAGCCCGCCTGCCACATGGCTATTGCCGAAACACACGATGAGGAGGATAAAAGGGAAATCCCTTATTGTACAGCAAAGTGGGTAGTGCGCCAAAACTCAGGGATATGAGATATGTCACACGAACGCGAACATAACAACGACGGGATACGCTGTGGAGCCATCTTAGTGGGTGGTTGTATATTTCGATTGTGGAACCAAATTGGTGTGGCAGTTGGATGTTTGGATGTAATCTTCAAGTGATATTCAAGTGGATAACAGGAGGAAGCAATTGTTGAGAAGACGCCATGGATCTGATAACAGTGGACCGAAAACTAGACGAATCTTAGATGAACATAACGACAAGGATCTGAAAGAACATTGGAATAGAAATAGGCTGAGCGTCAAGGTGAATGATGCAGACATAGATATTATTTTATTTGTGGATGCTTTAAGTAGATGTTGTCCCTGTGTAACGGGAACTCTATGATGCCACTGGAATTTTATGCTATAATTCTGCAATGCCGAATTAAAAAGGTGTTGAACTTTCACCGGAGCTACGTTTGTTATTTCACATTCTCAAGTTCATGAGGTGAGACTTTGTTAATGTTCCAATTAACGAGTTAAATGCGCTTTGTAGATTTCTAAATACGTTAACATGGCACAACAGACAATGGATCTACATCGCGGACGAGCCCCCATATTGCCGCGATGTAGATCCATCGTCTGCTGTGCCATGTTAACGTATTTAGAAATCTACAAAGCGCATTTAACTCGTTAATTGGAACATTAACAAAGTCTCACCTCATGAACTTGAGAATGCGAAATAACAAACGTAGCTCCGGTGAAAGTTCAACACCTTTTTAATTCGGCGTTACAGAATTATAGCATAAAATTCCAGTGGCATCATAGAGTTCCCGTTACACCGGGACATCTACTTAAAGCATCCACAAATAAAATAATATCTATGTCTGCATCATTCACCTTGACGCTCAGCCTATTTCTATTCCAATGTTCTTTCAGATCCTTGTCGTTATGTTCATCTAAGATTCGTCTAGTTTTCGGTCCACTGTTCTTAGATCCATGCGTCTTCTCAACAAATGCTTCCTCCTGTTATCCACTTAAATATCACTTGAAGATTACATCCAAACATCCAACTGCCACACCAATTTGGTTCCACAATCAAAATATACAACCACTCACTAAGATGGCTCCACAGCGTATCCCTTCGTTGTTATGTTCGCGTTCGTGTGACGTATCTCGTATCCCTGAGTTTTGGCGCACTATCCACTTTGCTGTACAATTAGGGATTTCCCTTTTATCCCCCCTGCATCGTGTGTTTCGGCAATAGCCATGTGGCACCGCCTTTCAGTGTGAAAAGGAATCCTTTACTTTATAGGCAGGAGAATTAGGAATTCAGAATTATATATTACATCTAATACATCGTAAATAGTTATAATTCAGCAAAAACCATTTTACCTGGGTTACTACCATCATAGACCCTGAGAATTACAGATCTGTAGTCCCACCCAAGAGCATAGATCACCTGCCCAAAGTTGCGACGACCAGTGACTTCAACAAAGGCAGTCCATGATAAAATGGTCCACTCGGTCCCAGGACCTTCCCATTCTGCTAAGCGACCACCATGCTCGTCACTAAATACACATGACAATAAAACTTCAACAACAAACAGTCTTTAAAAACATGAAGGTGTGACATGAATATTAATTTTTCTTTTGTGTGTATCCAGATAAACAAATGCATGTATAGTCATGTGCAGGACGTGACGATTCCTTGGGTGAGCCCAGTACCAGAGCGTCATGTTTCAGCTCTGCAATTATGGAAGCCCCCTTGGATGGTAGGGAATGCCCATGGTCTGCCCCTGCCTTCTCTTGAGGGCTGACCGTTATGTCTCAGATGATCTGAACGGACCAGCTGAGATGGGGATGACACCACAACAGTGAGAGTTGAATGTCCTTTGATTAACCTGGTCAACAAATGCCTGCAGAAGTCGGATGTGTCGGCCTAAAGGCGCAAGTATCGCAGCTCTGCTGTAAACAGGCACAACGCAATTACGTCAAAAAAAATACACTCCGGATGAACGTATAAGACGAAGAAGAAATGCATGTATAGCACATACTAAATCAATGAAAATTTCTGCTGTTGTTGCTGCTGCAAAATCTCTGGTGGTAAAGATCATGATGAAAGTTAAGATAAACAGGACCCCTTTCCACACCTTGTGTTGTAATATATGTGTCGTCCCTGGGGTGAGGGGAATCAACACCCACATTCTTTTAACCCCATATCATTATCTTGAGGATCTCCCAGCTTTCTGTCCACAACACCCCGTCAGTCCCTGGATCACTCTCTCTCTCTTACCACTGGACCATGAACCCTCTCATTCTTTTCCAAAACATACTACACAACACTGGCTCTAACACAACGACAAATTAATTTAATAGAGAAAAGTGTCATGTATGTGCAAAGTGTATGTGTAGAATGTCTGTCGTATCATGTAGAGTCAGACCGAATAGCTCAGAAGCAAAGTCTGTTTCATCACTGTACTGGCCACACAACAGCACCATATCAAGGACAGAAGACCTCACCCAAATGATGTGTCTCT
This sequence comes from Cepaea nemoralis, assembly GCA_014155875.1. Lineage (NCBI taxonomy): Eukaryota > Metazoa > Mollusca > Gastropoda > Stylommatophora > Helicidae > Cepaea > Cepaea nemoralis. Next base: position 291,118 of record JACEFZ010023679.1, read on the forward strand.
CCAGCCAAGTGTTGACTTCCTCCAATAGCTCCTGGACAGTCCGGATGCTTGGTCATCAATAGTGGAAATCGTCCAATATTGACCATCAATCTAACACACACAGTGTAACAACTCTGTTCATAAAAGTTCTGTGATCAGAGAATCCTACAATAATGTTACTGTCACTTTGGAAAACTAAATGTTAGTTTTTAACTGTTCATAGGAATTCCCCAATTGTAACACACACTGTTAATTGGTAATGATAGGAATTCACCAATTGTAACATACAATGTTAATTATCCAGGTATCTATATCTACTAGTGTTCCTGGTACAGGTGTTATTGTCAGTGTCTTTATTTTACTGTGATGTAAACTATCACTTAGGAAACACACTTATATAATCATCGTTTCCTGCTCAGCAGAGGCCAGGTTCCTGCAGACCCTCTGGGTTATGGGCCCAGTGCAAAAGCCTCTTAGTAAACTCTGCCTTCAATGCTCGATCCATGACTTTTCTTCTAGCTGGTGGTAAACTATGGTGGAACCTGTTGAAGAGAGAACACACCTGGTGAGAGCAACCCGATTCCAACCTTTATTAGGTGAGTGTAGGCCAACAGCAGCACTCAGATCTATAACAGAGAACCAAACTCTGTCATAAGGCCGAAGAGCTCATCACATCGGTCTGAGTCATGGTAAGACAAGGAAAGACTAGAGGGAAAAGGGCAGAAACCCAGTATATACCCTACTGGAAGATCCTACCATTTGACATTCCCCCCATCCCCCCAACCATCCTCAATCTCCCTAAATATTATCCCACTACATTGTCCTTATGAAGTATAAATCTTTAACTCGAGAAATAAGAAAGAACACAAGAAAAGAAAAAAATCAATATATACAAGATTGCTGTACCAGAATAGAGCAATATCATAAGGCTGGAAGAGATTATGAAATTTTCAAAGAAATGAAGTTATTGACAAGAAATGTTCAACCTCAACTGAATGTTATCTGTGACAAGATGGGAAATACCTTAACAGAATCTAGACAAATTCTAGAAAGATGGCAGGAGTACTGCAGTGGAATGTATGATATGAGTGACAGTGAGGATATGAATGAGATACATGAGCCAATGACAGTAGAGACAGAACCTGAACCCTCATTAGATGAAATTGCTTGGGCTATAAAGAACCTGAAGAATGGTAAATCACCTGGATGTGATGAGATACCAGCTGAACTAATTAAAGCGGGAGGAGAAGAAAGCATACACATATATCATGCATTATGTACAAAGATTTGGAAATATGGTATATGGCCGAAAGATTGGAAGAGAACTATCTTCATTCCAATACCAAAAAAGGGCAACCTGAAATTATGCACCAACTATAGAACTGTTGCCCTGATCAGTCATGCAAGTAAAATTCTACTGAAAGTCATAATGCGAAGACTTAGTAAGAAAATGGAAGAAGAGATTAACATGGTTCAAGCTGGATTTAGACAAGGAAGAGGAACAAGAGATCACATATTCAACATGCGTTTCTTCTTTTCGTTCATCCGGAGTGTTTTTTCAGATGTGATTGCGATGTGTCTGTTATGCGCCCTTGGGCCGAAACCCGTAGGCCAACACATCGACTTTAGCGTGCTTTTTTGACCAGGTAGCATTCCTGGGAGACTCTCACTTTTGTGGTGCCATCTACAACCATGCTGGCCAAGTTAGAACGGTCGAAGACAACGGTCATCCCTCAAAGGAAGGCAGGGACAGTCCATAGCATTTTCTGCCATCCAAGGTTGCTTCCATAGTTGCAGGGCCGACACATAACGCCCTGGATCTGGGCTCACCGAGGGAAATCGTCACGTCCTGCTCATGGCTGCTTTAAATCCTCACTTCAATATATTGGTCATTTCGTTTGCCCTGGGCCATTCCCGCACAAACCAGACAGGTTTGCAGACGGTATCCACTCAGCGAGTTTTCGGACATGTGCTTGTCGTTGTGCCCGTCAGAGCTGTTCCAGGCATGACAGACATTCGGAAAACTACCTAGTCAGAGCTGTTCTGAACAAGAGCGGCATTCGGAAACTAGGTAGTCAGAGCTGTTCCTAGCACGAGAGACATTCGGACGAGACATTTCACTCGGACGTAATTGCGTAGTGTCAATTTTTAGTTTGCCACCCGTAGGACGACACTTCCGGCTTCCGGCGGGCATTTTTTAATGAGGTTAGCCTTCCTCGGGTTTCGAGACTCTTGTTTCGGCTTCCACACAGCAAGCTTTCGCTTCGGGCTGCCACGTAATGGATTCACAAGACAGGCGTTCCATTTTGTGTCAACAAGACAATTTTCCACCATTGACTACACTCACTCCATGAGTGTGGTTACAGACTATCGGACGTCTGCGAGACATGCGACCGAGGTGTTTTTCCACCTTTTGTACTCGCTCACGAGGTAGGCTACATGTGCTGCCGGCTCAGCACCTTACCTCCGTGTGTCTGTGGGCGAGTAACGGTCAGGCCCTTTCATCCGGGGATACCTCATATCCCCCAGCTAAGAGCCATCGAATGAATCTGCGCCGAGCATGTAGCGTTCTCAGCACATCATCACAATTGTGATGTAGGTTTGTGTCGGCCAGGCTCTCACTTCCTAGAGTTTATGGCTTAGAGACGTTCAGCCATACACCTCGGATGGGAGCCTTAGAGGTTATGTCCGGACTGAGATTTAGGGATCGTTTGCCTGATTTTGACTGCTATCCTCAGTCTTACCTGCAGAGCAGCAGGTTGTGTCTCTCTTAGTCTGGTCCCTATCCCACGAGCCGTCCGATATGTAGTTTTCACCCATCGGCTAGCACATGGGGTCGATGGGACACGCAAGCTCCCCCACCACGGCAAGGTGGAGACACATCGGGGGAGCAACATGCGTTTAATAATAGAGAAGTGCAGAGAATTTAATGTAAACCTATTCTCATGTTTTGTGGATTATTCAAAGGCATTTGACTGTGTACAACATCATAAACTTTGGGACATCATGAGGAATATGGGCTTCCCATCACATGTAGTACATCTCATAAAAATGCTATATCTAGACCAACAAGCAGCAGTTAGAATAGATGGCGAGGCATCAGATTGGTTTGACATCAAGCAAGGAGTCCGTCAGGGCTGCGTGCTGTCACCCTATCCGTTTAACCTGTATGCCGAAAATATAATGAGAAATGTAAGAGATGATATAAACAGGGAGCTATATGATGCCCTAAATATCGGCGGTCATGACATACCAGAGATTCGATATGCTGATGATACAGTATTACTATCCACAACACAGAATGGCATAGAAAACCTAATAGCCTCAACCCAATTAAATAGTGAAAATCACAACTTATATCTTAACATAGCAAAAACAAAGTTAATGCATACAGATAAAACTACTATGGAGAAAGAAATATACATTAATGGGGAAAAATTGGAGGTGGTGGAAAATTTTGAATATCTTGGGTCATTGATTACCAATAACGGTGACACAATGAAAGAAATTAAACGGCGACTATCCATTGCTCTTCAAAGACTAAAACAGATGAATAAATTATGGAGTGGGACAGACAGAACTACAAAAATTAGATTTTTAAGAGCATGCATCTTTCCCATTGCAACATACGCCTGTGAGACATGGACACTTACTAAACAAGCTGAACAGCGCATAAACGCCTTTAAATATAAATGTTATAGATGAGTTCTAAGAATATCTTGGGTAAAGAAAAGAACAAATGCATCCATACTTCAAGAGTTGAATATTGAGGAGGGATGGCTATTAAAGATGATAAAACAAAGAAAATTGAAGTATTTTGGTCACTTGAAACGTTACGAAAGTTTGGAGAGAACAATAATGGAAGGGTATATGCCTGGGAAGAGAGGAAGAGGAAGGCCAAAGAGAAGATGGGTGCAGGATGTGGCGGATGATCTCCAGATGGGTGTATCAGACGCGGGACATCTTGCTTGTGATCGAGAAGCTTTCCGGAAGGTTGTTATGGGAGCGAGGTTCTGCAAAGGACATGCTACTGAATGAATGAATGAATGAACATTGTCCTTAACTCACTGAGTTAAATGATATCTCACACCAGCTAGTTTAAGCTACGTGATAGGCTTCTGTTGCCGATGCTCTTATAATACGTTCTATCAACGCACATTACTACATTCGATTCCTAAGAATAATCTAATGTAGGTCTATTTACTTAATTACCATATATTTATTCCGGTTTGAAAATTGGGACTACTAAATCACACGAAGGAAAAATGTCCGCCAATGTAAATCGACAGAAGACACTGTAGTCCCTCTCCAGAATCAAACTCGGAATAACACACACGTCTTAGTTGTTTCACAACATTTGGTCGACTCACCCAAAGTTGCTTATCCCAACTGTTTTAATATGGTGTCTGAATGACATCACAAAACTGTCTAGACAGTATGCGTCTAGAAGCTATTTTTCCTTTCCTTTTCCCAACTCAATGTAAACAACTGACTGGCTGTCCCTTTCATCTGGGAACTTGTCCTGGTACTTCAAAAAGTCTTACCGGTCTGTAATCTAGAGAATTCTTGTCCCCACAACAAAAGATCCTGCCGACTTTTACCCAGACAGTCCGTCTACCACATCAAAGGATGGCTGCCGCCTGCAGATGTATGGCGTGACAGTCTTCCCTAGATCAACAACACATTAAAGAATGCCGGCTGTTTGTAGATGTATGGCGTGACATTCTGTCATCGATCAACACTCCAAGATTTTATGTGACACCTTGAAGCATATTGGAAATATATTTCTAGTCTCAGATTTTCTTCACAGACCAATAGGCCCTTGATGGGTCATGTGATCACTATCACGATGGCCACCTTTGCTTCCCAAGACATTTCTTATACCCATTTGGGGCTAGGTCAACCTGGCAGACCAGGCCAATTTGTCAAAATTCCCGCCTCAATGTGGATTCAAACATATGACCACCAGACCGGTGGGCAAGTATGCAAGCCACTGTACTGCCACAGCTCCCAGATGATGATGATGATGATGAATTAATGGGTGTAGTCCCATGGCAGATACTGCTGTAGAGGTATGAAGTGTTTGGCCTTTGCATTTACTAAGTCACAGAATAATAAGATAGTGTCAACCAACTTCCTTTTCTTCTCAGAAACAAATTTTAACTTTTGAACATGATTTTTTTTTTAAATGTTCGCTCGTTTTGAACTTATGTGTCTGTCTGGTCTTTCCTCAGAGTCCTGAGTGTCGGTCAGATCCTCTGGTCCACTTCCTGCAGCACCTTTCTCTCCAGTCCGTGATGATCTAACCATTCTTCTACACAATACACACGATCCCAAAGGGCACCTACCATGTCTACATTATCATGCACTAATACCCCACCGAGCTCTGCAGACCCAGCCTATCTGTCCTGTCCACCTGCTCATTTCCCACCACACCAGCATGTCCTGGGGAAAAATCCAATAGATTCTCTCTAGTTTTTATTGTTTCGTGTGTGATTTAGTTTATTAACATGAAATGTGGTTGGTAAGCAGCCATGAGTAAATCATTATAGCAATAAAGGCATGTAATAACAAATATAAAGTAGAGGACCTTTTTTACGTACCTTGCGGCATAACAGACATATGGTGCTAGCCCCATATTTGTACAGACCAATCAGCACTCAGGGGATTATATGGAAGGTATTTGATAGCTCATGATTAAAACACTACTGGTCACAATGTTTATTGTTGGGAGTATTGGCTACATAATGTTCGGAAATCACTTTTAAGTTAGGATTCAGATCCTGGATTTGTAAATAGCCAACCAGTAACATATCAGTAGGCTAAGATAATGGAGAAGTAACTTTTTGATAGGGGAAGGTAAAACTATCCTGTGATTATATACAGAATTTATAATTAATTGTGAGCAGAGGCAATACACAGGCAATAATGCTAACATATTGTTTATGAATATGCTTAATTATCACACAGACTGTGTGAGTGCTTTACACACAGCCAGGTGTTGGAGATAAGCACATACTCATACACAGATACTCAAATAAACTAAACAGTTATGTGAAAACACAACTCCATAACTTTATTAGTATTACTCCCACTTCACTTTCATTGCATCTATATAAACTGGGTCATGTGGTTTAAGATGGTAAGATAGGTAATGCTATGGTGCATTTGATGGATGCTGGGAAATTTTCAGAACTCTAGGGGAAGGATAAATGGTGATAAAGATAACTGGTTGCTCCATCTCGTGCTGGGGCTTAGAATATGTGAAGGTCTTCATTCCCCATCAGCAGTATCAGACATGTGACTGTTTATCTCTACACTCCAGGGTAGAAGAGGAATTATTATCTATGAAGAAACAGCTATTTACTAAGTAAAATCACTCACCTGAAAAGTACATTTATATCAAAGTGAAAGAAGGTACCCCTACAACCCAGGGTAAAATAGGAAAATTTGTGAATCATTTACCCAGTAAAGTCAGCCTCTTGAAATGTGTTACTGGCAACAACCAGCCTACCATTCATAGAGTGGGCTGCCTTAAACAGTGGCTGTTCTCCTTTCAATTCAGGAATGCTCAGTTCCTTGACGAGATCAAACAGTTGTGTGCATTCCAAAGAGGTGACATTGCACTCCCACAAAGGTCCATCCACTCCCAGCATGTATACCTAGTACTCAAAATATAGAAATGTTTCATATTAACATGTCGATAGATGAAGATAAAAACTCTATAGCCTTGTTAATTGTGTTTTCTTTTATCTTATAGGTTTATTATTTACACACAGAATGCATTGCTCTTGTGTCTGTATGTTTAGTTACCTTACAGACTGCTTTTTTCAAGAATCTTATCATTATTCATTTAACCATAACCCTTAATATTATCACAAGCACATAACAAACCAGTGGTCTCAGTTCAACCTCCAGCAGAGACAATATTCTTTTATCCAATCAGGATGACTTTGGTGTTGACCCAGTTTCAGAATTGTCATCATTGCACTCGGGACATCCCCACACAGGCTATATCTCCCTCTTCAAAAGCCACTAGAGTTCCCATGCTGATAGTTCCAGTAGCATTTTGATATAATGTCCATCCGGCTTTTTTTCTACGCATTGAGTAACATCCAGGCTCTTTTCTGTTTTGACCCAGTCTAAAAAAATGGATGCTGGGCAATTTTCATAACTCTACAGGAAGGAAATATGGTGATAAAGGGCATTGACTGCTCCATCTCATTATGATGTAGCTTAGAATATGTAAAGTATCAGTCATGTGTATGTTTATTTTAATATTACTGCAAACAACATATTTATGTCCTGTTCTAGATTTTTTTATCATGAAATCAGCAAAGGTATAGGAATAAATGGAATGCAAACCATAGTCTCAGGATTTGTAAGATGTTCAGCGGTAGCAGCAACTCGAACTGTCAGCAAGTCTGGGAATGCTCTGTGATTTCCTTCCATGTCGATGACCCAGGCACCAATGATTATCTGGTTGGTTTCTCGATGAATGATACGATTGGCATAGGATGAATTATGGGTTGCAAGCTGTGTCATCTGAAAATGTAAAAATTTGCATTATAAATGTGCATTATAAACTTGGAGCAAATTTAAATTCCAATTTGTTATTAATAGTGTATTTCACACATTTGCGTTGTTTTCTGTTGACACTGAAGAAGAATCTATCCATAAATAATTAGCTCTTTAATTTCAATAACTAAATGGGAAATCTGTTCTGTTAGTCCATTTGCTAATGTCCACAATTTTAGATTTCTGTACATTTAGTTTAGAGCTGCTAACTTACTCAAATGCATTAAACATTATCAATATGCTCCCAAAAGAACCTACAGTTAAGAGGAAGAAAACTCAACAACACAGACTACAAGTTTCCAGATTGTTTGACCTGGTATAAAGATTCCCTTGATGTGTGAATCCTACTCAAGAAATTCAAGATCAGTCTTTCTGAGGACTAAGAGTTCAAGACCAGTCCTTTTAGAGTAAGCAATGAACAAGAATAGTCAAGCTGAAAAACATCTGATGGCTGTGGAAATGTGGTTTCTGAGGAAAATGCAAAGAATATCTTGGACAGCCAGAAAGACCAATGAACAAGTCCTTCAAGAAACAAATGGAGATTGTAAACTAATTAGAGATATTAGACGCAGACAGTCAAAATTTTTGTTTTGGACATGTTATGAGAAGAAATGAATTGGAGAACTTGGTGACAACTAGTAAGATCGAGGGGAAAAGACCAAGAGGAAGACCTAGAAGTAAATACCTGGATGGCTTGGCCTTGTGGCATGGTCGAGACAGAAACATTGAGCTGATCCAGGACTCTGGTGATCGAGTGAGGTGGCAAAACATGACCACCCACGCTTATCGGAATGACACATGATGGATGGAATGAACAACTGGGAGGCTACTTAATCTCGCAGGTCCTCCTAAGGACTGGTCCTTAGGATTAATTCAATGCAGTAATAAAAATGCCAGTCAGCGTGAGACCCATAAGACCCAACCGAACCTGAAGAGCAGAGAGGAGAAAATATAACCAGTCCTGTTTAGGACTAACTTGAAAGAGAACAAAGAAAGGAAAGAATATCAAAACTCACCACACACAAAAACAGACCTCAATTATAACCAGCGCTGCAGAAGCAGGTTGAATGAGGCTGAATTTATTTTTCTTTCCGTAAATATTGAGCTGACTGAATCCTACTTAAAGCTCCTGAGTACTGGCTCCAAGAGTGTTAAACAGAATAAGAGAGACAATAACCTTACGAGGGGTAAAGGCTCAGGTCAGTATGTGATTGATCAATATTTTACTTTAAGGTTTCTTATTTAGTCATTTTAGCCCTGAGAACACTCCTATATTACATGCTGCCTGCCAAGACAGTTGTCTGGATTCAATCCACAGCAGAAGCAAGATTTTTTTATTCTAACCGGTTCGGCTATGGGATCGACCCAGCCTCATAAAAATGAGTACCAGGAGATTTTCAGAATTGTCCTGGAAGAAAATGTGGTGAGGAAGGGAACTGGTTTCTCCAACTCATATGTCATGGCCTAGAGTATGTGAAGGCCTAACACTTAATATCCCAACGGCAGTATCTGCTAGGGACTGCCTTTACCTTTCTTGTGCTTCCTGGTGTGTATGAGAGAAGATATGAGACTATCATAGGCCTCATGCTCCAGGGAAAAAACAACAGCTTGCCCTTTGATTTCATGTGTTTATGATCGTGAAAAATGTGTGTCTGTTGATGATGCTTCTCTGTACACCGTTTATCGTAACCATTAGGTAGAAAAGCAAAAGAAAGTTATTTATATTTGAGATTTATTATTATTATTGTCACATTGTCTTTCACAAAAATACATAATGTTGAAAGATTTGTCTTTTATTGTAATTCCATGAAAAGCAGCAAAACACTTTTTAGCCTAAATAATCACATTTCAACAAATTATCTTTCAGTGCAAACTTGTTATCACGCCTCACTTTTTCTGTAGGCCAGCATGTATGTGCATGCAAGCATGTGTGTAGACATTTATGACAACTGCAAAATTCTTAGTATTCAAATTATATCACTTAAAACATTCTTAGGGCCTTATTTTCCCTACATAAATCAGCAATGACAAATCTCTTGAAAATATTTTAGTGTATAGCTAAGACCATTATTGTTTAAAACATATAATGCTGCAGGAAAATAAAATGTAAACTTAGATCACTATATTTCAAAACATAATGCAGCAGCAAAACATACTGAAACATTGTTTTTCAACACATAATGCAGCAATTAAATGTAATTAAAACTCAGAACATTGTTTTTCAACACATAATGCAGCAATTAAATGTAATTAAAACTCAGAACATTGTTTTTCAACACATAATGCAGCAACTAAATGTAATTAAAACTCAGAACATTGTTTTTCAACACATAATGCAGCAACTAAATGTAATTAAAACTCAGAACATTGTTTTTCAACACATAATGCAGCAGCTAAATATTTTTGTTGTGCTTGCTCGTTTTGAACTCAAGTGTAGTCCATATACACTATTTTATAGTAGTGATGGACTGAATTTTGCATGTGGATTAGCTTTCCCTATTAACAGTGTCCCTCGCCATCAGACAAACCCACTCCGACTTCAGAGGTACTTGTAATTTATGTCTCCAAGTCAAGGGTGACAGGTCAACATTTTAGTCCAGCTGCCCGGTGTAGGGGTTGAACCGCTTACCTCAGCATCAGCACAATGAATGTTTAAGAACACGCGTTATTACCCATTCGGCCAATGTTTTTTTTTTTTTATGCAGCAGCTAACTATAATTCAGACTGAGAACATTGATTTTTTAAAACATAATACAGCAGTTAAATATAATTCACACTTAGAATATTGTTTTTCCAAACAGTGCAGCAGTTGAATATAATTCAGACATGTACGTAACATTGCACTTCAGAACATTGTTTTTAAATAAGCACAACACAGCACATGCTGGATTTTTTCTATTACAAACAAAGACAACACAATTATCCTCACCACAAATTGTTCATCAATCGCATAAAGACCCGTTCCATTGCCACCTCCAGGACCAGACAGGTAGGTAACCAAGTACAGTTTATCTGCCCATGGCATGAGGGCTCCTATACCACACTCTGTCCGGTTGGGTCCACTACTTGCTGTGGCAGCTAGAGAAGGGAAGATCCCGTTGACGTCTATGGGAGGGTTGAGCACATCTCTGTCTGTAACACTAGCAAGTGAAGATTTTCTAGGTGTCTTACATTGGTCGGGTGTGCCAGTGTGTTTTTCACGATCACACTTCCAGGTTTTGCTGGATTTTTTCTTCTGAGAGTTAACACTGTTATAGTTTCTTGGACTGGGTGAGCTATGATCATGTTGGGCAGTTACTGGCCTACTGATCTGATCTACTGTTGTAAAAGCAGATCTGAACTGTCCACCAAATCGCTTAACTACCTGCAGTATTTCTTGGCCATTTGTTTGTTGCATAAGGAATTCATGCAGAAGAATGAACAGCCCTGCCTTTGTGGCAAAGACAAACCAACGGAGAAAATGCATGTTGCCTTCCCTTATAGACAAAATAAATTATTAAATTCAAAGAACTTTCCAAAACATAATATTATGATACAATCTGTTTCTGAAATTATCATTTAATTTTAATACTGAACATTATGATCCCCAGTAGTGGCAGAATTGCCGGTCTTTCTGGCATAGGAGTTAGCAAATTTTTCCGTAATTCTGTTTATCCACATGAGCAAACGCAGATGTGCAAGAATCAGTAGCGGTTCTCACCGCGTTGGTTACTTACGGGATATGTGAGCCGGCTGCTCAGAAGGCAATGGCAACTACTGAGCGTAATCTTGCTAAGACATCAACAGCAGCTGAAAATACTGGTGTTGACTGCAATGTCCTGTAAAGGATATGCGGGGGGGGGGGGGGGGGGGGGGGGGGGAGTGGCAGAATTGCAGTTTTTTCCAACCATTATGGCTTTTGGAGGAAGTGCAGTTGCTTAGTGGTTAGAGGCTTGCTTGCCAGCACAGTAGCCATAGGTTTTAATCTGTATTGAGACAGATATCACCACTGGGGTGCCGATGGGTCTGTACAAATATGGGTTCAGCACCATATACCCAATATACTTTAAGGCGTGTAAAAATGTCCTTTACTGACAAACATACTTTCGGCTCTTGAGATCGAACCCATCTCATAAAATGTATCAGTATAGTTTTAAAAGTTAGTTGCATATCTTTGACAGGACATTGCAGTCTACCCAAGCATTTTTTGGTTGTTCGTGATTTCTTGGTAAAATTTTATGTTCAGTAGTTTGTCATTGCTTACTGCATGTGAAACCAATGCAAGGAGGTTTGCTTCCACATCGCCCTCTGCTGTGTTTCGGACGCGGTATGCGGGATTACGAATCATGTACGTAACCTCTTCGCAACAGAGCCGGCTAACAATATAGCAGCTATCATAATTCCTCTACAGAAAGGACCTACTTCTATCCTAGGCAATTGGTAAACTTTTAGTATATGATGTACCACTATTAAGTGGGTTAAAAATTGCCCCAAATTTACCAGACTTTACTTGGATTAGTGCCAATAGCTAGGAGCAGCAAAATGTATAACATGTATTCCATTTCGGTATTTCTGCAAGTTATTACTGGTAATACGTGTGTTGACATATGGTAGAATTTTCAGCTAGACGATATAAAGCAATCAGCTTCGGATTACATTACTACCTTTCTTCATTTCTTGGTAGACATTTTAGGCTAGGTCGACCTGAGTGTCCAGGTCAACATTAACAATCCTCCTTGATGCAGATTTGAATCCATGACCAGAGGCCAACAGGCAAGCATCTAGCCACTATGCCAAAGCAACTCCTTGATATCAGTTTAGTTCCACGATTTTACTTCACAATATGGGTTTGTAAAATGGTGGCTGTGAGTGTGTATACCAAGAGTTATCTATCCCTTCCATTAGCTTCTTCAGACATGTTCATCACTAGTTGAATTGTCCATGTTTTCTCACAGTATTAGAAAGTCAGTTCTATCAAAGTAACTTACAACTGGTTAACTATAGATTGTTGAACCAGACATGTGCTGGCACCTTGCTGTCTTGACAGACAATAGTTATTGTGCTTAAAAAAGGTATAATAACCTCTCCATAGCACAAAGTCTGGGCTGAATTGAAGAGATCATGTGTTGCCCATACAGCATGATCTCTCTCTCGGCCTGCCTAGTTTACTCCAGGGGAAAGGTAACACCAATACATCTAGAACAAGACAAGCTGCCAGATCAGCAAAGCAATGCTCCAACTGTCCACTTGTCGGAGCTTCCATCCTAGACCAGTTGCTGACCAAGGCTTGGGGCCTGGTCTGTCCTGCCATGACATTTAGAATTTAGGTTGCTTTTCCTCACGCCAGATGTGTACGATAAGGTTTGTCTTATTTGACAACATGTGCGTTGAAGGAAATTATTATTTATAACAATACTTTTTAAATCAGTATACATTCTAGAGTGTTGCAGGAAACCAACCCCTGTCAGGCACATAAGTAGGTGGCAGATAGTGGAATGGTCGTCAAATATGGTGTGCCGGCTGTGATATAAGCCAGAATAATCTTGAGTGAAGAAGCGATCCTGGACCAGATAGCATTGCTGGTCCGCACACTATGGAGCTGGCTAAATGTGGGCTGCTACTTCCATGAAAATACTTCATTTGTCCTACAAAGGAAGCATCATGCCCCTATAAGCTTGGAGGGAAAAGGATAACTCAGTAGCCAAATCATAGTGTTGCCTTGTACGTACCATCTGGAGATCGAAAGGATATAAGAGACAACCCAAGCAGAGAAAATACAACTCGACTTGTCGACACACTTTTTAACACATCAACAGACAAGTATCTACAAGAAATTGTCACTTAAAAGTCGACAAGGTTGACTTAATTGCACTGGGTTTTTATGCCATATGGCTTAGTCTCTTTCCGTAGCGCGGAAAGCATCGCACAAAGCACTAACTCCATTGCTCCAGCGATGACCCTCAGGAGTCTCCGAAAAAATGCACTGGTGAACCGAAGGATGCAGCCCAGAATTAAACCCACAACCTTCCGAGTCAGACGGCATGACTACTTCGCCATGGAGACTCCCGAAGAAATGGTCATATGAATGTACATATTTCAGAATCTACAATGAAAAAAGAAACGTATGAAAGTCAAACAACACAGACAAGAAAACTGTAGGGCAAAGGCTGGCCATCTATTCCTCCATGCACCCAGGTCTATAAAAACGCGATGGTCATAACACTTTAAGCATGTTCGTGCTATGGGAGTTATTTTTATTTTTCTATGACTGCCATATAGCACTGGGTGATTTTAAATTCTATAATTGACATATAGCATTGGACAGTGAACAAAAGAAGAAAATACAACACTGTATGATTTCACCTTTAAGTACATGACAGACATAAAGCATCCAATGATTTTACCTTTAAGTACATGATTGACATATAACCTTGAATGACTTTACTTTTAAGTAAATGATTGACATATAGCATTGAATGACTTTACTTTTAAGTAAATGATTGACATATAACCTTGAATGACTTTACTTTTAAGTAAATGATTGACATATAACCTTGAATGACTTTACTTTTAAGTAAATGATTGATATATAACCTTGAATGACTTTACTTTTAAGTAAATGATTGACATATAACCTTGAATGACTTTACTTTTAAGTAAATGATTGACATATAACCTTGAATGACTTTACTTTTAAGTAAATGATTGACATATAACATTGAATGAATTTACCTTTAAGTACATGATTGACATATAGCATTGAATGACTTTACTTTTAAGTAAATGATTGACATATAACATTGAATGAATTTACCTTTAAGTACATGATTGACATATAACCTTGAATGACTTTACTTTTAAGTAAATGATTGACATATAACCTTGAATGACTTTACTTTTAAGTAAATGATTGACATCCAACATTGAATGAATTTACCTTTAAGTACATGATTGACACATAGCATTGAATGACTTTACTTTTAAGTAAATGATTGACATATAACATTGAATGAATTTACCTTTAAGTACATGATTGACATATAGCATTGAATTACTTTACTTTTAAGTAAATGATTGACATATAACATTGAATGAATTTACCTTTAAGTACATGATTGACATATAACCTTGAATGACTTTACTTTTAAGTAAATGATTGACATATAACCTTGAATGACTTTACTTTTAAGTAAATGATTGACATATAACCTTGAATGACTTTACTTTTAAGTAAATGATTGACATATAACATTGAATGAATTTACCTTTAAGTACATGATTGACATATAACCTTGAATGACTTTACTTTTAAGTAAATGATTGACATATAACCTTGAATGACTTTACTTTTAAGTAAATGATTGGCATATAACATTGAATGAATTTACCTTTAAGTACATGATTGACACATAGCATTGAATGACTTTACTTTTAAGTAAATGATTGACATATAACATTGAATGAATTTACCTTTAAGTACATGATTGACATATAGCATTGAATGACTTTACTTTTAAGTAAATGATTGACATATAACATTGAATGAATTTACCTTTAAGTACATGATTGACATATAACCTTGAATGACTTTACTTTTAAGTAAATGATTGACATATAACCTTGAATGACTTTACTTTTAAGTAAATGATTGACATATAACATTGAATGAATTTACCTTTAAGTACATGATTGACACATAGCATTGAATGACTTTACTTTTAAGTAAATGATTGACATATAACATTGAATGAATTTACCTTTAAGTACATGATTGACATATAGCATTGAATGACTTTACTTTTAAGTAAATGATTGACATATAACATTGAATGAATTTACCTTTAAGTACATGATTGACATATAACCTTGAATGACTTTACTTTTAAGTAAATGATTGACATATAACCTTGAATGACTTTACTTTTAAGTAAATGATTGACATATAACCTTGAATGACTTTACTTTTAAGTAAATGATTGACATATAACCTTGAATGACTTTACTTTTAAGTAAATGATTGACATATAACCTTGAATGACTTTACTTTTAAGTAAATGATTGACATATAACCTTGAATGACTTTACTTTTAAATAAATGATTGACATATAACATTGAATGAATTTACCTTTAAGTACATGAGTGCCATATAGCATTGATTGACTTTACCTTGAACTCTATGACTGACTTATGTCATTGAAGAAACTAACACAATCGGGTTTGACAATTTAATGGCTTCAAATATATATCAACAAAATCATTGAATATGTTTTATCATGAATGTTAACTACTTATCAAATAGCAAAGAATCATATAATTTGTAGAGGAAAATTGATTACTCACTAACAATTTAATTTGGTAAACACTATTACCAGAAGACTCAGTATGAATACAACTTAGACAAACAGGAAAAAAGACAAGCTAAAAATAACAACCTATATAGAGTAAGCTTTTCCTTACCAAAATTCTTAATATAGACTCGCCTCATATGTGTACAATAATCTCTATTTATCATTTATTTATTTTCACTGTGTGATTTTAAAAGCTAAGCCTGGCTCATTGATATGGTGTCTTTGATAACCTTCTTACTGATAACAGAACATTATCATTACTGTAGTTTTCAAGGTCATGTTTTTTCACTACATCAGCTGATATGTATATGATACTGTGATACTTGTACAGCACTGCAAAGTGGCAATGAAATGTACTTTAACAGCTGTATCATAGCAAAAAGGGAAAAAAAAAGAAACATAAAACAGTCATAATGCATGCAATATAGATAGATTTTAAAAATGATTTTGGTGAAGATACTGACAAATAATCTTCTTCTTCTTCAGCCTTTCATCTCCCAGTGGAGCACAGGCTCTCAAGCAACTTCCATCAAACCCTTTGAAGACCTGTACACCATTGGTTGGATTTTGCAGCTAAAGTTTTCTATGAGATGAGGTATCCAGTCTCATGCCAACCCTCCTTAGTCACCTCTTATGGCATGGTAAGTTGCAGTGTTGCTATTCTTTGCTTCCCTTATGGGCTCTGGTAACACATGGGTGACAATGTATACCATTGTTGAATATACATTTTAAAAAACAATTTCCTATTTTATTTGCTCTCAAGCATAATTCACACATGTGCTACTAGTAGTGAGTGCACTGGATTGATTTTTTTGTCTCTTTTTGTGTTAGCTTTCCCAATTATCAGTGTCTGTTACCATCAAGCGAACCTTCCCCAACTTCTAAGGTACTTGTAATTTACGTCCCCAAGTCAAGGCTGAGAAGTCAACATTTAAAGTCCAACTGACCGGCGTGTGAAATGAACACCCCCATGTCGCGGTCAACAGAGAGTTTAAATGTATGAAACCTCTTACTTATGATGATCTCCAAAATATCACTCAGAAATGTTAGTCCTTTCACCTTCTTTAGAAAACAGAGCAATCTTTGCAGACTTATGTATCACTACCTTTATTAATGCCTATGAGAGAACGCAGTTCACTGTTTTGCTTTCCCTCAGGCAGGTGTTTTGGTGTAACAAACATCATGCTGACAAAAGATTGAGTGTGGTCAGACAAGGGTTTCATGCCAGCTCTCATCATTCACTATGGGAGGGAAAGACTGGCCATCACCTATTCTTCTGTGCACTCAGGCCTACAAAAATGTCCTAGCTCTTATTGGAGAACACATCAGGTTCCTACCATGGAACTTGCTTTCTCTTTCACTCTCTTAAAGTACATACTGCACATCCCTTCAACCCAACCTCTGTCCCATCTAAACATAGCATCACATCATTGTATGATATCTACATGCATAGTCTTTTACTTAAATTTCGGCAGTTGACAGTCAGTCTTCATTTTTATGTAGTGTCTCTTTCATTAAGTTTTGCTCTTTGCCAGATAAACTCCATATTCACTGTCAATATTGCTTTATTTAAACAAGATACTGGAGGCAATGGAGATGTGGTTTTTGAGAAGAATGCTATGAACAGAGAAGAAAGCAAATGCTATGGTATTGAGAGCTGCAGGAATTTGAAGATCATTCACCATAACGATAAGGAAAAGACAAATAAAATTTACGGGATTTAAGAGAGCAGTACATGATTGATAACTACGGAATGGAATGATCAGTATGTGTCTGACCAACCCTCTGGTTGAAATGCTTTGCTGATGATAACCCTTTGACTTCTGATGGGAGAGACTGAGAACTTAATGCGCTTGCCCAATTCAGTGATGTTGATTATTCGATATAAATGGTAAACAGAGCAAGAAGTAAAAACACAAATACATTTTTTAAACTGTGTGGCTGAATAATAAGTATTTAATGACAAAAAATGCAGTAGGAATATGCAACAATATTCATTAGATAAGAATGTCTTAAAATATTACACAATTGTTTTAACCAAAATAAAATATTTGATTCTATTTCTTTTTTTTTCCTTTCTTATTTTACATACAGTGTCAGTAAAAATATTTTTAAAAAGTAGATGACCCTTTTCAACACCTTGTGGCATTTTAGGCACAAAATGCTGGTCAAATATTTTTAAAGAACAACCAGCACTTAATGGGTGATGTAGTCAATATCATGACAGCCACTTTCACTTCCTTGAATATTTCCTGGTACTTATTTTAGGCTTGCAGCCCATTAACATTTTTTGTAAATCTCCACCTCCAGGAGGAATTGAACTCATGGCCACTGGGTCAGTAGGCAAATTTGCTAGCCACTGTGCTATCATGGCTCCCACCAACCTACAGTGTAGAGAATAATAAGATTGTGTCTACAAATTTGGTATATGTATGCACACACACTCACCACACTGCCTTGATCATGTTGAGACTGACTCCCAGCTCAGTCATGCCAGTGGATAGTTTACAAATAAAACATTCCAAATTTTTATCATCAGCATGCACCATGTCATTAGACATGGGCTGTCATCACAATCATCTCATATGATCACCTGTCTTAGACCAGGTCTGTGTTTTATGTCCTGATTATGCTATATAGCCAAGCAATCCCGGTTTTATGTCTTCCCTTTGCTCTTTTTCACATCATGTTTGCCAGTTGTAAGATTTCACATTTATTTCTTCTCCTAATGTAAAACATATTCAGTCTATGTTTAATTTCTCTATCCTAGTTACATTTTTATTTTTTTCTTGAAGTAGTTTCATTCTTCTTTCTGTCCATCCATGAATATTCTTTGCATTTTCTTCAGAAACCTATTTCCACTGCCATTAGATATTTCTCAGCTTATCTGCTTATTGTCCATGTTTCACATGCATACAACAATATAGGTTCTTTATTGCACTTTAACACCCTTTTTTTCTCACTGCTATTGACAGTTGTTTATTGATGAGTATGTTTTCCAGCTTGCAAAAGGCTACTTTTGCCATAGTGATTCTTTTTCTAATTTCTACAAGGTTTCTTCCATGAGATGCTATGACAGTTACAGGATAGTTGTCCTAATTGAACTGTTTAAGAATGTATAATTTCTACAAGGTTTCTTCCATGAGATGCTATGACAGTTACAGGATAGTTGTCCTAATTGAACTGTTTAAGAATGTATAATTTCTACAAGGTTTCTTCCATGAGATGCTATGACAGTTACAGGATAGTTGTCCTGATTGAACTGTTTAAGAATGTTCCCATTCACTTGGATGTTACATTGTGGTATTTCTTTCCTCTTGAAAGTGGCAATAATTTATGTTCTTGCAATTTAAATCTAACCTTAGAATTCTACAAAAAGAAAAACTCATACCATGAGATATACTTTTATTTGTTTTTGTTACAGAAACAAAATACACATTTCATAAATGAAGACAATTCATATATCATTTCTTCTTCTTCGTTCATCCGGAGTTTTTTTTTCGGATGTGATTGCGTTGTGCCTGTTTACAGCAGAGCTGCGTTCTTGCGCCGTTAGGCCGACACATCCGACTTCTGCGGGCATTTGTTGACCGGGTTAACCTTCCCGGGATATATCATTTAATATGCATTCCATATCTGGTTTCTGATATACAGAATCTGACCACCCTAGCAGCAGGTGTTGAACTGATTACCCATGCTGGAAACAATTCTTGGGGGGTGGCATGCATGGACTGTTATCAGCTGGACTGATTTGTTTTCCTTAAATAGTTCAAATGGATCCTGAAGATTTGGTTTTTCTTGATGTTTGAAACATCAGCATTCTGTTTCAGAGGAACCATTGGTTCAGCCATTATTGTCTGTAATTGTCTCTTGGGATCTATTAGCAAGTTTTTAGTGTAATACTTTGTGAAAACTGAAGAAGTACTTCCCCTCTTTCATAGTTTATTGTCTTCTTTTGTTTCCTGGAACTCCTGCGTATCAATGGATCCCATAGAGAGTGTCTTCTGTATGAGAGGAAGTGAACTGCTGATCATACATAGATGAAATTATTATTCTGTATTACACAAGACTAACTTGCTTAAGAATTCTAGGTCAGAAGTTCACTTTTGTCCATCATTTCACACACAAGTCTTGCTGTCTCATCCTTGTCCTTGATGTGAGCTAGTAGTCTCTTCTGAATTACTTGAAGCTCCTCTCGCACTCCCTGAATCAGAATCAAGGAGTAATGGGTAATTAAAGCAAAAGAAAACAAAAACCTTTCTACAAATATGTTCTATATTAATTATTAATGTAATGCAGTTTTACAAATTAAGTATATCAAAATAAAATTATGCACATTACACTTTTACCTGAAAACTTACACCTGAACACAAGTCAGCTTGTCCAATTTGTTACCGAGACCTCATAATGCATGAAACTGTGTGTGTGTGTGTGTGTGTGGGGGGGGGGGGGTAGTCAAGACGGTTAAGTCAAGTATCATCATCATGATGATCAAGTGCCTTGCTGACTGGCACTGGCGATCATGCTTCTCCACAACCTGTGATCTCTAAAAGAATATATTAATTTTTGTGATGACATTTTTCCATGCCATGGTGAAAGACTCAAGAATCTTCTCTCATTGTCTTCCTCTATATCACCCAACAAGCGCCAATTGGTCTATTAAAATATGGAGCATAGGTCAACATGGCCAAATGGATAAGAACATGTGTTCTTAAACATCCAGTGCACTGAGGCTGAGGTAAGGGGTTCAATCCCTACACCAGACAGTTGGACTAAAATGTTGACCTCTCGTTCTTGACTTGGGGATGTGAATTACAAGTAACTCTGAAGTCAGAGTGGGTTCGCCTGATGGGAGGGTCATTGTTAATAGGTAAAGCTAATCTACACACAAAATTCAGTCCAGCATTACCAGAAGTAGTGTGTATGGACAATGCTTGAGTTCAAAGCGAGCGAGCGTTTAAAAAACAATATGGAGCTGTACCATATGCCCAATAAGCTGCAAAGAATGTAAAAAGGATCCACTATTTTGTTAAGGAGCTTCAGGAACAACTATTTCTTCTGTTGCTGCCTTTTATCTCCCAGTAGAGAATATGCCCACAACTGGCTCATGCCAAGCGCTTTGTAGAACTGTTCACAACTGGTTGGATTTAACAACTAAAGTTTTTCTACAGGATGAGGTAGCTAGTCTCAAGCCAAACTTCCTTATTGCCTCTGAGGACATGCATGGCAGGTTACAACATTACTATTCTTTGCTTCCCTTATGGGCCCTGGTAACACACGAGCGAGTATGAATTACTACAGGAGGTACATTATCTGATTTTACAAGTTATTCAGCTGCCTCTAATATTGCCCTGACTTTTGAATCATAGCTGCCGCAATACTTTCCAGTTGCTATGCTAATAGTTGCTCTGGATTTTTCTGGGTAATTTACCTATACACCAGCCACTCCATTTTTTGAAGTATTTTGTGCTGCTCTGTCCATATATATAACAGAAAGGTAAAGAATTGTTTTCATGTCTTGGAGCATATTGGGTATATGGCGCCTCAAGCTTCATATTTTTTATATGCTTCATGAGTAATGTGGTCAACATTTACTACAAGTTGCTTGGGATTAAACAAGAGTAAAATAAGCGTATATTTGAAACTTAAATATAAAATCAGAATGGATCATGTTAATAGTATCTCCACATAAAAATATTAACCCATAGACGCCTACTACACTAGAAGCCCTGTCATGTGACCTCTATCATTATTTCCATGTGAAACCAAACTAAACAGACCATGATATTGTAAACTAAGACACTGTATGTATGCATGTGTGTATAGGTACGCCTCAACAAAAGTTCACAAGATCTTATTTTTTCCTTACATCCAATGCAATCGAAGAGAAATAATAAAGAAAAGAAGAAATACATTAATATCTGACACTACATTAGATGCTTACGTAGAAGATCTTTGTTTGTATGCTTAGAAAAAAATGCATGTAACTAAAAATTCAAACATATAGTGAGAAACTGAAATATAGACTGCAGACAGTAGTAGTGAAATGCAGGTTGTCAACCGTAGATGTGAAATATTGGTTGCGGACAGCAGATTTAAATTATAGGTTGTAAATGTTGATTATTTCATAACGAAAGCTCAAAAAGGTTTGTCAGCAATGAGAGTCATGGCGACTGCCAATATCAAGCAAAGACTGCTAATACTTCTGTTCCAAGGACTGGTGCTTTCACCCATCGAGTATGCCCTGGCCATCCTCGCTGTCAGCCATACACAGATTGGAAGACTTGAAAAGGTACAAAACGAAGCCATGCGCATCATTTTGAGCTGCACGAGAGACACCAGCTGTGTAGCAATGAGATACCTCCTTGATTTCCTGATAATGAACCACAGGATCAAGATCTGGAGAGCTCGTGCATACTTAAAAATAAGTGCAGATGAGCAGCACCCTCTGCATAACGCTATATTCAGAGAAGAAGGTGACAGGCTAAAAAGGGGCAAATCATGGATGGGTCTGGCGGAAGATATCATCAGACAGGTCTGCAGTCTTACCAGTATCAACTCCGGCAAGGAATGGGTGCAGATGCCTCCAGCTTTTAAGTGCACTTTCTCCTGCATTATCACACTCGACAGACGGTGCAGAGAGCAGAACCCTGCCGCTGTCAATGCAGAGGTCAACACCCTCATCTATGAACACTCAGATAGCCCTGAAGTGCTCATATATACAGATGGATCTGTTGTAAAGCAGCAGAGAAATGCGTGGGCATTTATAGCCCGTTCAGCGGGCCGAACCGTTCAAGAATCCAGTGGTGCCCACTCTATGACCACGAGGAGCATGACGATGGAAGTGATGGCAGTTACACATGCTTTTATATGGCTGGAATCACAGCATTATACCAACGTGTGTACTAAGTGATTCAATGAGCTTGATTCGGAAGGTCAAAGCTGGATCTGTACGTAGACAGTGGACTGAGTCGCTGTGGAAGTTTGTTGTCCGTAAAATCACCTTCATTTTCGTCCTGGGACATGGGGGAGTCGAGGGAAATGAACGAGCTGATAAACTAGCTGGCTCTGCACCCCCTGTGGATGGCCAGCCCATGGATCGTGCCGATGTTATTAACGTCCTTAAAGATTTGTCGAGAACAGAGGACTTTGAGGTCAGTGATTCCACATTGCTGTCCAGGATGAAAGACTTGGGAGTAAGAAATGGCACAGCCAGACGCGAGAGATACATTGAGAAAACGAGGTGCCTCGTCAACCAACACATAACTGGCACTATTAGCCACCGGATGCTGATGCATATGCTGGGGGTAGGATCTAAGCATCTATGGACCTGTCCGGAGTGAAGTGAAGATACCCCAACTGATAACTGATATAGGTTGCAAACCATACTTATATCTGAAGAAAATAGCTATAAGTTTTTAACAAATAAGACTACTTAGTACAGTTTTTACAATCACATGCACATAATTACAATAGATAAAATTGTAATAAATATATTTTTGGTACCTCTAAAAATCTTAGCTGTCTTCTCAACTGTCTGCAAGACTGGGAATTTAACACTGAGTCATCTGAACAGCAAACCTAACAAGAAAAAAATACAATACTCTGGAGGTGAAAAAGAATACTTTTGGAAGCTTATGTGCAGAAATATCATTTCACACCATGTTTGCCACAATGGAATTACAATGAAACAGCAGGTAATTTAAATCAGCTCCATCTGTAAACGTTATGAGTCAACTGAGTGCAAAACTGAGATAAAAAGTTAGTTGCATATCCTCTACAGGATGTAGCAGTCAACACCAGAATTATTTGCTGTTGTGATCTCTTGGCAAGTTTATGTTCAGTAGTTTTCCACAGCTTTCTGAACTACAGGCAACCATACCATTTTGTAATAAAACCAACGCAAGGCAGTCTGCTGCCAAATCGCCCGCAGCTGTGTTTCGAATATGGGTATACAGGACTATGAACTGCGTCTGTAACCCCTTCGCCACAGAGCTGGCAACTGAGTACCAACTTGCTAAAATTACACTAGTCCTTGATGAAAACACAAGAAAGATGTTCTATACTTCTCACTTACAAACACATAATGACTATTGCGCCACAGTCTGGGGTTATTGTTCCAGTTCGATCACAGAGCGTCTTTACTCACTCCAGAAGAGGGCTGTAGGTTTAATTAATCGCAAAATGCTTACCAACAATTCTAGCCTATATAAACTCTTCAGTTACTGTCACTTCACAAATGTTTACTTATTTAAAGAGCCAAACTATTTCACAAAATCCAATATCAAAGTGTTCCAAGCTACCTTTGACCATTGTTTAAATATAATGTGAGACATAGCGAACGGCTAAACATACTTCATGTCCCTAAACCTAGGATAGATTTCTACAAAACAAGCTTAGCATACTGTGCTGCTCAGGTGTGGAACAATCTTCCACAACAAATCAAAGACACCTCCGATCCCTAAACATATAATTGCAACATATTTGAACATTAACTCAGTACAGATTATTTTCTCCCTTTTAAAAACAATAATAATAATAATCTCAAAGGACAACTAGTATAACAAAAATTTTTCTAACTGTGGTATGATATATCCACCTTAGCTAATTATAAATGGCATGTCAGAAATTAGTTTTAATGAGTCACCTATTACTGATTATTGCACATTTGCCATGTATTTTTATGCATATATTGTTTCTGTTGTTAATGTGACAAAGTTCCCAGCTTCCCCATCTTCTTTTGCCTAAATTGGAGATATATCTCTTTAAAACCCTTATGTAATTTTATAGGATTATATATTTGTATCTATACCTATATATGTATATATGTATATATATATAATCCATGTCTATAGTATAAATTAACTTCTATTGATGTTATTAATTTACTATGGGGCATTACGTTACATTAGTGTAGAGGGAGAGTTATTATGTTCAAAGTAGTGTACACAGCCAAATCTATAAATTTGGCTACGACATTTTCTCAGTTGATCGGAGAATTTAATGGCAACGAACCCCTGGTCTGACAGGCTTCCGGTCAGGAAAAACTAGCAGAGAGACGGCCTTTTTAAGTTCTAACCATCGACTGGAGACATCGCTTGTGCATTAGGCTATCAGAAAACTCTAGTAGAGTGATAGAAATTATCTAAAGGCTCATGTAAAGCCAAGCTGTTATAAAATAATAGTGACAGGATTCCTAAGGCAATAGTCACCCGACAAGTGTGGTCTGATTTTAGGAAGGCTAACTAGTATCTATTTGTGTTGATATAATTGTCATGTGCGCCCGATCTTTCTGTGTGAAATTAAGAAAAGGGGACTGCCGATAATAAAGTTATTTTAACGGTTAAATTCGATCGTACATATTATACGTAGTAATGGTAGTTTACTAAACACGTGGGGACAAGGGATAACGAGACAGTGTAGGAAATTACCTTAACGTGAGATTTAGAGTGATGTAGAGATTTGTGATAGTCGTAAAATTAATGAAGTCGTTTAGAACACATTTTCGATTAATTCTTATACAAGTAGAGTAAGATTATCCTAATCGAGCGGTTAGTTTCGGAACTAATATGAGGCATTTCAGTAGCGTGTGATATTTCAAGGATATGGTGGTGAATTAAATATATTTAACAGAGAAATAGTGCTGCAACAAAAATAGGGAATCTTACTAAACACGCGTGCGAAGGTCAAATACTAGCCTGGGGTACCCTAGGCAGTTCCACTATTTCTCATCGTGATTTCTCACCAATTTTCAGCACTGATCTTGCTTGTCACTACATTAACATTCAGTCTATCAGACTATTCTGTAATGATAATAAAGCAAATTGTGTGTAATGTAAAATATGTTACATAGAATAATTATCAAATATATGCTAGGAATATAACCTCAGAATTAGAACATAAATATTATTATTCCAGTAATCTGTGTAATAGATTGTATGTGTATCTATATCTAGATTGCTTGTGAATTATTATATTTTAATAATATAATTATTATATTATATTATTATATTTTTAATTATTACTTAATAAGTATTATATTCACTTATAAGAAGAAAGAATAGAATAATTTTGTTATTCTATTATTGATAATAGAATAGGGAATGTTAGAGAATCAACATCGAGACCACATGTTCAGAAAATTATTATATGAGATAATTAGGGGCCACAGGAATTAGTCCAGGGCCAATTTTGGATGACATGACAGAAGATTCACTTGCTCTCGCTGTATTTATTTCATAGATTCGACACCTTCAGCGCCAAGCTTTGGATGAGCCAAACTGTGTGACTGACTCCTTGTGAAGCCTCATCCACCACCATACCACTCATAATGCTATCAAAATATGTGTGGCTAAGCTTTGTGTAACAAAAAGACATTTGTGCCAGCGATCGTGCTGTGTTGCACATAATAAAAACACTTGACCTTGAGACTGACAATTATTATTAATTAGTCCACCATCCGGCTGGAGTGCGTGTAGGTCAATTCACCCAAAGAGGAGAAACTGACGGGAGAGTTGCCAAACCAATTGCCAAACCCGGAGGACCAGATATGGAAGATAAGTGGCCAAGCTTACCATTGGCCATCACAACACTCTCAACAATTAGAACATTCTGTGCCTTAGAAGTATCAATGATTTAACCAAAATACTGAAGAAATAGAGAACATTGGTCCAGGAACATTAGACTTAGAAAATATAATTTTAGAGAGGAGTAAATTGTTTTATCAAGTCAAGGGCATTGTTAGCCCCATATGAGGGTACAGGGCTGCCTCCCGTGGAGCGCCCATAGTGTTATCATATATTAAACATTAATGTGAGTTTCATATTTACAATTCTAGTTTGTTACTTTACCAAGTAACCTTAGTTAAGCAGTAGTGTGAGAGGATATGAAAGTTTGTCACTTTATATATTTTACTTTGTCTTTCTCCATGTCGGTGAGAGTGATTAGAGTTGGGGGCTCGAGCATTTATTTCAGGCAACGTAGTGAGACAACTTTGGCATATTGTCTTTTTTTTCTTCTGAAAGTATAGTTGTACGCCATTCCTGTCTGCCTGAACACTGTCAGAAGACTAGACCTGTTCTGGGACCTTGAATCCTTCTAGAATTACGGGCTATTCAGTCTCGTCTTCTCCAGTGACTTAACTTTCTATCCATAGAAAGTCTGTCCACAGCAGCTTTGGTATATTCTCTATCATTATAGCTGACATTCAGACAATTCAGAACTCTTTACTCCAGATGAAACAACTGACCCACAGGAAATAAATGAACCTCTATTTGCAGACGATCAGTGCCTGTTTTACAGCGATGAGGGCAGACTACAAAATCATATTACTAATCTGAGTTCAACCTGCAGCAGATACAATATGAGTGTAAACACAGCCAAAACCGAAGTAATGCAAGTTAGCAGATCGCCTGGCCCACTAAGTATACAGATAAATAGCCCAACTCTGAAACAGTTAAAGAATTCAAATATCTTGGAAGTATGATCACAGAAGATGGTAGATTGGACAAAGAAATCGAAATCAAATGTCAAAAAACTAGTGCACTTACATATCAACTATCACCCTTACTGAAACATCCAAATATACCCATGTCTGCAAAACGACAGATAATAAACAGCATATTCACACCAACCCTATGCTACCAATCTCAAACTTGGACTTTATCCAAATCACACTTTAGCAAAATCAACACCTGCGAGGTGAGATGCCTGAGGAGAGCTGCCAACATAACAATCTGAGACCGAGTAAGAAATACTGTTATCAGACAGACAGTGGCATCAACACCATGTGCCACATTTATTGAAAGACAGAAGATCAAGTGGTTTGGCCATGTCGTTAGAATGCAACACCAACAACTACCATCACTGGCCTTACATCAAAGATCATCTGCTATGAGACCAAGAGGATGTCCAAGAAGAAAATGGATTGACGACATCAAAGACATTGTACAATCACACGGAATGGCACTATCCAGTGCCGCCTGCCGGGCGCAGGAGCGCAAATTATTCCTCTCCAGGATGCTTGACAGCAGAAGTGGAAGATGATGATGATGATGATTGTAGCTGACACTACATTACAGTTGTCTAAGATTAGTTTCATAAGCGGTGTATAAATGAAATATGTATGAGAGCAGAGAGTAAAAAGTGCAGAATGTCAGACAGGCCTGCGTGACCAATTCTCAACTCTTCTAAAATAAAGATTGTTCATTCTTCCTCCTGCTTTCCATTACTGTTCTTTCTAAACAACTACGCATTTAATATGGCCAAAGAATTTCAGTTTTTCAAAACATGATGTTGTTTATGAGCCAGTTGTCTTCAATGTTCCCATCTTGTAGAATGTGAGTATTTTTTGTTCTTCTTGGCTCACTGTATTCTAAAAATAATTATGTAACATTTAAGTTCAAAAGCCCGAATTGAATACTTTAGTGGTTGGTTGTTAGAGGAGTGGCTGGCCGAGTGGCTAGAACGCCGGATTCTCCTTCGGCAGACCCAGATTCGAATCCTCGGTAAGGTGTGGAGTTTTTTCTGTCGGGGCAAAATGAAAACTCTAGCCTGCACAGTTCGCGGCGACTGCACTAGTCAGGCGGCCTTAATTCCTCAGGCTCAAGACCCCCCTGCCATACACTGCAAGGTACTATATTGGCAGTAAATTATAGTTTTGACAGTGATTGTGAAATGGTCCATATCTTACACCTGTAAATTGCCAAAGAAAAGATTTAAAAAAAATTTTTATTGCATGTCCTTCACAGGACATAGCAGTCAACCCCAGCATTTTGGCTGTTCGTGATTCATGGGCAAGTTTTACGTTCAGTAGTTTACCATTGCTTTCTGAATGACCGGCACATATACCTTTTAAAAAAAAACCCAGCACCGCTGTGTTTCGAACCCAGGTATACAGGATTATGAATCGCATACATAACCCCTTAGCCATGGAGACTGGTTCGGAGAGCCCGGCATTCTAGCCACTCGACAGCCACTCCACCATATGACAGTTAGCGTGGAAGATGGGTGCGAGGGAGATGAAGGGGGGAATCAAGAAAGAAGATACTGGGCATTTTGACATCATAACATGAAGGGACATCGGTATCAGAAATAATTGGCAGGGAAAGATACTTGTTCTAAAAATCTTCTTTAATTTGTTTGCTGGTATTGTGCCATAGGCTCTAAATCCTGTTTAACTTTTGCCTTGTTAACAAGGCCAGTCTAGTCTGGCTTCTTCTGAACACTTGTCACTGTTCATTTTGGAGCCAAGATATTCAAAGTTTGCGATATTTAAACTCCATAGCACCGACACAAATCTGTGTAAACACTGACCTTCTGGTGTACATTCTAGTACTACTAACTGCATGAAAACAACAGCTTTAAAAATCCTTCACATTAAAGTTATGGCAGTTAAGTGAAATACACAAACACCATTGCCATATCTTCATACTGGATGGTAAAACATCACATTTCAAGTTAGCAAACTAGGATCTGAACTACTACACAGAGATCAGGGATGGAGTACAACATCATTGGGTTCTTTTTAAAAACATTACTGTCTTAAATATAGAATACATAAATGCTATTTTCTTTACCTTCAGCCTTGATTTAATTGCTTCTCTGATCTGCAGAAGCATACTGCCATTTTCCCCTTTAAGAGCCACAACAAAAGGATACTCTCCATTGGATGATTTGTTTGAGATATCAGCAGCAGACGCAGTAACTATCAATGTCACTGGGTGTCCTTGAGAACCTTCTAACCGAATAAACTGTCCAAGTGTTTTATCCACTTGAATGTTTGCATCCTTCAGCAAAAAGGAAAGTACATCTGATGGATTACTAAGTTTATGTTCCTTGCCTGTAAAATCATAAATGGTATAAATTATTTAAATAAGGAATGTCGAAGTGCAATCCTTGTCTGTTATAACTGGGATATATGGCATCTATTCTTTGTTTTTTTTTTATATGGTGGATTTTCTGTTTATTTGTGGGTTTTTTTTAGAAATTACGAAATTCACATCATTACCTGTCTTATTTTATAGAAATGTTAGTGTTTTACTTTTCTATGTGTATTGTTGATAGAATTATTGTCATTTCTACTTGTGTCAATTTATAACTTTTCACTAATTGATTTAATACTAATAATATTTTATCTTAGATGTCAAAAATCTCTGTACAGGGATTCTTGATCTTGTGATACACTACTTAATGCTGCTTTGTAGTTCTCTAGGGCTATCCTATATAAAGAACAGATCAGGAAAAGCAAAAACTGCATTGTATACATTGATGAATATTTTATGCAATAACTCCTTGTCATTGGAGGTCAGAATGAGAATTCTCGCATGTTACACATAACCATTTTTAACATATGGCTGTAAATCTTGCACTATTGGTAAACAAGTAAAAAACTCCATAGCAGCTTCAGAGATGTGGTTTTAAAGAAGAGTGCTGAAACCTCCTTTAAGAGACAAAATGAGTAAATGTTTTGAAAGAGGCGAAGATGCAAAAGACAACTTATTATAAACGTCAGAAAGAGGCAGCCATCATTTATGAGAAAACAAAAACTAGAACATACTGTGACAAATTAAAAGATTTGTGGAAAAAAATAGACGAAAACAACGAGAGAAAATTCTTCACAGCCCTGTGTCATGGCAAGGAAGGGTGTCAACGCATGAACTGACACATGCTGTTGGAGATCGTGGAGACATATAACTGCCCCACTAGATCACCTTTCCTTTCCAGACATTTCCAAGAAAATTGTCTGGTACCCATTTTTATGAGGCTGAGTCTGGAGCAATACTGGTCAGAAAAAATGCATCCTGCTTTTTGCTGGATTTGAACCTGGGAAGCTGTTTTGGCAGTCAAGCACATTAACCACAATGCCATGCAGCCCCTTTTACAAAAAACATTACTAAAAATCAATGAAACATTAAAAAAACTAGGACTCATGGCTGAAAAACGTAAAATGTAAGAGAACATAGGTTACCACTATTGGTGACCAGTGTTTTAAAGGAAAAAAATGACAGCGAACGAAAGAGAAAAAGAAGAAAGTAAAATGACAAAGTAAGGAATATATGAACTTTGACCAGTTATCCAAGTAAGAAAGTAAGCAGCTATGTAGGTAATTGTGTATGTAGATAGGTAGTAAGGTATGGATCTGTGTATGTAGATAGGTATGAAGGTGTGTATGT
The DNA here is from genome assembly GCA_014155875.1 of Cepaea nemoralis. Classification (NCBI taxonomy): domain Eukaryota; kingdom Metazoa; phylum Mollusca; class Gastropoda; order Stylommatophora; family Helicidae; genus Cepaea; species Cepaea nemoralis. The sequence continues at coordinate 322,176 of JACEFZ010023679.1, forward strand.
AGATAAGTATGAAGGTGTGTATGTAGATAAGTAGTGAGGTGTGGAAATGTGTATGTACATACATAGTAAGTTATGGAGGTGTGTATGTAGGTATGTGGTGCGGTATGAAGGTGTATGATTATGTATATTTTTTATTAAGAGAGAGAGAGAGAGAGAGAGAACAGACGAGAATGTGATATGCATATATGTATATCCAATTATCTTCTTAATAAATTCAAAAACAGCTGACATTTCAGAATACTGAAAGCTTTTTCCTGTGACATAGATCATGGAGCTGCTCAATTCACTAGTAACAATAAGTAAAGGACCCTTTTCACGCCTAGCAATAGGTGCTAGGCCTACATTTTTAACGACCAATCATCGGTGGGTGATGAGGTCATTAGCACGCCAGCCATCTTTACTTCCATTTAGGATGGGTCGACCTGGAAGCCCAGATCAGTTTTGAAAAATTCTAATTCGCCCAGCTGGGGATCAAACCCATGACACTACCGAGGCTCCCATAGTAACAATGATAAGATAAAATTATATACAATTTCAAACATCTGTTCAAGAAGTTTACTTCATACTTGGAAGTCAACACCAGTAAGTGCCGAGTTAAGCAGCAGAAACAAACTTTCTCAAAAGCTGGTCTGGACTTGAATTTCCAGCATGCATCCCTACCAGTGGTAATATACTAATTAGCTCAAGAATTCACCACAAATGTATCTTAAATTAACAGCTTATGTCTGTTATGAAACAAAAATAATATTCATATTTACGTAGAAGTCTTGCAATAAACAATAACTTACATTGAAGCTCCGAAATGCCAATCCTCACAGACAAGACACGTGATTCATCTTGTAAAGTACACTCCTTTAATCGACTGACTCGCATGTCAGCCATCTTGTGAAGTTCATTATACAGCCACAGATCATTAGACTGCGATAATTCTAAACTACCATCACAACTAGAATTCAGGTCACTCAATATATTTAAAAAGTGCAATATGTCAATTTTGTCTCTGTAAATTTCGACCTTTGCCATCTTATTAAACAAATTTTGTGGAATATTCCTCTTCTCATCTCGGAAACCAAGTGATAAACACACAGTAATATTCACTAATGGGATCGGATGAATTTCTAGCAACTTATCTAATGGTAAAGAAATATCCAGGCTTGACTTAAATCTAAGACCCTTGGATAATGGAACATTAAAACTTTGACAAAATGTCTCATGCACAGGATGGTGTAAATCATCCCTGCTATCACAAAGTGTCACCACAACCACCCAATCCTCTGACAAGGTTACACTGCTTGTGTTCTGCAGTAAAATATTTAAACTCCAGATCCTCTTATAAACATTCTTAGCTGACTGAATGCTGATTTTACAAGTGATGAATCGATCAGTAACATCAGCTATGGCAGGACAACAATACTTAGTGTCGGGTAACTCTTTCCGTGATGTGTTTTGCACAAGACTTGCAAAAATATTCAGTTGCAGAAGAAAGGAATCAATATATGATGAGTCTCTCTTCAGTGACTTGAAAGTCGATGAGCACTGTTCAATGTTCCCCAAGAGATCTTTCAACGAGGGAGCAGCTGATAATTTAGTGTTCAGTTCAGCTGCTTTCTGCTGTGTGCTGATGGGCACTAAATCAAAACTACAGGTGATGCCACTGATCATGGTGTCTGCAAATAAAACAAAAAAAATTGAAGTCATATAATTATTTCATGCTTTATAATTAAAATAATGTTTATGTACATTTAAATGCGTTTCTTTTCACTCTGCAAATTGCTGTATCTGTAAATAAGTTTTAAGTGCTTATGTAGGAGTTATAGACAAAGGAAAAAAATTAGTTATAGTTACATTAGGTCAATCAGTGAGGAAATCAACTCAATACAAAAATATGTTTGTGCCATGAGACCTATCATTAGAAACTGTAGTGGTGCATGAATAGTGCCTTCTCTTCTTGACTTAGTGGTAATTGGTTCATCCCCCTCAAGCTAGATATTTTTTCATGGCAATGTGACACTGGTATCTGGATGGCTTGGCCTTGTGGCATGGTCGAGACAGAAACACGGAACTGATCCACGACTCTGTTGATCGAGTGAGATGGCAGAACATGACCGCCCACGCTTACCGGCATGGCACATGATGGATGGATGGAATGTGACACTGGAGTCGACTTAGAAAATGTTCTATATGGGAAATTGGTGTGACAATGACCATATTACTGATCAAGTGTCATTTGATCAAGATAATATGGGCCCAGCATAGTTTCCTAAATGAGACAGCATAGAAATAGGGCCCTATAGCTAGAAGATGTTTCTAGAGTGATAATAATTGGGCTTTACATGAGCCACCACAAAATGAGACACCAGTTTTCAGTCAGTAATCATCACCATGTGCCATGCAAATAAGCATGGATGACCATCTCACATGATCACCAGAGTCCTGGATCAGGCCTATATTACTGTTCCAATGATGTCATTTAGCCTAGCCATTAGGTATTTATCCCTGTGTCTTCTTCTTCCCATTTTTCAATCAAATCTGCCAATTGTAACAAACTATTCAAGTTTATTTATCCTTAACACAAGAAGACAAAATATTGACTGTCTACATTGATTTCTGTAATCAATTTGGAGTGTTCATTTGCTTCTTGAAGGGCTTCCTCATATATATCATAGAATTATTTGCACTTTCCTCATAAATCAAATGTCTACTGCCATCACATGTTTCTCAGTGTACATATTTATTGTCCAGGTCTACCATCAATTAAAAGGAGTTAAAGGCAGGAGGGTCGACTTCCTTACAAAAATCAACATCCAAAGATGATACATCTGTTCTTTACTTTTTCGGAATATATCCACTAAAACATACCACCAAAAAATCATTTAAGGTTTTCATTTGAAGCCCCCTCTTATCTATCAGAGTGAGCTTGGTGTAAATACTTTCCTCTATCTGGCTCGAAAATACCATCTCCATAGAGTATGTTACAGAGCTCTTCTTCCCCTCTCTAAGCTCAGAAACGTGAAAGATGTACTAGACGGGAACTTCACATAGAGGAGAGTCCTATCATGAGGTCACAAGGTCATTATTCACCAAAGCACATACAGACAGACTGAGATTAGGCCCAGACTGGTGATGCTTCCTCCATGGGCTTTAGGTAGTTCATTGTCAACAGACTCCAGTCTAATGCTGACGGGAAAATAGAAGCACATAAGATAAGGGAAACAGTTTTTAAAGAGTATGCACTGCAATACCGGCTCTGTGGCAAATGGCTTACAAATGCAATTTGTGATCCGGCATACTGCGTTCGAGACATATCTGCGAGCGATTATGCAGCAGATCAAATTGTATTGGTTTTCATACAAAGGTATGGGTGTTGATCGTTCAGAAAGCAAGGGTAAACTACTGAAAGTAAACTTGCCAAGAAATCACAAGCAGCCAATAAATGCTGGGGTTGACTGCAACATTCTGTAAAGGATATGCAACTAACTGCAAGACTCCTACTTACAAAGAAACAATGAACATGCACACGACAAGCACAAACAGCATTTCAAGTAAAATGTTATGAGAATCTAGAAACCGCGGACCAGACTGCCATCATCACTGATGATGATACTCAAACATTATTAAACAAACACAGATTCTAATATTTACCATCAACTTCATTAAATACTGCAAAAGGTAACAACTTGTGAATTCTGGCTTTTGCCAGAAGAGTTCTAACACTGGAAGTCACAGAACAACAACCATCTCGTTTTGGCACAAGCTTCAAATCACAAGCCTCGATACTCTTGCCTACAAACAAATATCAAACAATATAAACTACAAAGTGTTTGTTTACATTAAAAATATTTTAACTAGAAATCCAATTTAAAATCCTTTTGTTGCATAATAAGTTTACAAAACAATAATGATGTAATACATTTTTTTAAACAGTTCATTAAACTTCAAAACAATGTATTCCTTTAGTAAATATAATCAGAGAAGCCACTAAATTGCACCATTTTTTGTCTGGCATATTTCACTGTATTTCATCACATTGTAGAGTTATATACCATATGAGGTAAATAGATAAATTATATGAAATACACTGGTCTCCCTGGTGAAGGGTTTAACGACTTTCTCTCTAATTCCGTATACCCATATGAGGAACACAGCTGCATGAGATCCAGCAGCGGAACGTGTCGCATTAGTTACTTACAGGGTATGTGAGCCAGTGGCTCAGAAAGCAATGGCAAACTGCCGAGCGTAATCTTGCCAAGGACATCAACAGCAACTGAAAGGTGCTGGTGTTGACTGCAACATCCTGTAAGGGATATGCAACTTTAAACAAAAATATGAAATACACCAACACACATGGTCAATGATATTGTTCGAATGTAGAGCATTTGTGTTATCCCATGGTAATTGCAGACTCACTATAAAGTCTTTCTGTCTGCACAACACTGGTTTTAGACACCTAATGGCCAAAGTTTCAGCATATTCAAGTCATCGTTTATTTTTCCTCAAATACAAAATATGAAAGGCCTTTGCTTTGTTAACTTTATGGCCGCAGCTTGACAGGTGTTGAGATGAAAATCCCAGCCTCATGTACATCTCTCAACACGAAAAATCAGTCTAGCATGGACTACGAGTGAGTTTAATGTGCGTGAACAGAAGGAAAAGAAAATACCCAGGGTGTCTTTAATGTCCTGTGTCCACCATCATATTGGCTGGCCTCTGCCTCTTCTTCCAAGAACCTTACTTTCCTTTACTGTTTTTCTCTAAACCACAGTGACATTTAAGATGACGTAAGTAATTCAGTTTCAAAGACATTATGCTGATTATGAGCCAGTTTTCTTTGATGATCTGATCTTGCAAAAAGTCTGTGTTTTTCTTATTCTTGATCCATAGTATGGTAAGATTTTGTCTCTAAAATTTAAGTTCTGATTATTTTTGCACACTCCTCACTGTTTTCAATTATGACACCAAAGTATTCAAAGATTGTGACATGTTATTTTCTTAATTTTTGACTGTAATTCCTGGTTGACATGCACATCACAGAAACATTCTCTTTAATCCACATATATCCTTAACCAATTTAATCAAACATGCCTGTGAAGCAGCTGGCAAATATTTATGAACAATTTAATCTCACATACACATATGACATGTTCAATTAATAATTCAGTCACACATACCTGTATTGTAGACGATAGAAGTGCCATGAACAATGAAAAACTTGATTGGATGTGGCAGAGAAAACAACAGGGAAGTTGGGTATTCGCTGTCTGGTACAAACAAGCAACCATTTCCTGAAAAGATATTTTTTAAAGTCCAATCTTGTGGCCAGATACATGCTTGTAGGATACATAAGGACACTAGCAAATTGTCAATAATATTCCAAATTTGTTTTTATTTTGGCGGCAGAAGGAGAATACAAGATCATAGTGGGGTGACCAGCTCGCATCTTTTCTTCCACTACAAAAATTCTACTGTTCAAATAAGGGAGTCTCAGTGGCGAAGTGGTTAAGCTGCCTGCCTCACACTCCGAAAGTTGTGGGTGTGAATCCGGGCTATGACATTCGGTTCATGAGTGCAATTTTCTCAGAGACTTCTGGAGGTCATTTTTGCAGATATGGAGTTCATGCTTTGTGCAAGGCTTTAGGTAGGCCACCCACAGGATGGAAAGAGACTTGTCATAAGGGATAAAACACGGTGCAATCAAGTCGAGCCTCTTGCCTTTTAACCCCTTGTTTTATGTTCAGAGGTGCATTATTTTTTTTAATTAGTTTGTCAAATAGAAAGCATTATATGTTGTATAAAGTAAACAAATATAAGGGACCCCTTTTAAAGTTATGAAACATATGTGGTATTGGAGCAATATTGTTAGACTGATCAGTACTCAATAAGTGATGCTGTCAATATTATGCCAGCCATCTTCGTTCCATCATGTGCCATACCAGAAGCATGTTAGCCATTGTGTTACTATGGCTCCCATTTTTGACTGTAATTACATTATGTACATCATTAAACTCTCATCTTTTTTGCTAATGTTAATCCTACAAATATACAGATGTGTCCCCACAGTATGACGTCAATTGTAGTTAATCAAGTGATAAATGAATGCATTTGAAAATGTTACAACTAGCAATCAAACAGATCATATTCGACTTCCCACTTTCAGTTGAAATGACTAAAGTATAGCATGCCAGTATATGAAACATATCTCTCTATTTTCAAACTGTCCATGTCTTGTATCACGAAATAATTTGCTGCAGGAGTGCCCAATATATGCAGAACAGAGAAAGATATTTTGGCCCACACCTTCTTCATTTGAGGACAAGCTCTATGGAGATATCAACAAGCACAAGCTGATTGCAGCTTACTTTAACTACATTCAGGTTGACATCTAAAGGTGCAAGAAGAAGTACTTAGACTGCCACACTTCACACCACAGGTATGTCGGTAGCAAAAGCGTCCCAGTTGCACAAAATGGAATATTGCTTGGATAGCAAATCCATTACGCGGAAAGTCAGAGACGTGACGATTCCTTGGGTGAGTCCAGTACCAGAGCGCTGTGTGTCGACTCTGCAATTATGGAAGCCTCCTTGGATGTCGGGGAATGCCCATGGTCTGCCCCCGCCTTCCCTTGAGGGCTGACCAGGATGTCTTCGGCTGTTCTAAATGGGCCAGCTGGGATGGGGGATAACACCACAACAGTGAGAGTCAAATGTCTTACGAAACCCCTGGGAAGGTTAACCCGGTCAACAAATGCCCACATAAGTCGGATGTCGGCCTAACGGCGCAAGAACACAGCTCTGCTGTAAACAGGCACAATGCAATCACATCCGAAAAAACTCTCCGGATGAACACAGAAGTATCACGTAATAATCTAATCACTGGACAATGGAATAAACTAACTATAGGTATAAAGAAATACAGTATCATACACACACCTCAGAGTAACAACACAAACCAGGATTTTAACACATAAACTTCACAAGCACACAAGACTATGTAACAACCATCACTGAATCTTTCTTTCTCAGTACCCTGTGAATTAAACTTTGGCATCTCCTGACGGAGGATAAGCACTTATTGGTGTGTCCCAAGTGCTGTGACACATCCCTTCTGCTACCAGTAATCCCTGAATACGTATAATTGTTCAAATTCTAATAGTTATGTCATTAATATCACAAATGAATTTCTACAACCCTTTGTTGAAACGCATTCCCTTTTATGTTGTTCACATGCTTATAAACATTAACTCTCTTTGTACTAAGTAATGCACTTTATGTTTGCTGGTTACTTCATTAATGGACCTGTGGTAGCAGTGGTTAGTGGACTAGACTGGTAAGAGAGTAGTCAGAGTTCAATCCCCAGCACAGTCAGCATTATGTTTTCCCCACCAGTACAACTCTGGGGTCAACCCAGTTTCATAAAAATAGGTATTAATTTTCATAATTTTCTGGAAATTTTGTGGGATGGAAAGGTGATGAGAAAGGAAACTGGCTCGTTCACCTCATATATCATTTCCTAGAATATACGAAGGCTTAACATTTTACACCCTAACAGCAGTATCTGTTATGTGACTATTGTATTATATGACAGAAGAAGTTAAGTGTGATTTTAATTATATACTTTTACTTAATTTCTCCTGTCCCAGTCAGTTGCTACATTAACTCTGTCTGTCTGTCTGTCTGTCTCTCTCTCTGTCACTGTTTCTTATTGTCATTATTTTCACTCATTCAGATGTAAACATGTATTCGGGTGTCAAGAGTTGAGTCAAGAATCAACATCATTGCATTCAGGACATTTCCATACGTGCTTCTTCCTCATCTTCAACAGCCAGCAAAGAGTCCCAACACTAATGGTACCAGTAGCAGTCTGTCCGTCTGGCCTTTCCTCGGAGTACTCAGTGTCGGCCAGATCCTCTGGTCACTCCCTGCAGCACCATTCTGTCCAGGCCATGATTATCTATCTGTTTTTCCACACTATATATATGATCCAAATACACCAGCCAGTGGTGCAGACTCAGGCAATCTGTCCACCTGCTCATTTCCCACCATACCAGCATGTCCTGGGTTTGATTGTTGAACTGAAGTATACCACTCCACCCGAAGTATGCCTGTCTTCACCTTTCTTGGCATACTTGTGAGTCAGTTACAATCACAACTGTTCGCCCTCCATCCAACGGAATGCTGCTGTCAAGAGTTAACCCTTTACCGGGCAGTGTCCAGGAATATTTCTACCCCGGAACGGGCAAACCATCTGAAAATGCCCTGTCTATTATAAATAAATAAATGTTTGTATATCTTTTACAGGACATCGCTGTCAACATCAACATCTTTCAGCTGATTGTTGATTTCTTGGCAAGATTACACTCAGTAGTTTGCCATTGCTTTCTGAGCGGCCGGCTCACATACCCCGTAAGTTACCGAAGCGATTCGAACCACTGCTGATTCTCACCGTTGTCACGTTACTTACGAGAGTATACGAGATTACGGAGAAAAGTCGCTACCCTCTAGGCCAGGAAGCCGGTTCCATGACTATTATGCATTGTAAAAACGCGATCTCTCGGCTTTCCAAGACTTCCGATTGTCTACTTTCGGTTTCGCCGATAGCTTGACAACGTGGTCGCCATTCACAAGCATGTAATTTGAATTTGAATGGATTTTTTAAATAGTTTTTGTGGGTTTTACGCTTTGTATTTCAAAATGGATTTCGGCAATTCTTCAAGTGATAGCAGAGATTTCGCTGGGTTCAATTTAAGTGACATTGAAAGGCACGAAGTTGACTATTAATCAGAGCTAGATATCAGTGATCAGCGTTACTTTGCGTTACCAGTCGCGAGTCGGACTTTAAAGAAAGTGATTATGATTCAGAAAATGTTTTTCTAAATTGCTGTATAGATGACTGACAATCACAAACAATATGTTGTATTTTGTAAATATTTGTGTTCATGTGTGGAATAGTGGCATCATTCACGTGAGTAAAATGTTCTGCATGCTTTTCCCTTCATTTTGCTGTTTATTTGACTAAAATCTGTTGACTAACAACTTATATGTGATATTTTTACTAACGTAACCCAAAATTTTACCGAACCTCAAAATTCTTCTTGCCCATTCAGGGTTATAAAACAAACGTCTGCCCGGTAAAGGGTTAAAGCTAGGGACAGAAAGAGTGAAAAGGTAAGAAATGAAAAGAGCAGAAAAGGAAGACTATTTTACCTGTGGCTGTTAAAACAACAAGGCAGGTTCTTGTCTGAGCACTGTTGCATGCGGTATGATCCTGTTTTAAGCTTGAAGCCAATGCAGACACAATGTCTTTAAAAGCAGATGTTTCATCTACAATGGACTGTGAAACTGAAATAGCTGAGATTCCCACAATGTCTGAATCCAACTGGCATATTAGGTTAAATCTCTTCTGTAGTGCAAAATTCACAGATTTAACCACATGTGAATAGACACATCCCTTGTCTGTACACAGTATTACAATCGGTGAATTCAAACAAGCAGCTTCTTTTCCAAACAAAACGGTGAACAACTGCTGAGGAATGCATACTGGCAAATATGAAGCTGATGTTGTGTTGTAATCTGAGCTGATTTCTGGTACAGGTATTGCAAAGCTGAGGCACTTATTTTTCTTGACATAAATATCTGAAATTTACAGGAAAATTTGTTTCAAACTATTGCATTAAAATCTATAAAATACAAAACATTAATATGTCAGTGAATATGTCCTAAGTGAATGGTTTAAATTAGAAAATATTACTCTAACATTAAATCAGTACCTGGTATAACTCAGAAACATAGAGAGATACTAAAGCAATCACTAATAAAGGAAGTGGCACCCTGCAGTCTTTACAGACAAAAGTATGTGGATTGGAGCTAAAATTCCATCGCACAATGCCTGGACTTGGATTAATAGAACATGTGTTGCCCATGCAGCATGATCCCTCTCTCGGTCTTGCCTAGTTTTCTCCAGAGGAAAGGGTGACCAGTACGTCTGGAACAAGGTAGGCTGCAGATGCTGCCAGCTCAGCATCACATCTCTAAGAGCAGAAGGTGAGTAGCGGCCAGGCCCTCACATCCTAGGGATTTTACTTAGAGGCGTTCAGCCATATCCCTCAGATAAGTGCCTCACACCAAATGTCTGGACCTGTATGAGCATGTACTTCTGTCAAACTCCCCGCCTGACCAAGTGTCTGAACCTATATAAGCGTGTACTACTGTCAAACTCCCTGCCTGACACTGTCTTCAGAGCGGATTGCAGCCGACGATGAGCGCCGGTTGCCGCTTAACTCCAGAAGCGAGGGGCTTGCGCCCCGCTCTCTGCTTGACTGAATAAGTAAAGAAACAATAAAACAGCAGAAACACTCATGTGGAGCTTAGGGAAAAAAGTAGACTGATTCCAGCAAATCTGGTGGTGAGGAGAAGATGCTGGCACTGGATGGGGCATGCTTTGAGAAAACCTAATAATAGTCTAAGACCTCTTTCTCTGGAACACAAGGCAAACACAATAGAGAGAAAATTAAAAATCATGGAGAGGAAACCTAGAGACAGAGATGAACAATACTGAGAGGACATGAAGGGAGCTGTACAAGATAGCAAAAATAATCAGAAAGCTTTGCATGGAGTGGATGGTGGTCTATGCTCGATTGGGGAATAATGGGCAGAGGAAGACAAAATGATTTAAAACTGTCCATTATTTCTGTGCTGTAACATATTTGTTAGTGCATTTGCTCAGCAAGACAGTGATCCAGGTTCAATCTTCAGAAGTGGCAGAATTTGCTTTCCAACCAGTCAATCCAGCCTCACCAATTGGGGACCCCATAATTTTAGTTTCTTGGAATTGTCTTTACAGAAAGGTGAATGTGGAAGGGAACTGGCTACCGCATCTCATTACATCATGACCAGAATATGTGAAGGGCTAACATCCCACCAACAATATCTGCTATGGGACTACATTTACTATCCTCTTCATCACAGATCATGAAAAGAATGCTTAAGTTTATATATATATATATATATATATATATAGATATATATATATATATATATATATATATATATATATATATATATATATATATATATATATATATATATATATATATATATATATATATATATTCATTTATCTCTACTGCCTGAAACCATCACTGAATAATAGAACATCCAGCGTTTACTGTGCACATCATCTGTTCTGCATATCTCGAATTGTTCCAATGCTCTGACATTGAATCGCATTGACATAAGCCTGCGTGAAACATTCATCTTTGTGAATTGACCAACCATGTCGTCTGTAACATCAGCCAAGGGCTAAAGTATGTCGACATTAACACATCTGATTGTTTGAATGTATGAGAGATCTATTACTAAAAGTTGACAGATCAGTGGCATTCATTTTAGAGTTCTGGTATTAGAGAAAGAATAAGTTAAAGATTTGAACCACAGCCTGTTTGAGTGACCAGATGAATGACTGTAAAGACCTAGGATAGAGAGTAGCAACCTTGACCTTGTCAAAGGAAAAACTGTTGAGAGCCCAGAGATGATTGCAAACTTAGGGCCTAGCAAGAAAATACAAAAAAATGTGGAATGCCTAGCACTGCTTGACAGGACAGCATGGATTTTCTGCCCAGGGCATGCATGTGTGCGGGCCAATAAACAGGCCGATAAATTAGCTGCTGCTGCCCTTCTGGGCAGAAAGCTACTTTATGATAATGGAGGTAAGGTGAAGGCTATCTAGAATCAGGTGGAGAGGGCTGCTGAACAAAAAGAGTATCCGTATCTAGAAACACCGGCTTAGAAGGGAGTGATTAGAGAGTCTGGACAATACTCAAAGCCAGGTAGACTTTTCAACCAATTGCTACTAGAATAATCAGTAGGGGAACCCTTCGGTGGCTTTTAAAGAGGGGGTCAGAGCATGTGCGGGAATGTCCCAAACGTAGTCATGTTGAATCTTAAATTCCCCCTCTGCCGTGCGTCCACCTTGACGAGGTAGAGGGGCTTGCGCGTTCCAATGACCCCAAGAGCTATGCCGACGGTAGCACTGCTACTGGTAGGGTCACCCATGTCGGACAGGTCAAGGGAGAGGGACCAGACGAAGTGATGCACAAACCTGCTGCCTTGTAGGTAGACTGGGGACAGTCAAAGGCTAGGGAAAGCATCCCGAAAAGTGCTTGTCGAAATCGGATGTACTGAGCCACAAGCTTGACAAAGAAGTGCAACTAACTTTATCATTTCATGATGCCACAGATGAAAATTAATCGTTATGGTGCTAATCCCGTGAAGTCCCATCAGGCGGTGATAGTGCTGGGCCCCCTGCCTCGAGGGGGTCCACCCATGACTACTGGTGGTCACCTTCCCCTGTGCTGTGGAGTCAAGGCACAGAGGAGTAGGTTAAGAGCTATTGACCAAATACCAAGGACACTCAACATACTACAGTGGAATGCCGAAGGAGTTTATAACAAGAAAGAATCCCTGACACAGCGTCTTCATAAAGATAGAATAGATGTGGCATGCATTCAAGAGACACACCTCAATGCCAATCGCAAATTTTCAGTCAGAGGATATCAGGCCACACGTTTCGACCGCGAAGGACATAAAGGAGGAGTTCTAATACTTACACGAAATACAATACCTTGCAGCGAAGTATCTGTGATCTCTGACAACCAAACAGAAATTATAGGTGTTGATATAATGATAAAGGACGTGAAAATAAGAATCTACAATCTGTATAGCCCAGCAGATAAGGACCTTACACTCTCAAACATGAAAATAACTGACACAAACTGCATTATTGTCGGAGACTTTAATAGCCGTTCAGAAAGATGGGGATACCCAGATACTGACAAAAGAGGAGATGAATTGGAGGACTGGGAAATAGACTCAAATCTCCATCTACTCAACAAAGCGGATGACACACCGAGCTTCTACTCCAGAAGATGGCTTACCACTTCTACTCCAGACTTAGCTTTCTGCACAGGAGACATCCTCCACAAAATCGATCGCCATGTGCTGGACCAATTAGCAGGTAGTGACCACAGACCAATCAAGCTTGTAATGAATATGGAGTATGTTCCACAGGAGCAAAAGCCCTTGCCCCGCTGGAATTACAAACGAGCAGATTGGGACAGATTTGCCATACTAACAGACAAATATTGTGAAAACATAAATACACGATATGGCAACATAAAGCAAATGGTGGAAAGTCTAAACAGAGCGATAATACAGGCAGCCACTGAGTCCATTCCTAGAGGAGCGAGGAAAAATTACAAACCATACTGGACTGAAGAACTACAAAGTTTGGAGGACAAAGTTGAAGATGCCAGGAAGACAGCAGAGAGAGAACAAACAATTGAAGCGAATATCTCTCTCAAAGCCATCTCAGCAAAATATAAAAGAACAGTAAATCAAACAACAAGAGATTCTTGGAGGGAAAAAACAGAAAACCTGAATTTTGACAGGGATGGAAACAAACTATGGAAACTAGTGAAAGCCATGAACAATGAAGGACCTAGAAACAAACAAATAACAATTAAACAAGGAAATGCCTTGCTTACAGGAAAAAAGGCTGCAAATGCACTAATGGAACACTATGCAAATGCAAACCACATTGATATTACAACCGAACAGAACTTAGCAATCAAAGACAAACAGATACATCATAGAAATACAGAGACAGCAGCAGAATATATGATGGCAAATCTAACAATGGAAGAAATGGAACAGGCAATGAATACCCTAAAAAAGAAGAAATCACCAGGAAAGGATGGAATCACAAATGAAATGCTAATAGGACTAGGCAACAAGGCAAAGAAGAAACTACTAGCAGTCCTAAATAACAGCTGGAAGAGAGGAATAGTCCCACAGGCATGGAAGGAAGCTATACTAATACCAGTCCCAAAGAAAGGAAAAGACCTGGAAGAACCAAATGGCTATCGACCTATCAGTCTACTTAGCTGTGTAGGAAAATTAATGGAACGCATTATCAATGGCAGGCTAACATGGCATCTGGAAGAAAACAAACTCTTAACACCACACCAAGCAGGATTCAGAAAGTACAGATCCACTGAAGATCAAATAACCTATATAGCTCAGGAAATAGAGGATGCCTTCCAAGAGAAAAAGCACACACTAGCAGTCTGGATAGATTTAGAAAAAGCATTTGATAAAGTATGGAAGGAAGGACTGAAAGTAAAACTGCAAAACATGCATGTTTGTGGAAAAATGTATAAATGGATCAGCCACTACCTTGAGAACAGAACTGCCAGGACAAAAGTACAAGGACAAACAAGCAAAATGATGCTGCTGGAGCAAGGTGTCCCCCAAGGAGGAGTTCTTTCACCAACATTATTCCTAGCATATATAAATGACATCACAGAAAATTTTCCAGCCAGAGTACACACATCCTCCTTTGCAGATGACCTAGCCATATGGACATCTGAAGAATATATTAGTACAGCTAACAGCAGAATACAGCAAGCCTTATTAGCGCTAGAGGACTGGTCAAAATCATGGCTAGTGAAGATAAGTGAGGAGAAAACAACATGCACAGTGTTCTCCCTCTCAAATAAAACTCAGCAACCTAAGCTGGTATTGAATGGAAAAATATTGCGCCATGAAAAAAATCCAAACTATCTAGGAGTCACCTTTGATCGTCGCCTGACATGGAAGACACAGGTTGAGAAAAATCGAACAAGAGCAAGGCAAAGAATGGCAATCATGAAAAAGCTTGCTGGTACAACGTGGGGAGCAGATGAGAAAGTTCTCAAGAAGTTATATACTGGACGGGTGAGGCCAGTACTGGAATATGGCATTGCAGCTTGGGCAACAGCAGCTAAGTCAAACTTTAACAAAATAAGTAGAGTCCAAAACCAAGGAATGCGAATCATAACTGGAAGCCTGAAGACAACGCCTATTAATGAACTAGAAAAGATCACTTGTTTACAACCAATGCAGGATAGAAGAGATAGCAGAGCCCAGCAAAAAGCAGAAAAATTTAGAAGATTGACAGACCACCCTATGTACAACAGATTTAATGGTTTTGGAAAGGGAAGACTGAAGCGTAGCAACTTTGTAGAAACTGCAAAACGAAGGATTAGGGCAGATCCTATACTTAACATATCAACAGTCAAGCCCATACACAATGCACACAAGTTCCCAGCTTGGAGACAGCAGCAACTGCCTGAGATGATAGAAAACATTCCTGGTATTGAGAAAAAGAACACTCAGCATGAAACCGAAAGAAGAGAAATAACCCTAAACTACATAAAAGAACATTACCCAAGCAGGAATTGGACCCATGCATATACAGATGGATCAGCCAAAAATTCAATAGAGAATGGAGGAGGAGGAATTCTCCTAAATTTAAAAAATGGAGTGAAAAAAACACATTCAATGGCAACTGGAAAATTTTCAAGTAACTTCAAAGCGGAGGTAGAGGCTTTGAAAACTGCAGCAGAAATGCTCCTGATGGAGGAAAATAAAGAGAAGCAAATAGCTATCTTCACAGATGCAAAGTCAGCTGTCTCAATACTGAAGAGCAATAACAGCACAGAACTAACTGACCTAAGAGCAGCATTCCATGGTCTATGCCAGAAATCCAAAAAAGTTGTAATACAGTGGATCCCATCACATTGCAGTATACCTGGAAACGAAGAGGCTGACAGACTGGCAAAAGAGGGCGGACGACTACCACAGCCTGACATAGACATAACCTATAATGAGGCAAAGAGGTTGATAAAAAGCACTTATAGAACCAAATGGGAATCAGAGCATCCAGGCCATCAGAAGGATGATGCATATTACAAACTCGACCGAAGAGAACAAGTAGCAATCTTCAGACTCCGCACAGGACATAACAGGCTGAAATACCACTTGTTCAATAAACTAAAGATAGGAGATACCGATGAATGTAATTGTAGAACTGGAAAAATGACAGCAAAACATTTGCTGCAGAATTGCCCAACATATGCAGAACAGAGAAAGATATTTTGGCCCACACCTGCTACATTTGAGGACAAGCTCTATGGAGATATCAACAAGCTCAAGTTGACCGCAGCTTACTTTAACTGCATACAGGTTGACATTTAAAGGTGCATGAAGACCCAGAGGCATGAAATGGAATATTGCTTGGATAGCAAATCCATTATGTGGAAAGTCCAAATCGAAAGCTTGCTGTGTGGGCTTCATAAAAGGTGGAAAAGTGTTCTAGTGGCACGAAATGGAATATTGCTTGGATAGCAACTCCATTACGTGGAAAGTCCGAATCAAAAGCCCATTGTGGGCTTCATAAAAGGTGGAAAAGTGTCCTAGTGGCATGAAATGGAATATTGCTTGGATAGCAAATCCATTACGTGGAAAGTCCTAATCAAAAGCCCACTGTGTGGACTTCACAAAAGGTGGAAAAGTGTCCTAGTGGCACGAAATGGAATATTGCTTGGATAGCAAATCCATTACATGGAAAGTCCGAATCGAAAGCTCACTGTGTGGATGTCATCTGCAGACTGCATACTTCTGGTTTCCGGAAGAACAGCCTATGGTGAACGGAAGGCCCAATATACGGAAGTGAGGCTAAGCAGCCATGTGCAGGACGTGACGATTCCTTGGGTGAGCCCAGAACCAGAGCGCTATGTATCGGCTCTGCAAGTATGGAAGCATCCTTGGATGGCGGGGAATGCCCATGGTCTGCCCCTGCCTTCCCTTGAGGGCTGACCAGGATCTTTGGCTGTTCTATATGGACCAGCTGGGATGGGGGATAACACCACAACAGTGAGAGTCAAACGTCCTAAGAAACCCCCGGGAAGGTTAACCCGGTCAACAAATGCCCGCAGAAGTCGGATGTGTCGGCCTAACGGCGCAAGAACGCAGCTCTGCTGTAAACAGGCACAACGCAATCACATCCGAAAAAAAACTCCGGATGAACGAAGAAGAAGAAGAAGAATCTTAAATTCAGTATTCAGTAAGGGGTAAGCACCATATAACTAGTACACCTTAGGGTGAGTAACAGGGTCCTATACTTTTGTCTGCTCTAATATATCACTTCTCTTAACATCCAACTCCATTGGTTATTAAATTAACCCACACTTAATGAGTAATTCTTTGATTTATTGTGATTCACAGACATGTTTATTTAACTCAATCTATTCCACTTCATTTCTACGAGGGGGCTTCAAATGAAAACCTTAAATGTTTTTTTTTTGGTGTGGGGTGAATATTTTCTGAGATAGTCAAGAACAAATGTATCATTTTTCGATGTAGTCACCACTGTGTTCAATGCAAGTCCTCCAGAGACGATAAAAAATAAATTCACTTGGTTGCGTGTGTAACAACCACTCATGCACCACCTGCTATACCTCTTCACAGAAGTCACGCTGTTTTGAAACTTCCTACTCCACTCATACACTTGCTGGACTGACAGGTATGCATACCACACTGGACCTTCATGCGCTGATGATTTCTAGTTTTCACCCCTTCATTGATATAAAAAAAAAAAAAACGGATAACAGAAGTCTACTCCTTTAGTGCATGTCAAAAGTGGGGCAGCCATTTTTAAACTGCAATGATGTCACCATGTTCATCTGCACTGTGATGTCACATGCTTAACACTTTTGACATCCTTAACAATATTGACAGGTTACAAGACAATGGCATAGTTACTGTAATTTCTATCACACTTGTAAGGTTTTCATTTGAAATCCCCGTATATGATAAAACATGGAGTTTGCTCTGACCAGAGATTATGACAAGCATCATTACATAAAAAACGACACATACTTCTTAATTTCAGAACTTACTGTGAAAACTTGATGAGTCTAGTCCTGTTGTAACACTTTCTAGAAATATCAGTTGATTTCCACCTTCAATCACGTCACTTTGTTCTGCACATATTTTGAATAAATGTAGTTCCACTGCTCCTGCTCTTTCCACAAGGACAGACACTAGATCATTGAAAGTATCTACATCAATTACTACACCATCCACAGAAAACAAATGATGTTCAGATCTTACGGTGACAATGTGAGCACTCTGTGACATAAAGGACTTGATTTTAGGGTCATTAAAATCTGGATTCTGGGGATTATTCTTGGCTTTATCACTCAAAAGGTCTTGAAATATGTCATCTGTGTCCAATAGATCATCTGATTTTGCCATTTTATGTTTTGTCTTTCTGCTTTATAAGAAAATACAAATACACATTTGAATCAACCAATACAGCAAAAAAAACGCAACATACATTTTCAAATGTGAACTTTTAAAACAATTAGGTTTGCCATGTAAAAAGCATAAAACAGGTATCAGGTACATGCCAAGCGTGGCACATAGAATGACTTTAAATGGCATGCTGAGTGAATTGAAATACAGAATATTATCCCATAAACAAATTGAATTTGTAATTATATAGAAGCATATAACTCGTTTAAAGCTAATCATGTTTACTACATTCTTTCAAAACAAAAGTTGTTAGACATTGCTGGCAAGAATATGCGATCTAATGTAATCTGAGTGAGTGTTGAGCAATAATGACTGACCATAATGAAGCTCTAGTTCCATCCTATCCTTTTTCTCTCTCCTGACCACCCCCTACTGCCACCTCTATAGTTCTCAGACTGTCATATATATATACTAGTAATCTTGACCGCAGCACAAAAGTTGGTTGCATTATTAAGTAATAGTGTCTTGAAAATGATTTTAAAAGAGGCAAAAACTATTTTCAAGAATTTTGAACAAGCAGTGTTCAGTTCACAGAGAAGTCACCTAACACTTGTGCATTCAGAAGCCTGTGTGAAGCTGAAGTGACTAACAACGCACCTAACATTACACAATTAACCAATGAGAAGCAAGAACTAAGGTCTCATTAATGGATTAATGACTCATATCAATAAAAACCAATGACGACTCACATTAAAATGTTAATATGTTTTTTGTTTGATTTATTGAATTGTTTTATTTTTTTAATTTTTTGATTTAATGAATTGTTGTATTTTTGAAACTACTGGACTTTCTGTCTTTACAAAATATACACAGAACAATTAAAAATTTTTCAAAACATAATATTTGTATAGCCGGTATCCCTGGCCGAGGGGTTAGCAGCTTTCTCCATAACCCTGAATACTCTCGTGGTTGACGTGAGCGTACGAGAATTGGAAGCGGTTAGAGTTGCGCCAGAGACTTATGAGAGTATGGAGCCAGTCACTCAGAAAGTCGTGGCGTGCTGACGAGCGTAATCTAGCCTAGGAAGCAACATACAGCTGAAAGATGCTGGTGTTGACCGCAATATCCTGAAACAGGATGGAAACGCGGAAAAACAAAAAAAAATATTTGTATGTCTTTCTATTTATATTAAAGTACTGAATAATAGTTATTTAATGTATCAGAAACATATTAATACAAGATAGAATTAATTTGTTGCAATGGTTCTTGTATATTGAATATAAAAATAGTGTAGACTTTGGTTAGCAAGCAGAGTGGTCTTGCAACATTACTTCACTAAAAAAAAGGTTAATGACCCCTGTCATAAAACATTGTCATTACATTAAGTATTTACATGATTCAATCATCTTCTCCTTATTATAATCCATTAAGTCACTCCACAGCCTACTGTCTTGTGTACTGCCAATCATTTCTGATATTGATGTTCCTCCATTTCAAGTCAAACTGTCTAGTATCTTCTCTCTTTGAAAATAAAGTTCGTTCGTTCGTTCGTTCGTTCTCTTAATCTCCCCTTGCCTCTCTTCCCCTCCAACTTTCCCGCTGTCAAGTACTCCAGATTTCCCCTTCTCACGATGTGCCCAAAGATTGTGAATTGCTTTCTTCTGATGTCAGTAACCAGTTCTCTTAGTGACTTAACTTCTTTCAAAATAGATTTACTATACATTATCTGTCCAAGGTGTTCTCGTCATTATTCTATAAAACCACATTTCTGTAGCTTTCACATAATTCCTCACTAATCTGCTGATTATATATGCTATGCAGATGACACAGTATTGATAGTGGATGATGCAACAGATCTAAAACAATTGTTGGACATTGTAGTAACAGAGAGTGCAAAGAAAGGACTCTCCTTGAATATCAAAACAGTAACAATGGTGATATCAAAGAAACAGGTGACACCCAAATGTGAAATAGAGATAGTAGGGAAAATTCTTCACCAAGTGGATAGTTTTAAATATCTAGGGACATTTATAAGATCAGATGGAAGATGCACAACAGAGATTAAGAGCAGAATAGGACAAGCAAAGGCTGCATTTCAAACAATGAAGAATATCTTATGCAATAAGTCGCTATCATTGAATGTAAGAAACAGAGTGCTAAAGAGCTATACAGAACCTGTTTTGCTGTATGGCTGTGAATCTTGGAATATAAATGAACAAATTAGGAAGAGATTGGAAGCAACAGAGACGTGGTTCCTTAGAAGAATGTTGCGAAATTCCTTTGCCAAAGTAACTAACGATGAATGCCTTAAAGAGGCTGGCGAAACTAGAACATTATATACAGCAAAAAGAAAGAGACAAACAGCTTTTTTTTGATCATGTGATGAGAAGAGAGGCGCTGGAGAACATCGTGACAACTGGAAAGATTGAGGGGAAGAGAGCCAGATTAAGACCATGAGAAATTATGCTGGATGGATTGCGACGGTGGCATGGAGGAATATCAACGGCAGAGTTGATCCAGAAAACCAAAGACCGAGATCTGTGGAGAGTCATGAACGCCTACGCACTTGATGATGAGTCTGCTGATTGTCCACGATTTTCTTCCATACATCAAGATTGGCTGAACACAGCTCTTAAGAACTTGCTTTCTCACCTCGAATGACATAGACATATTGTATAGACCAGTGGTTCTCAACCGGTGGGGAATTCCCCCAAAGGTAGGAATTTTAGGGTTTCCATAGGGGGAATTAAGATTATTTCAAGATCACATTAATACAAGAACCGATTACTTGATATTGTTTTTCCTGCCATACTTTATGGTTCTGTACTTTTCGCTCTTCTGAAATTAGTTTTATAACGTAAGTAGACCCGCAAATCACGTTTTATGTAGACATCTGAACTTGTTCTAGTCTCATCTCATCTCATCTCATCATGTTCCTCTTGTACCTTGCGGTGTTGAGGTGAAGTATAAACATCATGAGAGTGCTTGATTATGGGCTTCATATATCGATATTCCCATGGACTCTGCTATTCCCTCCGTCAAATGTTTACTTGTTCTAGTATGTGTTATTAAATTTAGCTTCCATTTTTACATAAACTGTGTAGGGGCGGTGGGGGGAGGGTGGGGGGAGGGGGGTTCGATTTATAGGGAGGAAATACGAAAAGGGGGGAATGACATTCTGAACATATGGTGAAGGGGTGCATTGGCCAAAAAAGGTTTAGAACCACTGGCATAGACTATTCATCATGTGAAAATTTGTTTTTGCTTGGATTATTCTACTTTCAACTTTTTAAAATACATATTCCGTCTGCTGTTATCAAAGTACCCAAATACTTAAACACACTGATTTGCTTGAAACAAGCTCCATTTACTTTGATGTATCGGGGAAGACTTTTTTTGCAATTACCAATAGTTCTATTTTTCTGCTATTCAGACCAAAACCTTTCTGTTCAAATTATATATATATATATATATATATATATATATATATATATATATATATATATATATATATATATATATATATATATATATATATATATAATATAATTTCTTGTAAATACATTTCATTTTCAGCAATCAAAACTATGTTATCAGCAGGTTGTTTACATTATGCCAATCAACAGATATTCCTGGTATATCATTCAACCATTATCTTTGTACAAATGCTAATTTTATAAATATCAATCAAAATGTTTGCTTGGTACTAAAAATATATTTAGGTCTAGAATTTGTTCACATCGAGATTATTGACTTGTTAGCACCAAATAAGCTTCTAAGAGACAAAGATAAACTATCAATAGCTCACAAACTGTCTTGAATTAACACAGCACATGAAACATAACTGACTATGTTTTGCCTTACATCAAATTTACAAATTATCAATAGTTCATTAAGTGTCTTGAATTAACACAGAGCAAAGCAATATAATGAGCAGATTACCTTACGACATCCCCTGTCTCCTGGCATGATGCTGGTACAAGCCAAATCTGGTTATCTTGTGTTGTGATAATGACTGACGATCTCTGGCTGGTACTTACAGATGTTACCATTGAAGCCGTTACAACTTTACAAGGCGCTCTGATCACAACCTTCAAGGGTAACAAACAATTCAATCATAAAACAAAAACTAGTTTAATCATAAAACAAAAACTAGTTTCTTCTTCTCTTCTTCAACCTTTTAGCTCCTAATAGAGCCTTCTCAGTTGTCTCTCACACATGCCTGGCAATTTATATTGTTAATCCACTTTATTTCTCTTTTGTTTTTTTAATGCTTTTAGAAAAAAATTTCATTACATTTTAATGTGGGGAAAAATATGGCACATTCATTTCACCCACTCCAAATAAATAGTAAACACTGTGTCCATTTTAAAACTACAGTTCAGTGAAATACTGACGATGTTATCACTTGCGTTTTGTTTTTCATGAAAATTATGACACTACCACCATATCAAAAACATATGCCTAAATGGAATGTCATTGAGTACAGTACTTTTTTATTTTACATCTGTAATACAGGAAATGAAACAAATACTATAAAACAATACTGTACATCAGGAGGGACAATTGATATTAAATATAACCAAAACACTGCAAAGATCAGTTATATGTCAGTAAAGTAACATATATATAAAATAACATAATAATGTCTCAGATCTAGAACCTGCAATGGGCCTATGACATGTTAGTACCATCACATTTTGTAGGTCTGAATGCAAGGAGGAATAAATTCCACATTCCAGTCTTTCCCTCTTTTAGTGGACGGCAAGCGCAAAGTAAAATAATGGATCCTTTTACACGCCTTTAGGCACATCGGGCACAAGTTGCTAGATCTATATTTGTATAAATTAATCAGAACTTAATGGGCGATATGGTCAATATCACGCTGGCTGCCTTTCCTTCCCTGGACATTGCCTGGTAAACATTTTAGGCATGGGAAACATCCTTCACCTTTTTAACTTTACTGTTATAATCTTCAAACATGGAGCTCAGCAGAAAGTGCCTTTCAGCATGTTGGTCAGTTGTGTGTGGCATTCTGAGCAGCATGCAGTATAAAAGATAATTTTGAACCCAAAAATGTTTTATTAATAAGGCAGAACTAAAGCCAAACATAGATGTTAGTCAAACGTGAATCTTCTAAAGATTATGAGTTTTAACTCTTACATCTGATGCAATGGCATTCAGATGAACGGTGCCCTGAAAAGGACTTGTGGATCTATCAGAATGTGTTGGTACAGAGACTTTTCTCCTGACCCAGTACAGAAGCACCATCTCCAGAAGCCCCAGTTTTTTCTTTGATGATTGCGTAATAGTCCATGACTCACATCCATATGTAACTATAGGAAAATTCCTTCAAATATTCTACTTTAATTTATTTGCTGGTGTTGTACCTTAAGTTCTTAACACTGTTTTTTGTGTGTGCTCGCTTTGAACTCAAGCATAGTCCATACACATGATACTACTTCTAGTGCACTGGACCAATTTTTGTGTGTGGTTTAGCTTTCCCTATTACCAGTGTCCCTCACTATCAGGTGAACCCACTCCGACTTTTCGGGTACTTTTAATTTACATCCCTAACTCAAGAATGAGAAGTCAACATTTTAATCCAATTGACCAGTGATGGGGCTGAACCCTAGACTGCCATCAGCACACCAGAAGTTATATGAGAGAATGCTGTTGTCCATTTGGCCATGCTGACCTCCTTAACACTGTTTAACACAGCAAAAACAGTGTTCACAATGTACTTACGTGACTGCCAACAGGTGATCCATTCTGAAACACATGAACATCACTTCCTGCTACAGCACAGGCAATTTTGCTCTTAAATCTGTAGTTCATTATATCTGTATTTCATAAATACTGCCAAAGATCTGAAATTTAAACGAAGGATTTATTTCTGTCTCTTAAAATTAAATATATCATCATTATCATGTGCTCTGCTAATTGACCTAGGCATTTATGCATCTCCTCAGATTTCATTTTGTGAGGTAAATAACAGCAAGTAAAATGGAAAATCTAAAATCAAACAATGGTAAAAAGCGAAAATGTGAAGATGTTGCTTGTCGTGAATTCAACGAAGATTGGACCGAGAAATTTATGTTTATGCCTAGCCGTAGTGATAAACCAGTTTGCTTAATCTGCGGATTTTGTATTTCTGTTACAAATAAATTTAATCTGGAACGACACTTCATGACCACGCATTCAGACATAAATGCTCAATATCCGAGTTAAGAAAAGATTTCATAGCTAAAAAAAGAAAGTTCTCTGACCAGGCAGCAGTCATTTTTCACCAAGGCTAACGAACAGAGCAAGAGTGCATTGTTGCATCGTACAAAGTCGCTCTTCTGTTGGCTCGCAAAAGGAAGCCTTTCACCTATGCAGAAGAAATAACCAAGCCTTCCATTAAAATTACTGCTAGAATGCTTGGCAATAAAAAGTGTGAAACAAAATTTGATCAGTTTCCTTTTTCTAATAATACTATGGCCAGGCGAGTTGAAGAATTAGCCAATGATGTTCATCGTCAAGTAGCAGCACATATCAAAAATTGTAAACTGTTTTCATTGGCAATGGATCAATCCACTGACATTTCTGACACAGCTCAGGTCGCAGTTTTTGTTCAAGCAATAAACGATAATTTTGAAGTCATTGAAGAACTTCTAAGACTTGAATCAATGCATTCGACTACAAAGGGACTGATCTGTTTGCAACTCTGAAGTTGTGTGTAGAGAAAAACAACATAAAATGGACCAAATTAGACAGTGTATGCACAGACGGTGCTCCGACTTTGACGTGTAAAAGTCTGGAAGTCTAGCATTATTGGAACAGTTTCTTGGCTGCACTATATTTAAATAGCATTGTATCATTCACCATGAAGCGCTTTGTGGAAAGACATTAAAGCTGAAACAAGTCATGGATGTTGTTCTGAGATGTGTCAACAAAATTTGAAGTAAGGCGCTGAAAAGGCTTGAGTTCAGACAGTTTCAATCAGACTTGAACGCGGAATACGGTGAGCTACTGTTACACTGTGATGTCAGATGGCTATCTAAAGGGAAAGTTCTGTCACGTTTCTGGGCACTGAAAAATAGTGTCTATCTGTTTCTGTCTGAAATAAATGAATTGTCTACAGAATGGGAATGTCTGCTGAACGATGACTGGCTTAATGACCTGACATTTTTGGTGGACATCACGTCTCATTAAAAAAGTAACTTAAAAGTCGACAGGGTCGGCTTCGTTGCACCCAGTTTTATCCCATATGGCTCGGTCTCTTTCCGCAGCGCGGAAATTATAATTAAATATAGTGCAGTCAAGAAACTGTTCCAATAATGCTAGACTTCCAGCGTCGCACAAAGCACGAGCTCTGTAGCTCTAGCGACAACCCACAGGAGTCTCAGAAAAATTTCACTCGTGAACCGAAGGACGCGGCCTGGAATCGAACCCACAACCTTCGGAGCCTGAGCCAAATGGCTTGACCACTTCGCCACGGAAAACAAACTATTCACAAATTTGTGCGATGACATTTCTTCATTTAAAATGAGACTACGACTGTTTATCGGACAGCTGACTGAAGGGACTTTAAAGGCGTTTCTAACTCTGAAGACGCTTGTGGTGGAAAAGAAATGTGACTTGTTACAGTACAAAGTAAAAGTTGAAAGTCTTTCTGGATATCTTTCAGTCGAGATTTCAAGAGTTCACAATAGAGGGGGATAAATGACTGCAGTGTAGTACTGACACTGACTGCCTTTAAAGTGTTAGAATTTTGTAGGTGAAAGTAAAGAAAGGTGAAAGGTAAGAATGATATTGTACGACTTTTATAATTTTATAACGTTGTGGCCCGCTTAACTACCGATATGGCCCTCTGCTTGAAAAGCTTGGGAACTATTGATCTAGACCAACAAGCAACGGTTACAATAGATGGCGAGACCATGTCACCTTGATGTGTGTCACTCTGGATCAGCTGTTGCTCTTCAAACTCAGTGCGGCCCACCACCCATTCTCTGCACCCACGACCCAGCACCACCACTACACTGTGCCAGTCCGTCATGTCCTCCGGAACCCCAACCCACTCCCCTTCTCGATTTACGGTCTCCAGATCACACACCCAGCGCATAGAAAGTTCTGCCTGTGCCATCCAGGACCTGCCTCGCCCTGGTCCATGACCCTTGACTATATCCATGGCTGCATGCAGGGGGTGATCCCTATCTGCAGCAACTCTCAGGTATCATTTGGCCTGTAGGACCCTATGTCTATCTGTCATTGTCGGCAGCGCCAGGATATGTCTCATGCATATAATTGGTGTGTCCTTTGTGCACCCCAGGACCACCTGCATGTGCTCCAACCCCACAAGCTGCTCTCTGACACCGTCAGCAGCCCCAAACCATACTCAATGACAGAAATTATTAACTGCTGAAAGAGGCTGTAAAGCATCCTCTGATCTACCCCGGCCGCTGCCATCGCCCTCAATACACCAAGTCCCCCACCAGCCCTCACCACCAAAGCCTCCACATGATCCCCAAAAGACAAACACCTGTCAAAGGTGACACCCAAGCACTTCAACTTACTCTCTCAACTGAGAGGACATCCATTTAACATCTGCCTTGACAATCCGGTTATCCAGGGAGTACCACACAACTGATGCCTTTGATATGGCTCAATTTACTGGCCAAGCTGCACACAGACTTCCGGGCACCCAACAACAAAAGAAAGTGCGTCAACTGCCTGGGCAAGCATGGAGCAAGATACTTGGGCTGTCCATACCTCAAAAGACACAGAGACGTCTTA
Organism: Cepaea nemoralis; assembly: GCA_014155875.1. Lineage (NCBI taxonomy): Eukaryota > Metazoa > Mollusca > Gastropoda > Stylommatophora > Helicidae > Cepaea > Cepaea nemoralis. The sequence continues at coordinate 349,085 of JACEFZ010023679.1, forward strand.
AAGTTCGCCATCACCACAAAGACTCCATATAAGGACACAATGCGGAGGTGTAAGACAGCCACAACTCTCAGGTACCATTTGGCCTGTAGGACCCTATGCCTATCTGTCATTGTCGGCAGCGCCAGGATATGTCTCATGCATATAATTGGTGTGTCCTTTGTGCACCCCAAGACCACCTGCACGTGCTCCAACCCCACAAGCTGCTCTCTGACATCGTCAGCAGCCTCAAACCATACTCAATGACAGAAATTATTAACTGCTGAAAGAGACTGTAAAGCATCCTCTGATCTACCCTAGCCGCTGCCATCGCTCTCAATACACCAAGTCCCCCACCAGCCCTCACCACCAAAGCCTCCACATGATCCCCAAAAGACAAACACCTGTCAAAGGTGACACCTGAGCACTTCAATTTACTCTCTCAACTGAGAGGACATCCATTCAACATAATACCTGGGACATCTGCCTTGACAATCCGGTTATCCAGGGAGTACCACACAACCGATGCCTTTGATATGGCTCAATTTACTGGCCAAGCTGGACACAGACTTCCGGGCACCCAACAACAAAAGAAAGTGCGTCAACTGCCTGGGCAAGCATGGAGCAAGATACTTGGGCTGTCCGTACCTCCGAAGACACAGAGACGTCTTAAAGTTTGCCATCACCACAAAGACTTCATATAAGGACACAATGCGGAGGTCTGAGACAGCCACGTGCCTCTCACAAGCGGAAAAAGCTCAATTGCAAGACCAGATAGGTGAGCTAAAGAAGCAAATCAAGTTGCTTCAAACACCGGCACCGACCAGCAACAATGAAAAGCTGCTTGTCAAATAAAGGAGATCCAGCAAAACATCAAGCAAGAAATGGAACATATGGCCGAGAGGAAGAAGGAAAACGAAGAAATGCTATGAACAATTAAAGCAGAGAGAGAACTGCTAAAAGCCGAAATGGAATTAATCCAAAACAAATCAACAGAAGCCATACAAGAGAACACAGAAAAGCCGCAAGATGAAACCCAACAAAAGACCGAGCCAGAACTGCAAGCTAAGATCAACAGCCCAACCACGACGCCCAAGAAATCCAAGAGGGAATCATTATCCCGCCAGATCTCTGAAGACAGCACAGAATACCCACTCTGGCCCACCCTGGAGGAGTGCCTAGAATCTATAAAATTGGAGGAACTCAGGCACCAAGAATTCAGAAGGCGCTGAGAAGAGAAAGAAAAGAAGAAGCCCAAGAAACTCAGGAGACCGGTAGAATACCCAGATAGACACTATGACGGTGAGGACGGACCCGGCTACACGTACTATGTAGAAGACGGAGAGATGATCCCATGGCTGACCGCAGAGGAAGAAATCGAAAGGCAACAGAAACTCAAAATCGAAAGTGAAAAAAGGTGCAAAGAGGAAAATGAAAACATTGAAAAGCTTCTACAGACAATACACAAAAAAGGAGGCAAGAAGACCAAATAAAAAGTCCTTATAAGGACTGCAACCAGTCAAGCCAGACGAGCCAGGAGTCTTCACTAACAAAAGAAACCACCAGAGGAGATGGGAACAAAGGACGGCCGCCGACCAATCCCCCAGCTGAAGTGACAGATACAAACGCTTACATAACCAGTCCGAGATAGGACTTACTCGTAAGAGCGCACAAGACAAGAAACAAGGTAAATATACCCACATAAATCATGGATCTCAACAATACCAAAGCTGAGGAGGCAGATTAGATGAGACCGAATTTGGAATTTTTGTTGTTGAAAAATTGAAATTAGAATTGGAAATCACGGCTTTCAATAGCATTCAGGAAAAAATATTTAGCACAACCATGAAAATGAGATATGGCATTCATAACACAAAATTCAAGATGGCGGCGCCCATACAATAGTACTAAACTATAGCGGACCTGCATTTATTTATAATTAGAACTGGCAATTTAACTACTAAAATTAAACAGAATACAAGTTTCATTTGTAGCAGTAATTTTTCTGTGTACTTGTATAATTGTTCAGCATTTTACATAACTGAAAATAATTTTGAAAGCCAGTTTTCAGACCCATCTGTAAACCTGTAAGAAGTGTAAGGAGTACTTTTTTTTCTAAGCAGTGCAGCAGTACATAATTATTTAAATTTAACTACAATACTGTGAAATAAAGTGTGGTTGTTTTAAAAGATAGTATTTAAATATAATTGCTCACTTTTATATACAGAACAGAACAGTGTAATTATTGAGCAGAAGTATAAATCAATTATTAGCGAATGAGACTGCTTAATTTATGCAGCAGTTACAAACTTATTTACTTACATTAATGCATGATATTTAATTAACAAAAGAAAACTGTTGCAATGCAGTGGGTACATTAAGATAATATGAGTACATTTTCATGAATTGTTCTTTCACTAACGACGAAAATTTCACATGACATTTAATTAATATAAATGGGCAATAACATTAGGTATGCAGATGATACAGTATTGATTGCAGACAATGCACAAGATCTACACCAATTAGTAGACCCAGTTGTTGTACACAGTGAGCAGCTGGGGTTGGAATTAAATTTTAAGAAGACAGAGGTTATGGTCGTCACTGGGAAGAACTAAGTACCACAATGTAATATACAAGAAAATGGGAATATTCTTCAACAAGTGAACCGGTACAATTATCTCGGAACAGTCATAACATCTGATGGGAGATGCCTTGAAGAGATTAGAACAAGAATCGCCATGGCGAAAGTAGCCTTTAGCAAGATGAAAAACATTATGACCAATAAAAAGATGTCAACTGAAACGAGAAAAAGAGTGTTGAGGGGATACATAGAGCCTGTTCTTTTGTATGGATGTCAAACTTGGAAAATGTGCAGTCAAGCTGAAAAACATCTGATGGCTGCAGAAATGTGGTTTCTGAGGAAAATGCAAAGAATACCATGGACAGACAGAAAAACCAATGACCAAGTACAACAGGAGACAAATGAAAATCGTAAATTGATTAGAGAAATTAGACGTAGACAGTCAAAATATTTTGGACGTGTTATGAGAAGAAATGGATTGGAGAACTTGGTGACAACTGGCAAGATCGAAGGGAACAGACCAAGAGGAAGACCGAGAGGAAAATACCTGGATGGTTTGGCCACATGGCATGGACGAGACAGGAACACTGAGCTGATCCACGACGCTGGTGATCGAGTGAAATGGCGAGTCATGGCCGCCCACGCTTTCCAGCATGACACATGATTGATTGATTGATTTTTAACTATTAATGAGGTCTTGGAACAATCATAACATCTGATGGGAGATGCCTTGAAGAGATTAGAAAAAGAATCACCATGGCGTATGTAGCCTTTAGCAATATGAAAAACATTCATTCATTGGCACCTTGCCGTCTTGACAGACGATAGTTTGTGCTTTAAAAAGGCATAATAACTTTTAACTATGGCAGTAGCGAGTGTGACTGATAAGGCCAATTTGCGCTGTAAATGTCCGTTCACAGTGGGTGCATGTGAACATGTGGTCATTTCCACCATCATGCACCATCTTACGTCTCAAACGCTTGGTGTGTGACTTTTCTGCAATAATTTTCTCCTTTGACTTTATTCCATTTCTGATATTTGCCCTCCATGCAACACGCTCAGCGGCGACTTGCTCCCAATGTGCATTATCAATGCCTGTATCAATCATGTCCCGCTTTTATTGCCTCTCCATAGCACAAAGCCTGGGCTAAAATATAGAGATCATGTGTTGCCCATGCAGCATGATCCCTCTCTCGGCCTGCCTAGTTTACTCCAGAGGAAAGGTAACACCCCTACATCTGGAACAAGACAAGCTGCAGAAGCTGCCGGATCAGCAAAGCAATGCTCTAACTGTCCGCCTGTCGGAGCTTCGATCCTAGACCAGTCGCCAACCAAGGCTTAGGGCCTGGTCTGCCCTGCCATGACACTTTGTCTTTAGGTTGCATTTCCTCGCACCAGGGTAAGGCTTGTACCCTCCCAATTGCGCTCTTCCGCCCGAAGCCATTGGCACAATGTGGGGTGTCGGGTTTGGTAAGCGCCGCCCAACGTTCAGCGCTAACAGAAACCAGGTAGTACCGTCTACTGTTATACGGTAGCTCAGTCATATCTGACTAAGACCTGACACGCTAAAAAACATACTGACCAATAAAAAGACGTCAATTGAAATGAGAAAAAGAGTGTTGAGGTGCTACATAGAGCCTGTTCTTTTGAATGGATGTGAAACTTGGACAATGAGCAGTCAAGCTGAAAAACATCTGATGGCTGCAGAAATGTGGTTTCTGAAGAGAATGCAAAAAATACCATGGACAGACAGAAAAACCAATGACCAAGTACTACAGGAGACAAATGAAAATCGTAAATTGATTAGACAAATTAGATGTAGACAGTCAAAATTTATTGGACATGTTATGAGAAAAAATGAATTGGAGAACTTGGTGACAACTGGCAAGATCGAAGGGAATAGACCAAGGGGAAGACTGAGAAGTAAATACCTGGATGGCTTGGCCACATGGCATGGTCGAAACAGTAACACTGAGCTGATCCACGACTCTGGTGATCGAGTGAAATGGCGAGTCATGACCGCCCACGGTTTCCGGCATGGCACATGATTGATGATCATGCTTTCGGCAGGCTGCCACACAGAAAGAGACCCAGCCATATGGGGTAGAACCCGGTGCAATGAAGTAAATCCTCTCGACATTCTATCGAAAGAGGAATGTGACCTTTCCTGTTACCAAAACGCACAATAAAATGTACATCTTGCCAGGTTTGTTAGCAATGTGACAGACTTTTAATGAATAATAAACAATTGGCGGCCACTTTTAAATGGTAATTAGGTCACAGCAGATCCTATTGGAAAATAGATAATAGGTCAAGTTAGGCCTCACCACCCGGACGCAATGATATATGGTACTATGTTGTCTGTTTAAAATTATACAAGCCACAGTAATAGAAGGCAGAATTTCTCAGCTTCCAATTTAATGAATTAATGGATTGCGATAAAATCTTTCTTATCTCTTAGGTCATCATTTTACACTTCCTGGTATAAATTACGTCACCAAAAAACTTCATAACTCCGCTTAGAATTAACATATGCTCTTCGTTGAGATACCGTTGGATTCGTCTTGTCAAGCTCTATCATCTAACTGATATGATTTCATAAGTAAAAACCCAATTTTTAAATATTGACTAAAGTTGCTAACACTACGTTCCAACTCCTTCGCCACAGAGCCGTGTTTAACAGCTGTTAATTAACCTAACGTAACGTTATTTGAAGTTCGTCCAAGTATTGTGCTTTTCAAACTAAATATCTGCATATGAAGCATAATTAATACTATTACTGTATTGCTAATATCATGGTCATATCCAAGATTTCAAGAATTGTATATTTCGTTTCCCCATCACTCCGGTCTTGTAGTTGTACTTGTATAACGTATTTTTTACCCAGGGGAAACTAGTAAACAGAGAAACCAATTATACGAATGCTAAACATGCCGAAAACTCCCGCCCTCGCCAAGGCATGCAGATCCGTGCTTTAATTAAATGGCACAATTTATAAAAGCCGCGTCACCACTGCCTATCAACTCAGTGGTTGTGTATTAAAACGTGCTACTAACTATTGCTTGTAGTTGCTGCTATTATTAGGGCATAGATTTTTGCACGTTAGTAAACTTTCGCTAAATCCAGTTTCCCCGCCAACAAGCGAACCCATTCCGACTTCTAAGGCGCCTGTTTTTAACGTCCTCAAATGAAGGATGATAATTTGATATGAATAAAATTGTGTGGAACTGCGGTAAAGTGAAAATGTAAACAATATAAAATGACACAATGTAGTGCAGTTCTACATAACAGAATTACGACACATACAGGACGTTGCGGCGTGTAGTCTTCATCAGCAAACAAACATTCACAAAACACAACATAAAAGGGGGGGGGGGGGGGCAGGAAAGTAGGACGGCAAACTTTGATGACTCTCAGACTATCACAGTTCGCCGTCCTACCTTCCTGCCTCTGCCCCCCCCCCGGCCTTCTTTCAATGTGCTCACTGAACCGTTACACCCACCATCCCGTCATCATCCTACATCTCACTCCCTCGGTTGGGTATAAAAAGAAGACATCGGTGATATTCGGGTTTATACACAGCTCGGAATTGTGAGGTAAGTATGAACATTTTTTCCAATTCTCATTTTCTCTTCATTGCTTTCATGTTTTCATCTTTGTGTTCTTCTCGTCCTGTCGTCACCTTTTGATGTAGTCACAGGAGACCTCCTTGACTATGTTGTGTTTTGTGAATGTGTTTGTTTGCTGATGAAGGCTAATCGCCGCAACGTCCTGTATGTGTCGTAATTCTGTTATGCAGAGCTGCACTACTTTGTGTCATTATATATTGTTTTCAAATGAAGGACGGAACGTCAATATGTAAGTCCAACTGACAGGCATGCGGTACGAACCTCACTACCGCGGTCACCGAAGAAGGTTTTAAGTGGGTACAACGCTTCGGTCACGTCGACTTCAAAGTGCCGATTGATCTGTACAAATATAAGGCTAGTGTTGTATGCCCAATATGCCTGAAGATATATAAAAGGTTTTTTGTTTTTTTTAAATATCCTTTACAGGACATCGTTTTCAACACCAGTATCTTTCAGCTGTATGTTGATTTCTTGGCAAGATTACGCTCAGTAGTTTGCCATTGCTTTCTGAGCAGCCGACTCACATACCCCAATGCGATTCGAACCACTGCTGATTCTCACCGTCATCACGTTACCCACGAGAGTATACGAGATTGCGGAGAAAAGTTATAACCTCTAAGCCATATAAAAGGTTAGTTTGCTTAATGTTTTCTTTACTGTTATGAAATAAAGTTATCAGTTATCAGTTGGGGTATCTTCGTTGCACTCCGGACATGTCCATAGGTGCTCAGAACCTCCCCCCAGCATATTCATCAGCGTCCGGTGGCTAATAGTGCCAGTTCTGTGTTGGTTGACGAGGCATGAAATAAAGTATCTTCTTGTAGCGATCATTATGTGCCATGTCGCTAAGCCTAAACGGTCATGTTTTGCCATCTCAAGCGATCACCAGAAAAGTGGATTAGCTCTGTATTTTTGTCTCGATTTTGCCATGTGGCCGGGTCATCTAGGTATTTACCTCTCTGTCTTCCTTTGTTCTTTTCCCCCTCAGTCTCGCCAGTTGTCACCAAGTTCTCCATTTTATTTCTTCTCATAAGGTGCCCATTTGTTTCATGTAGTGCTTGCTCGCTGATTATTTTGTTTTTTGTTTTGTTGTTGTTTTTGTAGCGATTTACAAGCGTAAATTGTAAACTTGGCCAGAGCATGCGATACCCTCAAGAAGCTGATGTTCGACACTCAGTTCACTTTGCCTTGTCAACATCTAAATCAAATCCACTGAAAGAAAGCAGGTTATGCTTTGGACGTGCGGAAGGAGCATGCACCTTTTACTCGTACAGTGTTCTACCATTTCTACCTACAGCACTGTTTATAGAAATCACAAAGTGCAAGATAACTTTGCAACACTCGGAGTCAAAAGGCTAATAGATTAATCCGTTCCCGTGCCAGTGAATATCATACAAAATGCTCATCACTGCCCCATGTGAAAAGTGGAACAGACAAAAGCAAATAGATGAAAACACGGCAGACGGCGACGCAGTAATGATTGCTGATGGCTCTTTTGTCTATTGAAAACGGATTGCATGGGCATTCTCAGCAAGCTCGAGATGCAAGACTGTCAAGGAATCAAGCGCCGCTTTTGTCGTGACAAAAAGTAGCCTCACAATGACAGTAACCAGTGCATGAGTTATTTCGGCAGGCACGAATACTCACACTCATGTATACTGAGAGATTCAACGATAATGTTCTGGAAGACCCAGACTAGCAGGGATGGCTCGACACACTGAGGACATTACATTTAGTCCCTCTAACTTTCATCTGCCGGTCTCTCTGGTCGAGGGGTTATAACACTTTCTCCGTAATCCCGTTTATCACGCAGAGTCTCGTAGCGGGGCGAGAGCTGGGAGCGGTTCGATCCCCGCTGGTGACTTGCGGGATAACTGAGCCGGCCGCTCAGAAAGCAATTGCAAACTACTGAGCGTAATCTTGCCAAGAAATCAACATACAGCTGAAAGATGCTGATGTAGACAGCGATGTCCTGTAAAGGATATGCAAACTTTCATCTATTTACCGGCCCACTTAGATGTGAAAGATTACAAACGAGTCATCGGTTGGCGGATGTCACTGTAAAGGAAGAGGCAAAGGCAATGGATGGCTCGGACATCACCAACGCCATAAGAAACGCAGTACGAACACATGACTAAGAACACACGGGAATCCGTTTTCTTATCAAGCGTGAAGGAGAAAGGTAACAACACAGAGCGCCACTAAACATGAACATTTTTTAAAGTTTTAGTTTTAGTTTTAGTCGATGGATTAACATCACGGCACACCGGTGTAACCCATACCATAAGTGCTCCGTTCTCCTCCTAACTCAAGCCTGAATCTCGAGAAACTCAGCTCAGTGCCCTAACTCTGTTGCACCGGCGAGGATCCTGAAATACTTTGGGTAGATTTTTAACTCGATATTTTTTGCGCCGGGCAGCGCCGTTAGGCTACTTTTTTTCGATTTCCAACTGCCAAGGGATTTTTTTTACTCACTCAGTAGCAGGGCGGCGGAACCATAGCCTCCTTAGTCGCCTCTTACAACGTGCATGGTAGGCAACAGTGTTACTATTCTTTGCTCCCCCGTGTGGGCCCCGGCAACACATGGGCGATACTTATGAGTACAAATGTACAAGGTTATGTCAGGAAGGAAGTCACAAAATGATATAAAGCAGTTGAGAAATGGTGTTTGGTGATTTATAAAGGTGTCATTAAGTGGCATATCTATGTTATCTATATGTGGCAGATCATAAACTTTTGAGTTCATACAAAGTTTCATGCACACATGGTGTTGAAAATGTCAGCAATACCCTAAGATTGCACCATTGCCCTGTTCTACCCCTTAAAGTGCATTGGGTATCTGGTTTTCTCTGTCGATCTTTCATCTCCCAGTGGAGCATACACCTTCAACTAACTCACGCCCATCTCTGTGTAGCCTTATTCATGACTGGCTGGATTCTGCAGCTGAAGGTCTGATACAAGATGAAGTAGATTGGGTATCTAGTTTTCTCTGTCGATCTTTGATCTCCCAGTGGAGCATACACCTTCAACCAACTCACGCCCATCTCTGTGTAGCCTTATTCATGACTGGCTGGATTCTGCAGCTGAAGTCTGATACAAGATGAGGTAGATTGGGTATCTAGTTTTCTCTGTCGATCTTTCATCTCCCAGTGGAGCATACACCTTCAACCAACTCACGCCCATCTCTGTGTAGCCTTATTCATGACTGGCTGGATTCTGCAGCTGAAGTCTGATACAAGATGAGGTAGATTGGGTATCTGGTCTTCTCTGTCGATCTTTCATCTCCCAGTGGAGCATACACCTTCAACCAACTCACGCCTATCTCTGTGTAGCCTTATTCATGACTGGCTGGATTCTGCAGCTGAAGTCTGATACAAGATGAGGTAGATTGGGTATCTAGTTTTCTCTGTCGATCTTTCATCTCCCAGTGGAGCATACACCTTCAACCAACTCACGCCCATCTCTGTTTAGCCTTATTCATGACTGGCTGGATTCTGCAGCTGAAGTCTGATACAAGATGAGGTAGATTGGGTATCTAGTTTTCTCTGTCGATCTTTCATCTCCCAGTGGAGCATACACCTTCAACCAACTCACGCCCATCTCTGTTTAGCCTTATTCATGACTGGCTGGATTCTGCAGCTGAACTCTGATACAAGATGAGGTAGATTGGGTATCTAGTTTTCTCTGTCGATCTTTCATCTCCCAGTGGAGCATACACCTTCAACCAACTCACGCCCATCTCTGTGTAGCCTTATTCATGACTGGCTGGATTCTGCAGCTGAAGTCTGATACAAGATGAGGTAGATTGGGTATCTATTTTTCTCTGTCGATCTTTCATCTCCCAGTGGAGCATACACCTTCAACCAACTCACGCCCATCTCTGTTTAGCCTTATTCATGACTGGCTGGATTCTGCAGCTGAAGTCTGATACAAGATGAGGTAGATTGGGTATCTAGTTTTCTCTGTCGATCTTTCATCTCCCAGTGGAGCATACAGCTTCAACCAACTCACGCCCATCTCTGTGTAGCCTTATTCATGACTGGCTGGATTCTGCAGCTGAAGTCTGATACAAGATGAGGTAGATTGGGTATCTAGTTTTCTCTGTCGATCTTTCATCTCCCAGTGGAGCATACACCTTCAACCAACTCACGCCCATCTCTGTTTAGCCTTATTCATGACTGGCTGGATTTTGCAGCTGAAGTCTGATACAAGAGGTAGATTGGATATATGGTGCTAGTCCCATATTTTCATTGACCAATCGGCACTCGAAGGGTGGGTGGTCACAAGCTGGTTACGGTCACCTCCCAATTTTCTGGTACCCATTTTAGGCTTCACTGACTTGAGACTCCAGATAATTAAAACAAGCAGTAATTTTAATTGTTTACCGCAGTAAATTTAAACTATCACGTCTTTCTGTTTGCACAAAACTGGCCTATGGAGATTAATCATAATGGCTTCTGCAACATTTAAGAAGCGACTATTTTGTGTGTTAATATCTGTTTAGTTTCTGTGCAAGGCATGGGGGATTAAGAGGAAACAAATGAGCAGATAGGCTTGTAGGCTTGGCTGCTCTTGACAGCGGAGGAGCAATGGAACAGGCTGGCATCCTGAGTAAATGACTCAAAGGATGGATGTGATTCTGCAACGTTTACCAGACTGCAAGAACAGTACAACGGGGTAAGGCTAGACAAGAGCGCAGCGCGAGGAGTAAAATAATAATAGTTACACAGAACTGGTATTGCCAGTCGCTATCCGCTGAGGGAGATACTTAAGAGGGGATCTGAGCACTTGATTTAAAATGCCAATTTAACTTTCACGCCCGTGTCTCTTACAAGTATTCAACATGGTTTCAACATCTGTGATAAAGGCTGACAAGTCCTCCAAGTCAGCGTTGAGCGCAAATCGGTTGTCACTATCATGGAAATATTTCAGCAGTTGCACAGGCTCCAATTTCTGGGTACAATCCGTAAAAAAAAAGTCTGAGCTTCAGCAGGGAAGGAGTTCAGCTGTGTACACAGAGCTGCGAACTCTGCCTCGTGCTCAGGTAATAAGCATAGGCACCTGCTGAAATCATCTTTCAGGTTTACCAAGAATGATAGCAGTCTTTACATCAATTTAACAGTTTCATTATAATTTGGATGAGACTTCCTGCAGCTATAACGACAGCAGACTGTGACTTCATGGCATAGATACAAAACCACACAACTTGAAACTTGTCCATCACAACATCTTTTTATGCATTGGTTAGTGACAATCTCTTGAGCTCTTTCCTCACCTGTGATGATGCAGCTGTGGCTGTAGATTTGACTGCAAGCAGACTCTTGTCAGGTAAGCCCAACCTCATTGGAGTAGTTGAAGCTGTAGATTTGGCTGCAAGCAGACTCTTGTCAGGTAAGCCCAACCTCATTGGAGTAGTTGAAGCTGTAGATTTGGCTGCAAGCAGACTCTTGTCAGGTAAACCCAACCCCATTGGAGTAGTTGAAGCTGTAGATTTGTCTGCAAGCAGACTCTTGTCAGGTAAACCCAACCTCATTGGAGTAGTTGAAGCTGTAGATTTGACTGCAAGCAGACTCTTGTCAGGTAAACCCAACCTCATTGGAGTAGTTGAAGCTGTAGATTTGACTGCAAGCAGACTCTTGTCAGGTAAACCCAACCTCATTGGAGTAGTTGAAGCTGTAGATTTGGCTGCAAGCAGACTCTTGTCAGGTAAGCCCAACCTCATTGGAGTAGTTGAAGCTGTAGATTTGGCTGCAAGCAGACTCTTGTCAGGTGAGCCCAACCTCATCAGAGTAGTTGAAGCTGTCTCATTAACAGTCGCTGCAATTTTCTATGGTACAGGGTCATTCAAGTGCGTCCCCACAGATTTAAGATCATTTTGTAACGACCTTTTTCTTATGTGTAGGGTGTCTGCTGTACAGCTTCGGCTGCCAGATTCTGGGATATTTAGAAGAGAAACAAGCTTTTCACATATTGCTGCATTGATCCCCATGATTAGAGTTTTGTTGATCAGATTGAGGTTTCTGGTGAGTAACGCCACTAGGCTGTCTGGATATTTTTGTTCTAATCGCAGGCAGCAGTTTAGGATGTGGTCATCACTGTTCATGAGAGGAAAATCAGTTTTCTCTGCATCCTCTTGTGGAGTCCAACAAGCTGCGGGGTTTCTTTGGTTAGCTGACAATTAATAAATTTGATAGCCTTTGAGGCTCTCTGCGGTGTGGAATTACAAAGATGTTTATTTGAACTTCCTTTAAATTGAAGGTCACCAAGATGTTCAATAACTACCCAGGGTATGATCAAAACAATGCCCTGGTAACCTGGCATATTGAGGTTCACGATGTTCTGGAGAAACGTCAAACGTGACATCAAAATGTTTGTATCGACGATGAGGATTACCTTTTGTTTTCATCTTACATCATCAGTATCGTTGTCTTTTCGGGAACAGCTGGCAGACACGTCCATTTTTGACTCCATGTGTTTACTTTGATAAGTTAAAAAAAAGAATCGACTTGTCTTTGTAATTGAAGTTGACGTCGGATGCTATATGATGTTTACATCTAAGACTACTCGTAGTTTGATGTTTTCTTTCAGTTTGGCATCGTAATGATGCACGCCACGAATTTCGGTCTCTGGATGCAGTCTCCCAGGTGTCATGATGAATTCCAAAAGCATTCAGTGAGATTTTCAGTGTCTTTAAACAAGGTACTTTTCTGTTAATTCCCCCCAAACAAACGGAATCCCAGTGTATGACGTCACATACAGGGTTTCTCTGTGTTGCGCCGTAGCTCGGTGCGCAATTCTATCGGTGTGCAATGTTCTATGCGGCGGTGGTGCGCTATGTCTTGCGATGGTGGCCAGAGTTGATTGAACAATGTCCGCCAGAATGGCGTTAAACACATCGAGACCAGCGCATTTAGTCTGCCGACGCCACATGAATTCGCTCATGTAGGACTCTAGTAGATACATTGAATATGTGCACCGGTGGTAGGGTTCACAAAGTTGTGGGAGTGGTTGACTGTGAGATGCGTCACTTCGGGAATACTTCCAATTCCGTCGTCGTACGCACGCCCAGAGGTCGGAGACTACAGTTGTGCCAGGCCGAATGGTGTGTCCTGATCAGGGGCAGAAGCGTTGCTGCTGTTCTGTCTGGAACACAGAACATGAAGCAGTCGGCTGTTTCATGACAGATGCCACCAAATACCCACTGTTGTGGCAACACTCGTCCCACATGATGTTTGCGCCTTGTAAATGGGCTCTCATCTATCTCTATAGTGGTATTTAGTCCTCCAATTACAATAGGATTGACTGCGGCATCTCCATCTGCCCTGACGCTCAGTCAGCGATAGCACCATGATGACATGATGGTTCCGTCGCCCTGCTACTGAGTGAGTGCGTGGCGCGACACTGTGAGCTGTGAGTTTCGTGTGAAATGCTTTTGAATCTGCCCGAGGATTTTTGGAACGTGACTGCATGTTCGGAGCGATGGCAGATGGCTATGTCCCAGAGTTGACCGGTTCTTGCCTTATGCAGAAATGCGTGGCTGCTGGGCTTCTGGTTGACTGCCACTGCCATTGACGATGAACTGTATTTTCGTGTACTGTGTGGGTGAACATCTAGAAAACATCCAGTTGGGAAAATGACTGCCGATTCCATCAGAAATTAACTGGGTGTTTTGTGGGGGACTATTGTACTGACATTCTGGCGGCGGCATTATGCACAGTGTATCTGTGCGGGCTGTTGTTTGTCAAGAGTCCTGTCTTTTCCACTTTTCACATTGGGCAGTGGGGAGCATTTTGTGTGATATTCACTGGCACAGGAACGGAGCATAATGGGATGACCCGTTGCTGTGAAGTTGGAACTGCGACTAACTAACTAACTAACTAACCATGATGACATGATTATGAGAACAGCGTCTAGCAGAATGTCAGATGCCACGATGCTGCCAGAAAAGCAACGCTACTCTGCTTGTCGTGGACAGCTGTTGCAGCTGCTGCCAGTTCCAGAAAACTCATGATAATGAGACAGACACACAGACAGACACGCAGACACACACACACGCAGTCACACAGAAACGGTTGCCACATCCACAGAAACAGTGTGGGGCAATTGAAACGCACTGACACGAACTGTACCCGAACACAGAGGAGATCACCGCCAGTGCTAAATATAGCTCCATCCATCCATCATGTGCCATGCCGGTAAGCGTGGGCGGTCATGTTCTGCCATCTCACTCGATCACCAGAGTCGTGGATCAGCTCTGTGTTCCTGTCTTGACCATGCCACGTGGCCAAGCCATCCAGGTATTTGCTTCTAGGTCTTCCCCTTGGTCTCTTCCCTTCGATCTTGCCAGCTGTCACCAAGTTCTCCAATTCATTTCTTCTCATAACATGCCCAAACAATTTTGACTGTCTTCGTCCAATGACTCTAATCAGTTTACGAACTTCATTTGTTTCTTGAAGGACTTGTTCGTTGGTTTTTCTATCTGTCCATGGTATTCTTTGCATTTTCCTCAGAAACCACATTTCCTCAGCCATTAGCTGTTTTTCAGCTTGACTGCTTATTGTTATGGTCGTCACTAGGAAGAACGAAGTACCACAATGTAATATACAAGTAAATGGGAATATTCTTCAACAAGTGAATCGGTACAATTATCTTGGAACAGTCATAACATCTGATGGGAGATGCCTTGAAGAGATTAGAACAAGAATCGCCATGGCGAAGTAGCCTTTAGCAAGATGAAAAACATTCTGACCAATAAAAAGATGTCAATTGAAACGAGAAAAAGAGTGTTGAGGGGATACATGCAGCCTATTCTTTTGTATGGATGTGAAACTTGGACAACGTGCAGTCAAGCTGAAAAACATCTGAAAGCTGCAGAAATGTGGTTTCTGAGGAAAATGCAAAGAATACCATGGACAGACAGAAAAACCAATGAAAAAAGATCTGGAGATATTACACATCCCTGTCTCACACCTCTTTTAATAGGCTGATATTGACCTACATCGTTATCAATTCTGATGGCAGATTGTTGTTTCCAATATATGTTTTTTTTTGTGCAAGTCTAAGGTCTTTTCCATCAATTTGTAGATCTTCAAGCATCCTTTTCATGTCAACATGTCTCACTTTATCGAAAGCCTTTGTGTAGTCAATAAAGCACAGATATAGATCTTTGTTTACTTCTATAGAGCTCTCAATTACTGTTCTCAGTATACTATATACACAGCGTTTACTGTGCCCTTGCCTTCTACAAACCCACATTGTTTTTCTCCTATTTCGGGTTGTACTTTCTTCCTGACTCATTGCATGATAATTCTCAGCAGAATCTTTGTGATGTGGCTCATTATACTAATTGTTCTATGTTGATCGCATTCCATGGCTCCTGATTTCTTCGGGATTGCAATAAATATAGAATTGCATAATTCAGGAGGTATATCCCCAGTATCGTATATTGCATTCAGCAGCCTGGTGACTTGATCAATTCTATATTCTTCTAAGGCAGTGATCATTTCTACTGTGATGTTATCTGTACCCAGGGTCTTGCCAGTTTTCATATGGTTAAGAGAATGGGCAGCGGGCCGCACTGAGTTTGAAGTGCAACAGCTGATCCAGAGTAACACATATCAAGGTGACATAGTCATCTACACCGATGGGTCAGTGGTGAGAAACAGACGTAGTGGCTGGGGCTTTATTGCAAAGGCTAATGGGCGAGTCTTGGAAAAAGGCCTGGCATATGAGACTACGACCTCCAGCATGAGAATGGAGGTGGAGGCAGTAACGGCGGCATTCCGGTGGCTAGAGGAGACTACTGCAACACACGTTGTGTTCATTACGGTTTCAAAGAATATGCTTAGCAAGGTGGAGAAAGGAATGTTTCGTGTGGAATGGCTCTCGTCACTTCAGAGGTCACAGATTGCGAGAATTGTATGGATATTTTGCCCTGGCCATGCGGGTGCACGGGGGATTGAACAGGCTGATAGACTAGCAGGGAATGCACCTCTTGGTGGTATCTTGCCTATGGACAAGGGGGAGGTGGTCGTGCGCTTGTGGACCAGGTGGAGGAACAGATTGAGAACCCATATGTGGAAAGAATGAGATTGCGGGGGATCGGCAGGGGTTCTGGAAGAATCTCAAAACTGAGAGGGAAGACCAGGATAACATTTAATCAGATATTGGTGGGAACGATTAGTAGTATGACTCTTCACTGGCTGTTGAACGAGGGGACTGAGCACGTATGGGAATGTCCTGAGTGCAGTGATATCGGTTCTGACTCAACTCAACTCATATGGTTAAGAGCATTCTGAACTTCTATCTTCAAACTGCTGGTCCTTCATTATTATTCCGATGATTATATTGTTCTTCTCTTGTATCATCATAAAGGTCTTTCACATAATCTGACCACGCATGTAAAATCTGATCTTTTTCTATTAATTATGATTTTGCCATCTTTAGTTTTTAGGCAACCAGTTGATGCAACCCTAAATATGGCTGGTGACGTCTGTTTGGGGTGAATTAACAGAAAAGTACCAAGCGTTTCCTCTGGCCGCCTTGGGAGCGTTTACCACAACGCAACTCGCCGTAAAAAAATTCGTTTAGGGAACCTGTGATCTGGCATGCGAGTCAAGTGACCAGCCCCGCGAATCTGATTCTTCCTTTTCCATATCAATAGTAATGAGGTAACCGGAAGTTCCGACTTGGCAGTTGCAGTTACACGTTAAAGGAAGTGACAGAAGGGGTCTTGCACTTGTAACTAGCAAATCATTGCATACATTTATGAGCAAACCAACAGCAGAATAAGATGTTAGTCTTTGTTTATGTTAACCATCTGTCATATTATGTGAACATTGTTCGATTTCCTTTCCGGCGTACCAAAGGAAGTGTAGTGGAGTAATATTGTGAACTTGGGACTGAATGTTCACTGTTGTTATTTAGTCGAGTTGAGAGTGGAGTGGGCGAGGTCAGAAGTTTGGGTTTAGGCAGTGTTCTTATTAAATGTTGTATGTGCTTTGCAGGACGATATGATCAACCCCAACCCCAGGTTGGTTCACAGTAAACGAAGCTGCCTAGTAACCTTTACTTGGCAGTTTTACGTTCGTTCAGTAGTTTGCCATTGATTTCTGAAACTGAACAAGAAAACGCTGAAGTCCAACTGACCGGTTGTCAGATAATGATAAAATGTAATGTAATGATACAAAGTTCTTACTCCTGTTTTAATTCGAAACGAAATGTCATGCAACACCAGCAGCAGCCCTTCATTAATGAAGTATCTACGTACATTCTAAGTGAGATACTGCTATTGAAATAAAATGAAGTACATTTAAGATTCTGAAAAAAAATGTCAAAATCTATAGGATTAAAAAAAGGGGGTAACTGCTACCCAGTTGATCTGGGGAATCAATAAACACAAAATGATATAATAATAAACAATAAACACAAATCTAACTACTAACTAGGAAGCTCAAAGACACTTGTAATTGTGTGTGTGTGTATGTGTGTCTTTTCTTTTGACGAATTTCCTCACTTGTAATTGTATGTGTGTGTGTCTTTTCTTTTGGCGTTTCCTCACTTGTAATTGTATGTGTCAGTGTGTGTATGTCTTGTCTTTTGGTGAGTTTCCTAGTTACATTTTGTGTAAATTCATTACATAATACTAAGAGCAATGAGAAAACAAAAAGACAAGTTTGATAATGTTCTGATACTGCACACAACACTTCTCCACCACTAGTTTAGCTTAGACTTTGTGTCACTGATCATTGTATCTTGGGTACTATGACTAGGAAGTCAGATTTACTTAAAAATGACTGAATTGCTGGGAACTAACTAAATGCCAACATGCAACATTCATTTGGAACTCACCAGTTAACTGAACCTAAATACTAATCATTTTGCAGAAGTAAGACCATTCCGTTTTCTTTTAAATTATGATGTCATAAAGAAAGCTATAATGTACGCTGTGTTGTAAGGCCTTTCACCCATGCATCTGATTGAAATAAGCATTTTTTGGGGGTTTCCCTTCCCTAGCCTTCAGCTGTACCCAGTCTATCTGCAAGACATATAGTATTTATATCTTTGTTACAGAAAACTCAGAATTTTATAAAGTTATAGCTTATAACTGGAAAGATCGAGGGGAAGAGAGGGAGAGGCAGACCAAGAGAAATGATGCTGGATAGATTGCAGAAAATCAAAGACCGAGATCTGTGGGAAGTCATACACGCCTATGGCAGTTGATGGTGATGATAATAGCTTATTTACATTTAGGAATTTACAATAGCCTTCTTCAATTATTTATAACTATGGGTTGATGCACCCTTTGGGCAGGAAGTCCCAGCCACATGGCCTAGCATTCCTTTTGATGGAATCTTTTTTCTTTTGCATGTTAACCCTTTACAAGGTACACGTTTTTCCTTTTTTTAAATTCTGAATGGCCAAGATTTTTCAGGTTTTCAGTGAGATTTAGGGTTATGTTAGTCAAAATGTCAAATCTAAGGTGTTAGTGAACAGATTTTTGTGAAATAAAATAAAAAAATGAAGGGAAATAAATGCAGATTTATTATTTTACTCACATTTGAAATAAATAATCCAATGTTGTCAGTAATCCACACATGAACACAAATACAGTGGAGCCTGGATGAGTAGAAGTCACAGGGGCCGAAGGAATTTGTTCCACATATCAGAAATTCTACTTATCCAGACTGCACACACATTTACACTGATACCATGCAGTAGCATTGAGTAAAATGATTGTACCCGGGAAGGTTAACCCGGTCAACAAATGCCCACAGAAGTCGGATGTGTCGGCCTAACGGCGCAAGAACGCAGCTCTGCTGTAAACAGGCACAACGCAGTCACATCCACACAAAAAAAATCCGGATGAACGCAGAAGAAGAAATGATTGTACCACTTAGGAAACACAGTTAGTGAACAAATAAATAGCAATAAAATATCAGAAATGTTGTAATGTTTAATTTTGAAAAATTTCCAAATTAATTAAAGAAAAAGTCTGTGATTTTGCTTTTGCTTCTTGACTTGTGAAAAATGTCTTCCCATTGCCTGTTTAAAGGCACAAAATGGTGAGACTGCTTCATCTGAACATCCAGTCTGCATCATGTAAATGTAAATTTTGTCAATCCATGCCAAAATATCTGACTGCGATACAGGTTGTGCTTGCAGCATACAGTCATCCTCATCCACAGAATTATATTTAGCTAAAGCAGGTCTGAGCATGTCTTCTATCCATGAGTGAGTCGTTTCTTCATTGACTGACTGTTTCTCTCCATACACATTCTTGTACGTGATGCAATGTCGTTTTTTGAAACGATCCAAGCAGCCAGCACAACAATTCCAGTCTGTCTGACCTCCAAGACGTGCCAATTCTTCTGCTTTCGCAATAAGTAAAGGTCCATTTACTAGTACATTTGCCAATCTAACATCACAGTGAACCATTTTAAAAGGGCGCATCAACAAAATCACACGCGTCAGTTCTAGCTCGCTGTCTGTCACCGTCAATTTAACATTCGAAAAACAATTTTCTGTAGCGGTCTTTATGCTTTAAAATGCCGAAAATTGTCGATGTTGGAATACCAAATTCTCTAGCTATATTCACTTTCTTCTTCCCACTATGTTCAACCTCCTCCAACAACTCAATCTTTCGTTTTAAAGTTAAAGTAGCAAGCTTTCGTCCACTAGCCACCATTGTTGATATGTAGCGAGATATCGTATGTGCCATATCAATTGTTGTTCTCCGGACTGACTAATAATAATTCTTTCGAGAAACAATTTTTATTTTTTGGTGTGAAATGAACAGTTAGACTTAAACGTGAACACTTTTATAGTCGGTATTCATTTTTATGTTCGACTAATCCGAAAATTCGAGTTAACCGAATTCGACTTATCAGGACTTTTTATACAATGATAAAGAAGGATAATGGCCGGCCGGGACTAAGCCAGTAACGTCGACTTAAGCGAAATTCTAATTATCAGAGTTCAACTTAAGTGGACTCGTTTATATTTACAAATACAACATATTGCCTTTTTTTTTGTGTGTGTGTCTTTTTTTATCTTTTATCTAGCATACTCATTTGTTTGATTGGCAATCGTTTGAAAAGTTTGTTCCTCGAAGAGTTGATGAAAGAATGCAAGCTGAGAATGATCATCAGTTGTTATGTTGGCACCAGTTTCTTCAGTAAATCTTTTGATTTTCAATGCTGTTGTTTTGTTGCTCCAACCATGTGCGTCGCCAGATGGCCCCACCCTACTTTCTTCAGCCACATTTTCAGAATCAGAATAACTTTTTTCAAAGTCTGAGAGATCCAAAGTGTGTACACTGCTTACGCTGATATCACTGATATCTAGCTCTGATTCATAGTGAACTTCGTGCACTTCAATGTCACTTAAATTGAACCCAGTGAAATTTCCGCTATCACTTGAAAAACAAAGCATAAAAACTCTGAAAACTATTAAAAAATCTGATCAAATTTAAAGAAAACGCTTGCAAATGGTATCCATGCTATCAAGCTATCAGCAAAACAAGAAGTAAACAGTGGGAACTCTCGCAAAGTCTTGAGATTGCATGTTTACAATCCTTAGTTGTCATGAACGCTTTCAGACATTTTTACCCATTAGGTAGTAGAGACGTATTTGGCCACTGTGCCATGTAAAGGGTTAAAGTAGTCCCCTTTCATTGTGTCAAGATGATTGACTACTGTGCATCTCCACATATTACTGTCAGAAACCCTATCCTGGCAGACATTTTCATGTCTTGCTTGCGTGGATCTTTTAATCATGGCTGTAGAAGTCCTAAAGTTATAATTTGCCATCTGTCCCTATGGAACATATATTAGAATACATCCCCGGGAAGGTTAACCCTGTCAACAAATGCCCGCAGAAGTCGGATGTGTCGGCCTAACAGCGCAAGAATGCAGCTCTGCTGTAATCAGGCACAACGCAGTCACATCCACACAAAAAAACTCCGGATGAACGCAGAAGAAGTAGAAGAATACATCCATGTGGTATTTATGGCCAAGACATTGCATTCTGTGCTGTTTAAGCAGCATGCACATGGTAATTTAACCAGTGTGTGAGAGCACTTCAGCAATTGTTACTCGGTCCTTACAAGATATGTCTAGGATAGAAGGGTATCTTGTATAAGTAAGTAAAGGAAGAACCCTTTTACTTGCCTTTAGGCACATTTGGCATATGTTAAGTAAATAGTGAAACATCCTTTTACTCTTTAAAACACATTCGGCTTATAGTGCAAGAGACATTTTTAATAGACTAGTCAACACTTGGTGGGTGATGTGGTCAGTATCTTGGGCATATGCTGCTAGATCCATATTTTTATAGACCATTAGCACTTGGTGGATGATGGATCAGTATCGTGCTGGGCGCCTTCACTTCCCATATTTTTATAGACCATTAGCACTTGGTGGATGATGGATCAGTATCGTGCTGGGCGCCTTCACTTCCCATATTTTTATAGACCATTAGCACTTGTTGGATGATGGATCAGTATCGTGCTGGGCGCCTTCACTTCCCATATTTTTATAGACCATTAGCACTTGGTGGATGATGGATCAGTATCGTGCTGGGCGCCTTGACTTCCCATATTTTTATAGACCATTAGCACTTGGTGGATGATGGATCAGTATCGTGCTGGGCGCCTTGACTTCCCATATTTTTATAGACCATTAGCACTTGGTGGATGATGGATCAGTATCGTGCTGGGCGCCTTGACTTCCCATATTTTTATAGACCATTAGCACTTGGTGGATGATGGATCAGTATCGTGCTGGGCGCCTTCACTTCCCATATTTTTATAGACCAATTAGCACTTGGTGGATGATGGATCAGTATCGTGCTGGGCGCCTTCACTTCCATATTTTTATAGACCAATTAGCACTTGGTGGATGATGGATCAGTATCGTGCTGGGCGCCTTGACTTCCCATATTTTTATAGACCATTAGCACTTGGTGGATGATGGATCAGTATCGTGCTGGGCGCCTTGACTTCCCATATTTTTATAGACCATTAGCACTTGGTGGATGATGGATCAGTATCGTGCTGGGCGCCTTGACTTCCCATATTTTTATAGACCAATTAGCACTTGGTGGATGATGGATCAGCATCGTGCCAGGCGCCTTCACTTCCCAAGTCATTTTTTTGTACTCATTTTAGGCTGGGTTGACATGAGAGCCAAAGTCAATTTAAAAAATCCACCCTGATGTGGATTCAAATCCAAGGCCCTGGACTAACATGTGAATGTCTGGCCACTGTTACCGCAGCTCCTTGAGTTAACTGTATTGAATTTTTTCTCTTGCTGTACATAGATTGTCTCACTGCTGTATAAGGAAGAGCTGATGACACAGGTTGCATATACAGTAGACTTAGTTTTCACATGCAAAAATAATAGTGAGTGGCTGTCGTGTCCTCCTTTACAGTGTCGTCCCTGGAGTGAAGAGAGCCGACACCCACATTATAATATTTTTTCCCTCTCAATATTCTGGAGAATCCACCAGCTTCCGTCCAACACACTCCATCAGCCTATGGACACCTTTTCCTATCACTCTCTCACTGTCGTACTATGCCCCCTTCTCATACTTCCCCAACGCAACATACTCAACAACTCTTGCTTCTAAAAATTAATAAAGATAATTTATTAAAAGAAAAGTGTAACGTATATGAGACGTGTATGTGAAGAAAATGTGTGACGTGTTCTATAAAGTGTGTAGAATCGGACTCTCAGACCACAACCCAGTCAGCTGATCCCAGCAAGGATAGACCACAGCACGTTACGTCAGAACATGTACATCTCACCCCGTGCCGAAACCATCTTGCCGGATACTGCTTTGC
Organism: Cepaea nemoralis; assembly: GCA_014155875.1. Lineage (NCBI taxonomy): Eukaryota > Metazoa > Mollusca > Gastropoda > Stylommatophora > Helicidae > Cepaea > Cepaea nemoralis. Next base: position 372,117 of record JACEFZ010023679.1, read on the forward strand.
CTCTGTAGACCTCTGGTAATCCAATTCATGATCATCCGAAATAGACACCGGTGGTATTAACAGTTAATCATGGACCGGTTGCACCCTACACAATGTCCGTTCCTATCGTTCCTTAAAAAAAACTGCACAAGTCCTTTGTAGTGTGTACACCGTCATTAATGTTAATTGTTAATGTGATTGATCCTCACTCGTGTCTATCTAGCCTCACGTATAATGTCTTGTGTTCTATTACACGAGATTATATAACACTAGGTAACTATTAGACTGTTCTCATTTAGTTACTACTGTCTGATGCTGTGTGGTGCATCAGTACGCATCACTCTCTTTGGTGAATCAACTTCCTTCTAGCTTTAGTTACGTTCTGTATGCAACTTTATTGATTGTTGAACTGGTGTTCTTCCGAATGGGATTGGATTTTTTCCCAAAAACTTGTTGAGTTTCCTTGGATCTGGTAGGGAACCTAGGATAGAAACAACACATCTGGTGATAGTACTAGTTACTGATCCTTTCGGCTGAGTGTAAGCCTATCACCTTGCTTAATGATCTTTAGCTAACTAGACTTAGTCATAGAGCAGATTAGCTACCCACCTAGAGCCGAATCAGGCTATGACAAAGAAAAAATCAGCAAACAGAATGCGGAACCCCGCCCACCAGGGACACCTACGGGAAGATCCCAATTATCCCTCATTACTCAATTCTCAACTAGTAAAGCTTATCAACACTTCACTAATCTATTCTTAACTAGCAGAGTTAATATCACTATTCTACTCTAACTAGTTTCCACTAACAGTGCTAATCATCACACTATAGTTTAACAAGGCCACAGTCTATATTAATTAGAACTAATATTATACTAGGTTATACCTTAAATGGCACTACTGCAGTCCTATCAATCATATCTACATCTGCCATTATAGGCACGTGTAAAATTAAGTCACTAATTAACACACGGTAGATATTATTTCCACTAAGCACTGCAGTGCCCTGGCACTCCGACTAGAGCATTTTCAAGTCCCCCTAGTTGGTCCCAACTCGGGTTTATATGGCAAACTACCAAAGTTGGCCACGTGACGTTATCCTTTATGCCCCCACACAGGTGGCACATTGGCAGATCATCCCCTGTCAGGGATCCATCCTCCCTCGGGCTCCCTCCATGTTAGATTTGTCATCACTGGTTCTGACATCCAAAACAATCTAGAGAGTTACTGTCGAGTTCCAACAAAGAGTTTCGATACCAAGCTGCCAATCATGGTTTTCCAAACAAGCTTACATTGTGCACGTGACGTTGTTCATGTCCGGCAGGTGTTCCACTGTTTTCAATAACACCCTCAACTTTCTGTCATGTGCTGACAGTCAAAACCTCCATTCCGTCTGATGTTCGGAACCATAGATGACAAACGGAACCATTCCATATCCTGAGCGGCCAATTATATGTGATTTTAACTGTTATGAACTGCCAACGCGTTTTATCCCTTCCTTCTCACTCACCGCCAAATGTGTATATGGGCTGACCCGATGTATCCCGTGCAGCTGTGTTTACTCTGTTAGTACGACTGTTGTGGCCTAGAAAATATACGCCAAGCAAACGTCGGTATTATTATCTGGTTAACTCATGGCGAGCTCGTGACAGTGGCACCTTGCAGTCTTGACAGACCAAAGTATGTGAGTTGGAATGTGGCCAATATTCCATCACAATGCCTGGGCAGAGCTTCAGAGAAACATGTGGTGCCCAAACAACATGTTCCCTCTCTCGGCCTAATCTTGTGTTTTCCAGAGGAATGGGTAACCAATATGTCTGGCACAAGGTAGGCTGCAGATGCTGGCGGCACCACGAGCAGATGGCGAGTGATGGCCAGACCCTGGAACCCAAGGGGACCCGGCTTAGAGGCGTTCAGCCAAGTCCCACAGGTGAGGGCCTTGTATGCGTCCGGACCGTAAGGGCGCGTACTTCTGTCAGTCACAAGTGTCCGGACCTGTGTAAAGCGTGCACTATCGTCAGACTCCCCGCCTGACTTTAGCGGATCCCACAACCAGCGGGAGTAGGCCCGCCGAAGATACCACAGGAGATATTGCACGTCTATTGCAAGCAAATCTCCCACAAATCTCCCATCCTTCCACTGTGCGGATCTTGCGACCGGCGAGATTAGGCCCGCCGGAGATATTGTTCGTCTGCTGCGGACAAATCTCTACCAGGACTGAATAAATAAACGATAAAAGTAGTGGTATTTCAATTGCACTTGCGCTCCCACCTATGCTACACCCTTCATGTGTCTTCACAAAGTCGGGCTAGAGTCAAGCTTTTTTTTTTTTTTGAGCTTGAGCAAAAATAATAGTAAGGCACAATAAAAGTAGCCATTTCCTTAAACTAGGTTTTGTTTTATTGCAACTGATGATGTGTTGATAGCAACAGTTGCACTGTCATCAGTGAGTTTTTTCTCTTCATGAAATTATGAGGATGACTTAAATATTTGCTTACAGTGTTACAAATCTGTTTACTCATGGCATATAGAGACATAAATATCCAGGTTAAAGTAGGAATTAATGAAGCTACATGTCCTTTGAAGGACGTTGTCAATACCCTCAACCCTAGGTTAATTTTCAAGGCAATTTTATGTTCACTTATTTGCCATTGCTTTCTGAACGAGATATCAACATTGAAGTCCAACTGACTGATGTAGGGGTTGTTCCCGCAACCCCACCATCAGCACACTGGAAGTTTAAGGACTAGAGTGCTCTTTTCTTTTCGGCCACGTCACCTTTTGGCCACATCAACTGCCTAGAAATTTATTAGCAATATAAAATGCATACTGTAAATATTATATTTGTGAACTGATCTATTGTAATGTTCCAGAGTTTTAATCTGCCTGCTGTGAACACAGAATCAGCACCATGACATCAATAGCAGAACAACCATGTTACACACTGATCAATGTTCCGATGGATTCCGAGCCACCTAGTGAGATGCAGCTCCGGCAAGACCTAGGTAGGTTTGGTCCCCTACCACTATTCAATGTGTCTTTGTTTATGTGGGCTTATTTACATAATTTGACTATTTGTTTTATTTTTGTTCTGAAAGTGGGCTATTGTTATGATCAGTTCATGTCTTCTTTAGAAAAACTTGTACTCTTATTTTGAATTAGTTTTTATATCTTGCATTTGGTAGGCTTTTCTGTGTGCTTTGGAAGTTTTTTTTTTTTTTTTGGAAGTACTTATGAAGCATATGCATTATGTGAAATCCTTTTACCTGTTAAAACTATTAAATTATATTTATTACTCTAATGCACAGATATACTTTACATTCAAGTCGTCTTCTGAAGCTCAGTCATAGACTGTTTTAGAGTTCTTCTTCATGTCCATGACTGCAACCATATTGAGAGATTCATTCATCCAGTGGATTTTCCTGTGCAGAACTTCAACCCTATAAATCTTTCAAAATGTCTACAAGCCAGATGCCCAGCCTCTGTTACCGTCATGTGTAAATGATCACATCTTGAATGCTTCTACATTGTCATCTTCCTCTTCTCCACCTCCCTAGTATACTTTACACCGTAATGATCTTTTCTAGACTTGTATGTCTTTTTGACTGACTGACTGACTGGCACCTTGCTGTCTTGACAAACAATATTTTGTAAAATGGGGTTATCTCTCCATAACACAAACCCTGGGCTGAATTTAGAGACCATGTGTTGCCCATGCAGCATGATCCCTCTCTCAGCCTGTCTAGTTTACTCCAGAGGAAAGGTGACACCAATATGTCTGGAACAAGACAAGCTGCAGAAGCTGCCGGATTAGCAAAGCAATGCTCTGTCTGTATTGGAGCTTCGATCCTAGACCAGTTACCAACCAAGGCTTAGGGCCTGGTCTGCCCTGCCATGGCATTCAGTCTTTAGGTTGCATTTCCTCGCACTAGGATAAGGCTTGTACCCTCCCAATTGCGCTCTTCCGCCGAAGCCATTGGCACAATATGGGGTGTCGGGTTTGATAAGCGCTGCCCAACACTTATGTCATTTTTCATGTGCAAATTTTTAAATTTTCCTATGTTTTGTCTTAATAATCAGTCTTCTTCAGTATTGAGTTCTTGTTTGATAGATCTGTTAGTTCTCTTTTCCCTGTAGTTAATTTTTAGTACTCTGGTGTAACATTGATATTCAGACAGAGATGTGCATTTCATCTGTTTTGGTAAATATTCTGATTTCACACCTGTATGTGGCCGCAACCAGCGCTGAGGCTTAAGGACAGTGAATGCATTTCACAGTTCCCTGACATACTGAATCCAGGGTTCAAAATCAGCTGCAGAAGATTTGGAAGTAAACTGCCTTGTGTTGCTTTCAATAGTATGGGCATCAGTAATTAAAAAAGCAGTGGTAAACTACTGAACGTAAAAAAAAATGCCTTGTAAATCACAAACAGCCAATAAATGCTGAGGTTGATTGCGATGTCCTGTAAAGGACATGCAACTAACTTTTTTATTGAATGTTGCCGCTGGAAATATGCACGCTCTTAATTGTTGTAACTTTTGTAACTCTTCTGTCAGTATCAAAGCATGGAGGTTTTGATTGCCTTAATGTTTACAGAGCCACGTTTGGTCTTCAGTTAGTTTCTGCCTTCACATATCCATAATTTGTTAAGAGTCAGAAGTTAGTTGCATATACTTTACAGGATGTTGCAGTCAAACCCCATTATATTTTTGCTGTTTATGATTTCTTAGCAATTACATATTCAGTAGTTTGCCATTGCTTACTGAACGACTGACACTCCTACCTGTATGAAATCACAGCAAGGCGGCCTGCTTCTAAATCGCCCACAGCTGTGTTTCGACTGCGGTATGTGGGATTGCAAATTGCATCCATAACCCTTCACCACAGAGCCGGTAGATTCTAAATTTTCGAAACTACTCGCTTTCTGTAATTTTCCTCCTTTGATAAATATATGTTGCTATATTTGTTTGATCAGTTTTCATGTTTGTTTTTATTGCATTGAGATATAAATTTTGTTTTTCACTTTGTTCTTGCACTGACTGAATTAGTTTCTCAATTTTCATTTCTGTTGTTGATAAGAGTACTGTGTTGTCAGCGCATCAAAGATCCAGTTTTTATATTGGAATCTTTCTATTGAGGCAAAGAATCTGGTAATATGAACAAAATGATTGTGTGCTGGCATATGACATTTTCACAGGAAATGTAGTTATAAACACAAACACATAGATTTATAACATACTTGGGCATACTGATATAGGGTGTATTTTTAATGTCTGTGCAGTGTTTGAAAATATTGCCTGTCCAAGTTTTGTATTCACCCTCTGTGAAGTTCATGCAACATAATAGGTAAATACAAAACTTGGACCGGCAATATTTTCAAACACTGCACAGTCATTAAAAATACACCCTGTATGTACATACATGCATAATATCAAGCTGACCGCCTTTACTTCCCGAGACATTTCCTGGTAACCATTTTAGCCTGGCTTGACCTGCCAGCCCAGGTCAGTTTTGAAAATCTGAATCCATCCTGATGCGGATGAAACCAATAGCCACTATACCACTGTGGCTCCCACATACACAGTAGCTCTTGTGAATCAAATACAGAAGTATAAATGGGTGTTCTTACTTTCCAAACAGAAAAAGGTGATGCTCGAACGAAGATTGATGCCCTGAAAAAGGTCATTCAGATAATATTGAATGGAGAAAAGATGCCATCACTGCTTATGATCATCATACGGTTCGTGATGCCGATGCAGGATCACACCATCAAGAAACTGTTACTGGTCTTTTGGGAGGTTGTTCCCAAATACACCCCTGAGGGAAAACTGCTGCAGGAATTCATTTTAGTGTGTGATGCCTACAGAAAGGTGTGTTTTATTTGTAGAGTATGTTTTCATTTGTGTGAGGAGCTTGTGTATGTGTGAGAGAGGGGAGGGAGAGAGTGAGGAAAAGAGAGACTTAAAGGGGCAGGCAAATTATAGTTGACATCTCCATGGAGTGTTCTCTCAGATAATAGCTAATGTATGCTAAGAGACATTTCACTGTTCTGAAAACATCTTGTCTTCTTTAGTCACATTGTAAATGATTCTTCATCACTTATACTGTTTGCCTCGCAACTTCAGGATATAAATAGAGGTCAGGAGTGAACTCTAGTATACTCCTCATGCACTGTAATTATTATCAAACATTTTTATATTGGGGACATATTGATCAAATTCACCACATCCTGGTTAGGTATTGCATTACAGTGTAAAAGTTATTCTCTGTTTTTGTTTACATTGAAAACATTGCTAGGGACACTATTTTTATGTCTGTTGTATTAGTGTAACCTCAATGGATGTGTGTTGTAGGGGTGTAATGATAGGACTATCAGCAATGAGAGACCTTCACTGCTCACTGTCCTCAGCAACATGCACAAGTGTCAAAATACTGAATCTTGTCCGCTCTTTAATGTTATAATTACAGGATTTTCTCTACCTTCCTCTTTTCTGAACTGTTCTGTAGAGGATTACATTTGAGAAATGGCATGATATCCTTGTTTTGCCACTAACAAAAGTGGTTCTTTGTGTATTACATTTAATTTTGTGCTTTTTTCCCCATCAGATAGGATTTTAATCTTACCATTTTCTATTGTAAAAAGTCCTCCGCGCTCTTCCACTACCCCAACACTTTTTTCAGTTCATGCTGCATGGCCTTGTCTGTCCATCTCTAATGAACCTCATATCTTTCTCTTAAATGCTTTGTTTCCTTGGCACTCTGATGGCATATTTTTAGTGTGATTTATAAGTTTCCATGCCTTTATTTCATGTCTGTTTTAGTTCCCATATTCTCATGCCTCACAAAATGTCTTTTCAGTAATTTTTGTTACTGGTTTGTTATAACATATCTTTTTTTATTTTGCTTGCTTGTGTTTGCTGGCTGTGAACTCCAGCGTGAAGTCATGTATGTCGGATGAATACATCCTGTTGTCCAACATCAATGTAATGTCATACCGGACCTGAGGTTTAAGTGAGCATCCGTTGTCTCATGTCTGGCTTATTGGTGTGCAGACTGGTGGTTCCTCGCCATGCAGGCAGATACTCTCCGGCTTCGGAGGAATCATCGATCCTACTACGTTAGCCAGGTCCCCGAATGGACCTGTTGCCCAGTACGCATGGCGTGGACGTGTCAGCAGGTCTTGGCCAGTATAGATCCCTGCCCTGGTGCCTTGGAAACACGTCTACGTCCCTTTTTATTTTTATTAGGCTTTTCTGCGACCACTTTATGTCACTTAATGTGTGTTGATAATACTTGCTCTATCTTTTAAAGCAGTATCAATCTCTTCTATCATGTATTGCTTATTAGACAATTTTCTGACACATCAGGATTTATGCATACAATGAACCCAGAGAATTGATACAACATCTTTTAAATGGAAAAGGCCAAATGTAGAAATGAAACATTTTTTTGAGAAACTCATGTTTGTTTGTTTCTCTGTATTTAGGATCTTCAACACCCGAATGAATTCATTCGTGGCTCCACACTTCGATTTTTGTGCAAACTCAAGGAACCTGAACTTTTGGAGCCTCTGATGCCAGCCATCAGACAGTGTTTAGAACATCGCCACTCATACGTACGTCGGAATGCAGTTCTAGCTATCTACACCATTTACAGGTAACTGTGCTGCAGCTTATGCATTTTATTCAAGGGCAAGTATTGCAGGTTTAGAACAATGTTTTCCTTTTGTGAATTTGAATAGTGATGACACAGGCAATATATTACATAATTTATTTCCTGGCACATTTCGCTGTATCTTGTCCTTAGTATGCACCACAGAAAAGTTTAGCTTATATTAAAGCAGTGTAATGAATCCTTCCAGTTGAAATACACAAAACACAGTGTTTATTAGTATTTGAGTATCTAGCAAACAAAGAAGACTTTCAGCGTGCTACTCACTAGATACAACCAAAAGTTACTGAGTTAGTTAGTCGCAGTTCCAACTTAACGGGTCGTCCCCATGATGCTCCGTTCCTGTGCCCGTGAATATCACACAAAATGCTCCTCACTGCCCAATGTGATTAGTGGAACAGACAGGAGTCTCGGCAAGCCAACAACCCGGACAGGTACACTGTGCATAATGCCACTGCCAGAATGCCAACACAAAAGTCCTCCATGAAAGGTACAGTTCACCGTCGATGGAATCGGCAGTCTCCAGAAAGACTTTATTGACCCGGGTTTTATCCCACATGGCTCGGTCTCTTTCTGCAGGGCGACTCACTGAAAGCGCTGCACAAAGGACAAACTCCGTATCTCCAGCAACAGCTACCAGGAGTCTCCTGAAAATGCACTCATGAACCGAAAAGGCAAACCAGTCAATTCAGTGACAGCCAGCCATTGTTCCGAACATGCAGTTCACTGTGCAAACAAAAGCGGACAGATGTAAAAGCATTCCGCGTGAATTTCACAGCTCAGTGTCGCGCCACGCACTCACTCAGTAGCAGGGTGACGAAACCATCAGTTACTGAGATATGCAGAAGTATCTGCTATACATGCAGGTAAATCACAGTTATGTAAACACAGACATAATAGTCTTTTTATGACTACTGTTGTAACAGTGAAATGCATGACAGTGTGTTTTGTTACATAAATAGACACACATAGTATTATTTGGCACTCACAGAAGAAGAAGAAGGAAATAGAGATTAGAAGAAGCACCAGACAACATAAAATTTGAAAGCTATAATAGTTACCTATCGGGATCGAACCTGTCGCCTCCAAATGACGACGGTGCCTCGCTGCAGAAACAAGTGTACTTCGACGCACGACCAACTAGACACTCATAGACACACAACTTGAGTGTCTAGTTGGTTGTGCGTCTAAGTACACTTGTTCCTGCAGCGAGGCGCCGTCGTCATTTGGAGGCGACAGGTTCGATCCCAGTCGGTAACTATCTATATATAACTTTCAAATTTTATGTTGTCTAGTGCGTCTTCTAATCTCTATTTCCTTCTTCTTCTTCTGTGAGCGCCAAATAATACTATATATGTCTATTTATGTAATCGTCTTAGTGGCCTCAACGGTTCTCCCCATTTATTTCTGTGTTTAAGTGTGTTTTGTGTATTTCAGTTTAACTCTTTACAGAGCAGACGCTTGTCTGTTTTGTAGCCCTGAACGGGCAAGATTTTTTCAGGTTTGGTAAAATTTCGGGTCGCATTAGTAAAAACATCACAAATAAGGTGTTAGTCAACCAATTTTAGTTAAATAAACAACACAATGAAGGGAAAAGCATGCAGAATATGTTACTCACGTGATTGTTGTTGGTAATCCATATATGAACACAAATATTTACGAAATACAGCATGTTGTTTGTGATTTTCCGTCATCTATACGGCAATTTACAAACACATTTTCAGAATCATAATCACTTTCTTTAAAGTCCGACTGAGACTGCTAATGCAAAGTAACGCTTTGCACTGATATCTAGCTCCGATTAATAGTCAACTTCGTGCCCTTTAATGTCATTTAAATTGAACCTAGCGAAATCTCGGCTATCACTTGAAGAATCGCCGAAATCCATTTTGAAAAACAGCGTAAAAATCCCGAAAACTATCAAAAAAAGTCCGTAAAAGTCCATTCAAATTCATAATAACGCGTTTACAAATGGCGGCCACGTTGTCAAGCTGTCGGCGAAAGTAGCCGTCGGAAGTGTCGGAAAGCTGAGAGATCGTGTTTTTACAATGCATAATAGTATCGGACGTAATCAGACGCTCTGCACGTTTACGGCATCGGCCGGTAATGGCCGCTGTGCCCTGTAAAGGGTTAATATATGTTGAACTTTTCTGTTGTATGCTTAACTCATGCGTTTTAGGCACTAAATTATGCAATATGCTCTTTGTGTCTTCATTATTCAAATATTGCAGGCGTGTGACGACTCCTTGAAAATAACACCAAAGAATGTTAGAGGGCAAAAGCTTAAGGGATAAACCATTGACAACAATTATAAAACATGCATACAGAGGTCCATCAATGTAGACACACATGGAAGTAAAAAGAATAGCATAAGACAGAGAAGTGTACAATGGAATGATCAGAAACCTTCATGACAAGCCCAAGGGTTGAAATACTTTATTATGATGAGATATATGACTTCTCCAGACTTATTTTGTTTCAGAAATGCTAATTAAACCAGATGTGTTTATTGAGATCTACAGACTTTAAATGTCAGAAAGTAATGTTGGCCAGTAATTTGTCATATTAAGCATTTGCCCACAGAAAAATAATCCTAATTATTGATCCGTTGATTTTCTATTGTAGGAACTTCGACTTCTTGATCCCAGACGCACCAGAACTTATTCACAACTTTCTGGAGGGCGAGCAGGACATGTCATGCAAGCGTAATGCTTTTATGATGCTGATACATGCAGATCAGGTAATTTATCAGGAGCTCTGTTTTGATTCTGTTATTGTATAACAGACCTTGTCACATAAAATATGACCAAGACACTCAATGAATGGAAAAACATACAGAGATGCAAAAACAGATAACACAGTGGAATACTTATTGATATTTAGAGTTGGTGCATCCAACAAAGCTGGGAGCAGACACGTGGAATGGGAAGTGCAGGAAGTGGAAAGAAAAAGAGACATACTCATGCTAAGGACATATACACGCCCATAAATATACACACACACACACTTATACTTACAGAGCCGCATGCATGCACACATGTACACACACATGCACACAAATGCATGCATATACATTGCATGATGCATGTGTTTGCACACACACTTTTGCACACCACACACACACACACAATTTGTATTTCAAATCATTTAATCTTTTATAATTTGCAAAGTAAACAAATCTATTGTTTACTGACTTTCATATCAGTGATAAAATACTGTTTGTGTCAATGTTTTTGAAACAATAGCTGGTAGTTACTGTGGCAAAATACAGCATCTCTGAGACAGAAAAATAAATTGTACTCTGAGACAGAAAAATAAATTGTATCTGACTGGTGGACAGAAAGATGATTAATTTATATCCACGACATACATTATTTTGTTTATGAATGAAACATGACTATAGACTTGTTTGAAGTGTTCAGTAACTGCCTTTGGTTAACAACCATTTGCACTTTGATATTCTCACAGGAAAGAGCCCTGAATTATTTAAGCAGCTGCATTGATCAAGTAACGTCATTTGGAGATATTCTTCAGCTTGTCATTGTAGAGCTGATTTACAAGGTATGTTTATGTAATAAACTTTAAAAAAACATAATAATAAGAATATCAATGATTATCAGAGAGAGAGAGAGAATGAGAATGAAAGAGAGAATAAAAAGAGAGTTCAATAGAACTTCCTCTGCTGTGTGGCAGGGAATCATGGAACGTGAACAGACAACTTAGGAAGAAGTTTGAGGCAACAGAGATGGGGTTCTGTGTCGATTATTGCAAACATCTTGCACTGCCAGAGTTATCAGCAGCGAGTACCTTAACAAGGTGAATGAATGTAGAACATTACCAATTCATTATATATATATATTTATATATATGAGCTTTGCCATGACTGGTATAAATTCCTGATTCCATAGGTGTGTCATGCCAATCCTGGGGAACGAGCCAGGTTTATCCGATGCATCTACAACCTTCTGAACTCATCAAGCCCGGCAGTCAGATATGAGGCGGCTGGTACACTTGTCACTCTATCTAGTGCCCCAACTGCCATAAAGGTAAGAAAAGCTGAACACATGTTCTAGAATGTCATTGATTTGAGTGTTCACTCTTGACTTTTGATGATTTGGTTCAGTCCTGTTCAGCATGCAACACAATTATTCTAAGTATGCTTGCAAGCGCCCCAAATGGTGAGTAAAAGACTTGGGTGCTAGTAATCCAAGATCATGTAGAATTCCCGTGACTCTCTTAAAGTCTCGCCGAGTTCAACATTTGAGTTGTTGGCAGGCGTCATTACATTGGAGACCATGGTTAATCCTCCATTTGTTAGCCAGACCAGTGTCTGCTCAGAATATCCCATGCAGAGGTAAAGATAGATTTTAGTCTGTAAACCTCGACCTTCACACATCAGCGATCTGGGATCGTTAAATATATAAAATAAACTTTTATTATTTTCCTCCGTAGTAAGCATTTTAAGAGTACTAGTACACTTTGAAAGTTATTAGCAGTTTAATGCGTTCTTGATATGCAAACATAAAAGTCAGATGGTTCTGTTAGTGATTTTCTGTATATAGTAAAAGTAGGAGGAGTGGCTGGTTGAGTGGCTTGAATGCGGAGTTTTCCTTCAGGAGACCTGGGTTTGAATCCTTGGTCAGGTGTGGATTTTTTTCTGTAGGGGGGAAAAAGAAAACCCTAACCTGCAGTTCGCAGCAACTGCACTAGTCAGGTGGCTTTAATTCCTCAGGCTCAAAACCCCCGTCCTACACTGCGAGGTACTATAGACAGTACCTTTTTTTTACTGACCTCAATGTGTATTGGGCACATGGTGCTAACCCCATATTTGTATAGACCAGTAGGAATTCTGGTGATGTGGTCAGTGTCATGCCTAGGAACTCTGGTGATGTGGTCAGTGTCATGCCTAGGAACTCTGGTGATGTGGTCAGTGTTATGCCTAGGAACTCTGGTGATGTGGTCAGTGTCATGCCTAGGAACTCTGGTGATGTGGTCAGTGTCATGCCTAGGAACTCTGGTGATGTGGTCAGTGTCATGCCTAGGAACTCTGGTGATGTGGTCAGTGTCATGCCTAGGAACTCTGGTGATGTGGTCAGTGTCATGCCTAGGAACTCTGGTGATGTTGTCAGTGTCATGCCTAGGAACTCTGGTGATGTGGTCAGTGTCATGCCTAGGAACTCTGGTGATGTGGTCAGTGTCATGCCTAGGAACTCTGGTGATGTGGTCAGTGTCATGCCTAGGAACTCTGGTGATGTGGTCAGTGTCATGCCTAGGAACTCTGGTGATGTGGTCAGTGTCATGCCTTGGAACTCTGGTGATGTGGTCAGTGTCATGCCTAGGAACTCTGGTGATGTGGTCAGTGTCATGCCTAGGAACTCTGGTGATGTGGTCAGAGTTATGCCTAGGAACTCTGGTGATGTGGTCAGTGTTATGCCTAGGAACTCTGGTGATGTGGTCAGTGTCATGCCTAGTAACTCTGGTGATGTGGTCAGTGTCATGCCTAGGAACTCTGGTGATGTGGTCAGTGTTATGCCTAGGAACTCTGGTGATGTGGTCAGTGTCATGCCTAGGAACTCTGGTGATGTGGTCAGTGTCATGCCTAGGAACTCTGGTGATGTGGTCAGTGTCATGCCTAGGAACTCTGGTGATGTGGTCTGTGTCATGCCTAGGAACTCTGGTGATGTGGTCAGTGTCATGCCTACCACCTTTACTTCTCTCGACATTTCTTTATACACATTTGAGTCTGGGTTGACCTGGCAGTCCAGGTCTATTTGATCAATCTGCCTTGATGCAAATTCAAACCCATGGCCATTGGGCAGGCAGGCAAGCATGCTAGTCATTGCGCCACCGTCTCCCTTTCTTTTTATATATATATATATATATATATATATATATATATATATATATATATATATATATATATATATATATATATATATATAAGAAAAATAAAAAATTGAAAAAAACAAGCCCCTTAACATGAACCTGCTGTGGGTTTGCAAAGTGTTAGGACCCTCTTGTTTTTTTAGTCCTGAGTGCTGGAAGGAGTAGACAGTGTGTCTTTCCCTCTTGTAGTGAATGTTGAGAATAGGATTAAACCCTTGTCCGACCGTGCTTATGCTATTGTCAGCTTAAAAACATTACACCAATGCAGTCACTTTTTTGTACGTGGGCGAGTAATATTTTCTGTTACATGCATAATGAAGGAATGAGGGAACTTTATTTTCAAAGGGTTGAGAATTGGATATGTAAGCCTATGTAACATTCTGCCGTTCATGTAGAAACAATTAGAAACAATGTAGGATAGTTTTACAAAATCACAATTACAAAATACAGTGCTTATTGTGTTGACAAGCCTTAATTAGCAAACAACTACTAGAGAACATAACACACACAAACGGAAATGACATTACAGTCACTACAATAAGGCATAATAATATGGAATCAGGAAAAAATAATTTAAAAAATGTTACTCTGGCATATAATTTACACACATATTTTAACCTCTTTTACCTGTAACTTTCTTGTTTATTTAAAAATGGTATAAAGGCACATGTTTTATACAGGGTGTACTTAACTCTTAGATAGCCACACACTCCTGATTTTTCACACTGGTTATTTACCACCATGGATGGTTGCTGCAGAACCTTCTGACACTGGAAGAGTTAATCATGCATGTCTAATATGTATGCAACCATGAATTTCTAATGTGTATGTAACCAAGAATTTCCGTGTTAGTAACCATAAGTTTCCAATGTGAATTAAACCATGAACAGACAATGAAGGCTGGTGTTTAATGTCAACACCCAGCATAGGACATGCAACATTTAAAAATGTAACCATGAATGCCTAGCGTGTGTGAAACCATGAATTTCTAGCATATATGTAACCATGAATTTCTAACATATGTAACCATGAATTTCCTCTCGTGTATGTAACCTTAATTTTATGACATGCATGACCGTGAATTTCAATTGAACATATATGTAACCATGAATATCCTCTTGTGTGTGTAACCATGAATTTATGACATGCATAACTATGAATTTAAATAGAGTATGTAACCATGGATTTCTCACTTGCATGTCCAAAGGCTGCTGCATCATGCTACATAGAGCTGATTGTGAAGGAGAGTGATAACAACGTCAAACTGATAGTGTTGGATAGACTGATTGCTCTGAGAGAGGCACCGGCTCATGAAAAAGTCTTACAGGTATTGTTCTGACATATATGTTCAGTTTATGTCTGTTGATGTATGCATTAGTGTCTTTTGTCTGTTTAAATGTCTGATCTTACAGTGTTAGCCAGAGTTTGAATATGTAAAGTCTGCTAGATCATGTTTAAAAAAGGGAGATGCGATTAGTGAATAGATTTTTATAAAAGGTGAAAGACAAATGTCACAGTGGGTTGGAAAGAACACTCCACTGATGGAAGGCGTGCTTTCTGGAAGAAGAGTTATATATAGACCAGCACAAAGTTGGACACAGGACATTGCCAAAACACTAGTTATAAAACTGCATGTGACAGGAGAACTAGTAAGGAATAGAGAAACGTGATGAAAGTGGTGTTCTATAAAGGGGTCGGCCACATGAAAATGATGACAGACAAGCTCGTCTTATAGCCTTCAAATGTAGAGTATTATATGCCAATGATAAAAGCCATGCATTATAAAATTGTGGTGCAGTAAGTCATGGACAGTTAGCAATGGAAATAGATGCTCTCTCTCTCTCTCTCTCTCTCTCTCTCTCTCTCTCTCTCTCTCTCTCTCTCTCTCTCTCTCTCTCTCTCTCTCTCTCTCTCTCTCTCTCTATCTCTATCTCTCTCTCACTCTATCTCTCTCTCTCTTTCTTTCTTTCTCTTCCCCCCCCCCCCCCCCCCCCCCCCCCCCCCCCCTCTATCTCCCTATTTCTCTTGCAAAATTATAAGATTATCACACATGACTTAAAAGTTGCTGCTGTGCAAGACTTATATTGGTGTTCTCAATTTTATCATGTGTGTGTATTGAATATTAAAAGATGGTAATTAGAGATATCTCTTTGTTATTTTCAGAAGCCTTGTGTAATTTATTTGATGTCATGATGTCATTTTCTATTCCCATTCTATTTCTAGGAACTTGTCATGGACATTCTTAGAGTGTTGAGCTCCCCAGACCAGGAAGTCCGCAAGAAAACCCTGAACCTGGCACTAGATTTGGTGACGTCTCGCAATATTGAGGAGGTAAGAGTTTGCTGTCAGAGTACACTCTGATGACATTATTTTCTTCTGTGTATCACTTTTGTATTTGTGTTGTTTACTTTTAGTCCTTTCTTGTCACTGTCAGTGGTTATGGTGTCCATCATTTCTTGCAGTTCATTTTCATTTCGTGCTTCAAGCAATATGTCATGAGGGTAACACCTGTTGTGACTAGGTTTTATAATTTTGGCAGGGCAGTGAACCTTTGATCTGTTCTTTATGTTTTCAAATCTGTAGGTATGCATACTGGACCTCACATTTTTCACCATTATCTGAGAGGGCTAGGCTTCTGAGCTACCATCCTCCACAAATTAAGGGCGACTGTGACATCATTGAGTTTTCTAAAAACAAATTGTCATTCAACATTACGGACCTGGCACTTTTCAATTTAAGGGTTGATGCCATATTTTTTTAAAGATACCTGATTAACTATGTTTGTGGAATATTACTCTTTGTGTGCATTTATTCATATAAATTGTGTTAATTTGTGTTCATTGATGAGATATATATCTGTGATATTTCTAGATGGTTCTTGTCCTGAAGAAGGAAGTTGTGAAAACAAACAACGTGGAGCACGAGGACACTGGCAAATACAGGCAGCTGCTGGTCAGGACTTTACATCAGTGCAGTGTCAAGTTTCCCGATGTTGCATCCACCATTATCCCAGTGGTAAGGGCATTGATTATTTCAGCACTGGTGTACTTTACTACACAGAATCATCATCCTTTTCCAGACCAACTGGATAGGTGTTCATGCATCTGCACAGATCCCAGACCATGGCATTCTGGGTACATTCTCCTGATGATTTTCCTCCATTCCAGTCCATTCAGGATCTTTCTCTTGGTCTGCCTTTGCCTCTTTTACTGTTCATCTTTCCAGTCATCGCAATGTTTTCCAAAGCCTAACTTCTCATTACATTCATTACCAAAGAACTCTCCTTCTCATAATTGTATATAATGTTCTACTTTCATTAGTCCTTTTCAGGCATCCATTGTTAGTTACTCTGGCAGTTCAAGGTTTGAACTAAGAATGTAGATATTAAAATGCTATTTCTTTTGTTAACTATTAATTTACATTTGTCATCAGTTCACTGTAGGATTTGGTATTGTTTTATCTGTCTCATTAGCTATTGATCTTCTCATACATAGGATCAAATCATTTTCTTTGTGACTACTACATTCCTTGTGGACTGTATAAATGTTGTATGCGTGCTGCTGCTGACTAATACTTTGAGTTACAGTTTTATCAGATAGAACAAAGAAAACAAATTTGCAAATTCAAGGTGTATTGTATGATCCGTATGAGAAAAAAGATTTCTTATTTTTGATTAATTATAACATTAGTGGATAAATGTATTTTCTATGTGAAATCTTTGATGTTTGCAAGTCAGTAGGAATCTTTGCTATCAACACATTAAATTGTATTACTCTATTTCTGACGATTGCTGGGGGAGACTGATGTAAACAATGTGTCTGTGGACTACCTGAAAGCTGGTAGCGGGAGATGCTTTTTTGGAAACTGGCAATCGGGGAGTGGAGAGGCCTTCACAGAATTTAGTTGATCTAGGGTTATCCAGTCACTCGTCAACATAACTTGAAAAATGTAGCTTCAGGCTAATGACTGTTTACTAACACATTGCATAGTCAGGTTGTCATGATCTTGTTGCTGTCGTTTATATAATTTTTCAGATGTAGTTTGACACTGTCTTTCCATATTCATAGATGCTGGTGTGATCTTAACTTTAGGGTTGCTCATTGTTCTTTCTTTGTCTCACTTTGATGATTCATGAATTCATTAGCACAATATATTTAGCATATAAATTTGTGGTGTAAATGAACTAATATTTATTTCCCATTATTGATAATATTTATACCTCAACCTCAGTCATTGATGTTTTCTTCCGGTGTGCTGATGCCAAGGTATTGGCTTCAACCCCTACACCGGTCAGTTGGACTAAAATGTTGACTTCTTGTCCTTGACTTGGGGACGTGAATTACAAATACCTCAGAAGTTGGAGTGGTTTTACCTGATGGCGAGGGACACTGGTAATAGGGAAATCTAACCCACATGCAAAGATCAGTCCGGTGTACTAGAAGCAGTGGCACATGTATGGACTACGCTTGAGTTCAGAGCGAGCGAATGCATCCCCACCCTCCTCACCCTCCTCACAAATTATGTTTTGATGCATGTTGTATTCATGCAGAATGTTAAAATAATCAAGTCTTATCCATTGCCACTCTGTTTATTTGTTTCGTTGCTCATATTTTGTGTGAAATGAACATTTTCATTGTCAGAATATTTACTTTATGAATAAATAATAATGTTTGGGAATCTTTTATTATCAGCTGATGGAGTTCTTGGGTGACACCAATGAACTAGCAGCAGCTGATGTACTAGTGTTTGTGCGAGAGGCAGTTCAGCGTTTTGATCAGTTAAGACCACTTGTCATCAGTAAATTGCTGGATGTTTTTGGCACCATCAAGGCAATGAAGTAATTGTTTCTTTCTTTGTAGAAAAACCAAACTTTAGTTGTCTTTCAATATTTATGTAAAAATTGCATTAGTAATAGTCATTGCTTCATATATTGTATAAATTACAGTTTTGTTTGTTAAAGATATACCTGCAAGGCACAGCAAATTGTGTTACATTGTTTTACACGTAATATCTCATTACTGTTATCACTCATAAACTACTGCAATACTGGGAGGAAATAGAAATGTTATTACAAATATAGTTATTAATTACAGTTGGTCACATTTAGAGACAAACACTACACAGATTCATGTGGTTTAAAATACTTATATTGAAAAACTAGACATGAAAATGTTTCAGGCAGAGGAACAGACGAAGGATTGACTTATTTCAGTGGACTGTGATGAATAAGATGTCATGCTAAGGACTTGCATGATGATGATCATAATATTAAAGATTGTTGTACTATTTGCGTCATTTCTGGCATGCATGTAATTTTTAACATCTACAATTATGTAATTATGCTTTTATAGCTTGGCCACATACTAAGAAACATCTAGGTGAGTACTAGAAGGCAGAATACTGGAAAAAAGGGGAAAAGAGGTAGAAAACATTTATAAAGATGAAGGCAGACATTTTTAAACAGACATTCACAGTGTGTCAGTGGACTACTTGAAAGCTGGTAGATGTATCAGTGCGGATGTGCATCATCATGATGATCATCATATAGTGCCTTGCTGGTTGGGGTGGGTGATCATGCCACAAATTGTGACCTCTGATGACCTGGACCAATTCCTGTACTGACTCCTTCCCCTGCTATGACACAAGACTCAAAGAATTTTTTCATGCTGTCTTCCTATATCTCTCTTTCCACAACTCCGGTTGTCGCAACATGCGGACATGCACGAGATTAAAAGGTGTGGCACAAGACAAGACAACTATGGAATGGAATGATCAGGAAGTTTTACAACCAGCCAGCGAGCTGAAAGATTTGATGATGATGGAGATATAATTTAAGCATTGTTTTCTAATATATCAGTTGGTACTTTTTTCTGTTTAAGAATTCACCGAGCTGCACTTTGGATCCTTGGAGAATACTGCACTACAGCTGAGGATATTCAGAGTGTCATGACACTTATCAGGCAGTCCCTGGGTGATGTAAGTTGTAGTATTGATTAAATGTTAATTTCCTATGTGATGTAAGTTGCAGTATCGGTCAAATGTTAATTCCTTGGGTGATGTAATTTGTAGTATTGGTCAAATGTTAATTCCTTGGGTGATGTAAGTTGTAGTGTTGATAAAATGTTAATTCCCTGGGTAATTTAAGTTGTAGTATTGTTCAAATGTTAATTCCATTGGGGGGATGTAAGTTGTAGTATTGGTCAATTGTTAATTCCCTGGGTGATGTTAGTTGTAGTATTGATTAAATGTTAATTCCCCGAGTGAGGTAAGTTGTCGTATTGATCAAATGTTAATTCTCTGGATGAGGTAAGTTGTACGTAAGTTATAGTATTGATTAAATGTTACCTTTCCTGAGTGATGTAAGTTGTAGTATTGATTAAATGTTAATTCCCTGGGTGATGTAAGTTGTAGTATTGATTAAATGTTAAGTCCCTGGGTGATGTAAGTTATATTATTGATTAAATGTTAATTCCCTGGGTGATGTAAGTTGTAGTATTGATCAAATGTTAATTCCCTGGATGAGGTAAGTTATATTATTGATCAAATGTTAATTCCCTGGGTGATGTAAGTTGTAGTATTGTTCAAATGTTAATTCCATTGGGGGGATGTAAGTTGTAGTATTGGTCAATTGTTAATTCCCTGGGTGATGTTAGTTGTAGTATTGATTAAATGTTAATTCCCCGAGTGAGGTAAGTTGTCGTATTGATCAAATGTTAATTCTCTGGATGAGGTAAGTTGTACGTAAGTTATAGTATTGATTAAATGTTACCTTTCCTGAGTGATGTAAGTTGTAGTATTGATTAAATGTTAATTCCCTGGGTGATGTAAGTTGTAGTATTGATTAAATGTTAAGTCCCTGGGTGATGTAAGTTATATTATTGATTAAATGTTAATTCCCTGGGTGATGTAAGTTGTAGTATTGATCAAATGTTAATTCCCTGGATGAGGTAAGTTATATTATTGATAAAATGTTAATTCCCTGGGTGATGTAAGTTGTAGTATTGTTCAAATGTTAATTCCATTGGGGGGATGTAAGTTGTAGTATTGGTCAATTGTTAATTCCCTGGGTGATGTTAGTTGTAGTATTGATTAAATGTTAATTCCCCGAGTGAGGTAAGTTGTCGTATTGATCAAATGTTAATTCCCTGGATGAGGTAAGTTGTATGTAAGTTATAGTATTGATTAAATGTTACCTTTCCTGAGTGATGTAAGTTGTAGTATTGATTAAATGTTAATTCCCTGGGTGATGTAAGTTGTAGTATTGATTAAATGTTAATTCCCTGGATGATGTAAGTTATATTATTGATTAAATGTTAATTCCCTGGGTGATGTAAGTTGTAGTATTGATCAAATGTTAATTCCTTGGGTGATGTAAGTTGTAGTATTCTTTAAATGTTAATTCCCTGGGTGATGTAAGTTGTAGTATTGATCAAATGTTAATTCCCTGGGTGATGTAAGTTGTAGTATTGATCAAATGTTAATAATTCCCTGGGTGATGTAAGTTGTAGTACTGATTAAATGTTAATTCCCTGGGTGATGTAAGTTGTAGTATTGATCAAATGTTAATTTCATGGGTGATGTAAGCAGTATTTTCAGTCAAATGTTAACTCTTTGTGATGTAAGCATTTTCAGTAACTCTTTGTGATGTAAGAGGTAGTAGTAATTTTTTAATCCCCTGTCAGGGATAAATGGCAAGAAGAAGAAAGATAGGTCAGAATTGTAAAGTGTAGGTCATTGTTTTAATTAGAAGCATATCCACCACCAAAAATATTGAATGAATGTGATTCTTATATATAAACAAGCAGATTCATCTCATGTACTAACAAATTCATGTGCTGTTTTGAAATACTAAACATGTGAAATAATATGTGAGACTGGAGCACTGTTGAAGGTATCATCCTTTTGAAGTAAAAATGGCCTGTGAAAGCAAAAAAAAAAGTTCCACTTAATCAACAGCTTTAGCAGCTGGTTTAAATGTTCTTGTTCACTAATAAATGGGAGCGCTTATGAAGAATTTCTGTCTCCTATATTTCTTTGAATATAGTAATGCTTTCTAGCTGTGTTCATGAATATGCTGCCTTTAGCTTCCAGCTAATTTCATTTTTATATATTTTATGCAAGATGTAACTATTATAAATGAAAACTGAATCTGAACATTGAATAAATCAGCATTACTTTCAGACTTTTTTTTAACCATTCAAACATGTGTATACTCTATTCACAACTACTTTGAAATGATCAGCATTACTTTTCCATGATCTATTTTACTTTGACACAATCAGAAATTACCATTAAAATCAATATTACTTTTTTACGTAAGCATTGCCTTTACACAAACAGGGCTATGTTAATTCAGTTAGTCATCATTATCATGTGCCTTGTTAGCTGGCATTGACTTTCATGTCTCTCCACAGATCTTAATTCTTGGTGTTATGGATTAACTCTGCTGATGGTGTCCCTCAATGCCACCATCTCAGTCCATTCAGCATCATTTATCTCGGTCTGCCTCTGTCTCTTTTCCCACTTATCTTTTTGGTTGTCACTGTTTTCTAATGCCTCTCTTCTCTTTACATGACCAAAGAATGGTGTTTGCCCCTTTCTTATAGTTGCGTTTAATGTTCTATTTTCATTAGTCTTATCCAAGCAATCACTGTTAGTTACTCTAGTAGTAGAAGGTATTCACAATATTTATATCAGGAACCACTTCCAGACTTTTCTTAATTTGTTAATTCACATTCCATGATTCACTGCGATATCACAAAGCAAATTCTATACCACATTTCAATACTCTCTTTCTGACAGACAATGATAGTGACTTACTGCATAAGATACTTTCCATTTTCTGAAATGCAGCTTTTACTAGACCTATTTTTCTCTGAATCTCTGTTTTGCATCTTCAGTCTGGTGTTATGGTGGGCGAGTTAGTGGAAAGCTCTGGTAATGTTATGAGCATGGTCAGACAATTTATCAACTTGTTAAAGCTTTTTCCCTTCTTTAGTTATTTTGTAGGTTGGTGTTATATTTTCTTTAATATAACTGTTGTTTCTGTTTTATTGATATTCAAGGAAAGTCCTTTTATTTGCACTCTCTATTACTGCAATGTCCAAAAGTTGATGATCTTTTGCATTTTCAGCTGTCAATACTGTGTCATCTACATAGCGTGGATTGTTTATATTATAACCTCCAACTCATATTCTTGGCCTCACTTTGATCTCCCTGAATAATTCTGTTACTACACATTTATAAAGTAGTACTTTACACATTTTGGTTGCTAGCAAATTTTTGTCATAGAATAATATAAACTAAGTTGTTTTTATTTCATGTTTTCGACAGATTCCGATTGTTGATGATGAAATGAAAAAAGCTGCAGGAGAAGTGAAAGAGGATGGTAACTTCTTCAAATATTATAGATTCTTAAGAACATTAATGATAATGATTTTGAAAAAAAATTAAATAAATCTCCATTCCGTTTTGCAAGTGATTCACTTTCACGATGATATGATAAGAATTGGATACACTGGCTCTATAAACATGGTTCCATAAAATAGAGAACAGTGCAACAGCACTGGACAGGTGTCATGTGAAACAGTTATGTCCAAACTCCTACTGATTTTTGCTGATTGTTGAATACACCAGACTTGAACACACATGGCTTTCGTTGTACAACTCTTTCTTAGAGACGCCGCTAAACTCTCTAGTTGAAGAGTATATGCTGGTGAAACATTGGTGACAACATGAAGTTTTTTTCTTCCTTTGTTACTTTGTGTTACATTACCATTAATGTTATGTTACATTATTTCTAGTTAGTTGCATGTTCTTTACAGGACGTCACAGTCAACCCTAGCATGTTTTGGCTATTTGTGATTTCTTGGCAAGTTTACGTTCAGTAGTTTGCCATTGCTTTTTTAATGACTGGCACTCATACCATTGTATAAAAACAGCTCACTGCGACCCGCTTCCAAAATGCCCACAGCTATGTTTCGAACAAGGTATACGGGATTGTGAATTGCATTCGTAACCCATTCGCCACAGTGCTGGCTACATTACATTACTGTTGTATTGGAAGACTGTTACATTGTGTGTCGTTACTATTGTCTTTTATGCTGTTACATTATATTACATTAGCATTGTTATAATTTGTTACACTACCATTGTCTTGCTGATAACATTGTTATATTACATTATATTCCTCTCCTGCAGACACCAGCAAAGGTTAATAAACCCTATGGTGATATTTGAATAACAAAGTCCCAAACAATATATTGGACTATTTATTGCCTGATATTTAATATCTGTCATGTGCAAATTATGGAAACAATTTTACATATATATTAAAACAATGTCATGATCTCTGTAGCTGAAATATACAACACACAGTCATGTGTTTCCCTGTCAGTGTTACCACGATAGCTTTAAAGAGACTATAATGTCTTTGTTTACATAATTGCAGTTTAAAATGTGTATTGCAATTGCCTCTGCAAATTTCAACAAACTTTGGTTGTGTGTGGTTAACAGCACACTGAATGCCTCTTTGTCATGTCCCCATAGTCTAAAAGGTGGCTTGCTGTGGAAGATGTAGGTTTCTTCCGATTGGGTAGTTTATTGGGGTTCCGAGAATATTTCTATTAGTTTCTGCATCCATTCAGGGATATGTTCCCTTTTCTGTCTTCCTGTTTTAAATATATTAATTGACTGGCATCTACATTAAAAATTATATTTGCAATTAGATTTGGCCTACAGTGACACAGTTTCTTTTACTAATAATGTTGATATTAGATTGATTTTGTATTTCAAAACTGAAACTATGGTACAGAACATTTGGCCAACTGTTGATTTACGCTGGTCCTGTATACATCATATCACATTGTTTGGAGTTTTGGGACCAGTGTTTCATTGAATAGTAGTTTGGGTGTGGCATTTTATGCATATGGAAATAGTCTTTTCTTGGAACATATTGTTCTTGTATTGCTTACCACTCACTTTCATTGTAACTGTGTTTACTAAGCCATTTCATCACCACAATTTGTTTATTAAGCACTTTTATTTTAATCTCAGAAATGCAAATAGGAGGCTCAGTTCAGAGACTTGTAACTGCTGATGGAACTTATGCTACCCAGAGTGCATTCAGCACTCGCAGCTCTGTCAAGAAGGAAGAGGCGTAAGTTATCCGTACTTTTCTGGAGTTTTGTAGAGTATCATCAAATTATTTACACATCTGTCTTTGTAATATCGTAAATGTAAAGTAAAACCGCGTGTTCACGTCATTAATTCTTTTAACTCTGCCTCATGTCCATATGATACACTAGATTTGCTCTTCTGATCTAACATTGTCCATCTCTAGTAGTGAATATTCCTGATGTAAAAGGTCCTTATTGTCACTTCATCCAGCGTTGCAATACTTCTCATGAAGCAAACAAATGAAATCTACATTTTTGGGCAGTTGATAATAAGAGCTTTTTCGGTTGTCTCATCAATAGTGAAATTCATTAAGAAGGAATTAAGCACAGAATACATTCAGGCTTTGCTACCAAGTGCACATATCTTTACTTAAAGCTGTACCATCATTCTGTTAAATGAAAGCGTGAATGGTTGATGTTTTAAGCTTATATTGATTTATTTGTTTGTTTCGGGATTTGAGGTTTAAAGATTGAGCACAACCCATTACTGGCAACACTGATCGCATTCTGGTACGAACCTTAAGCCTTGTCCATGTCAGATTGGAAGCACTAGACTCGAGCTTCGCTCTCGTTTGAGTTTGTCAGTAGTGCATATCCCTGACTGGACCCGGGATCGAACTCCGGATCACTGGCATGCGAGGCGGGTGTGCAACCACTGAACGCAACTCACACTGAATGCGACCAATTATCATACTAGAATTTGATTATTGCTAGCTGGACTTTAGGCGCCTGGTGTGCCTTTGCCAGATCGAGAAGACCTGATCATTCAGGGCCATATGATTGACGGATGTCAGTCGCAGCAAGATTTCAGCTACAGCCTACAATGGGTGTCGTGATATTCTAGTATGATAATTGGTCGCGCCCAGCGTGAGTTGCGTGGTGATTTGTTTGCCACTTGTGGGTTGTGCTCAATCTTTAAGCTGATATTGTTAGTGTACATTGTGATCATGTAGTTTATACTCTTGTTTTTACTTTTCCAGAGAAACCTTTGGTATTTTATTAGGCTGGGTTGACTATGAATCAGTAGGTAAATAAGGTACTACCCATTGCCCGTCATAGCTCTTTCTTATAAGAGTATGTGGGCAAAGTGCATGAACGAAACAGTTTAGTACTATTTTATTTTAGTTTTACTTGTTTTTCTTTTCAGTATTACAGATTGTTCTAAGCTTTGGGATTGAGTTAGGCTAATTACTGACTAATGATTGAGAAGAATTTCACTTTAATTTTACTTGTTTTTCTTATCAGGATTACAGATTCTTCTATCACCTCATAGCTGTAGTTTGTTGTTGGATACACTTTTTGATCTGTTCTGCTGTGGGGGTAGCTATTTAATATATTGTTGTAGTTGGATAACGAAGACACAAACAATAGATGTCAAGATTTATTGGCTGGAACAATAGATTTGCATGATTCTTGGTTCATCTTGTAAGGTACATACTCCAAAAATCACAACATAAACTAAAGCAATAAGGTAAATATTTCTGCAGTATGTACCTTACGAGATGCAACAAGGTATGCCAGGCTATAAATCATGCAATCTATTATTTTTGTCTTTGTTATTTAAGTTCACTACTGGAAAACATTGTTTTGAATATTGTTGTATTGTTTGCACTATAGGCCTCCATTGAGAAAGGATATGATGGATGGTGACTTTTTCATTGGGGCAGCCCTGGCCACTTCTCTGACCAAACTTGCTCTCAAGTTCATCAGTATCACAAGTGACAAGAAAAGGCAAAATGTAAGTCATTGAGTACAAGATACTGTTGTAAAATTACAAAAACAATTGGTGTCATAGTTTGTCACATAATAGATAAAATATGTCTCTCTCTTGCAATAAGAAATAATGGGTGCATGAAATAACATCAGAAATATGACAGGTATGTCATCATGTCTCGATTTCATCATGAGACAACAAATCAAGTGGTTTTCGAAATCTTATAAGAATGAAATCTGATCATCTAAGCATTACAAATATATTTGAAAGAGGACACTGCAAGTTTCTACAGTATTTTCATTACAAGGGGATAAAAACATTTCAGAACCACAAAACAATTGATTTAAACTCAAAGGTAACATGATGAAATAGAACAACTGATAAATCTGAATACGTAACTTTGGAAGAAATTGTTGAAAAATAAAGAGCTGATATCTTCTTCTTCTGCTGCATTCATCCGGATTTTTTCCCCGGATGTGACTGCGTTGGGCCTGTTTACAGCAGAGCTGCGTTCTTGCACCGTTAGGCCGACACATCCGACTTCTGCTGGCATTTGTTGACCGGGTTAACCTTCCCGGGAAGAGCTGATATGAGACATTAGTTACAACTACTTTATTGAAGCCAGTGAACATTTCCATGAACTGATGAATAATAAAGATAGGTGTCCATTATATTTGTCTCCTTCCATCCCATAATCCCATCTGTGGATTGCCCAGATTGGTATATTATAGTCAGATTTTACAGATGCAATTGCATGACAGTCATATGTAGTATATTCCTGTTTGTAGTCAGTTTATGGATGTGTAATTACATTTCAGTCACTCATTTGGTATTGGTAATTTTTTTTCTGCCGGCTTCGTGGCTTAGAGGTTATGACTTTTCTCTATAATCTTGTATACTCTCGTCAGGTAACGTGATGACGGTTCAAATCAGCAGTGGTTCGAATCGCATCGGTAACTTACGGGGTATGTGAGCCGGCCGCTCAGAAAGCAATGGCAAACTACTGAGCGTAATCTTGCCAAGAGATCAACATACAGCTGAAAGATGCTGGTGTTGACAGCTAAGTCCTGTAAAAAGGATATGCTTAAAAAAAAAAAAAATTTTATGCTGTGTGGAGAGCCGTATAGATTTGTTACATATTATGTTTAAGTTCCCATTATTTAACACTAGTTATGAAATTAATAGTGGCATTTAATCTGTTTTTATTCTCTTTCCTATTTTCAGGCATTTGTAGCTGAAGCCATGCTCATTATGGCAACCATTATTCATCTTGGCAAGTCAGGCCTGGCCACTAAGGTTAGTCTGTGGGTTGTTTCATAATTTTCTGTTATCCTTGTGGTTTTTGTATTTTTTTTGGTTTTTGGTTTGTTTTGGCAACATATATATTCTATAACTTGCACTGCTTTAAATTCTGGTTAATTTGGACTGATAAGTGTGAAGGAAAATTTTGATCTATTCAGCCATAATAAAATAAATTCATTGTTAGCAATGTTTTGAGAAAATGATAACATGTAGATTGATTTCATTGTGACCGAATAGGTAAGAACTGTGTTGTACAGATATAATGAACAGTCCCTAAACTCTTGTAACCAACTCCATTGACAGATTTGAAGCATATTTTCTGTCAATAGTGTTCTCTGCCTTCCTCTGCCTATTCTACCTGGTATGTTCTCGTGTAAGCTAATGTCTTTTTTTCACCTCTTCTGATGCTAATCATTATCATGTGCCATACCAATAAGTGGGCGGTCATGTTTCGCCATCTTACACGACCACCAGTCATGGATCAGCTCTGTGTTCGTGTCTCAACCATTCCACGTCGCCAATCCATTCAGATATTTACTTCTCTACATTCCCCTTGTTTTTTTCCCATCAATCTTGCCAGTTGTCACCAAGTTCTTTAGTTTATTTCTTCTCATAAAGTGCCCAAAATATTTCGACTGTCTACGTCCGATTTCTTTAATCAGTTTACTGTTTTCGTTTGCTTCTTGTAGGACTTGCCCATTGGTTTTTCTGTCTGTCCATGGTATTCTTTGCATTTTCCTCAGAAACCACATTTCCACTGCCATTAGATAATTGTCAGCTTGTCTGCTCATTGTCCATGTTTCACATACATACAAAAGTATAGGTTCTATGTACTGTTGATATTAGTTAATTCATTCATTCATTTATTAAGTAGCATGTCATTTGCAGAGCTTCGCTCCCATAACAACCTTCTGGAAAACCTCTTGATCATATGCAAGATGTCCCCCTTCTGATACACCCATCTGAAGATCATCCGCCACATCCTGCACCCATCTTCTCCTTGGCCTTCCTCTTCCTCTCTTCCCAGGCATATATCCCTCCATTATTGTTCTCTCCAAACTTCTGTGACGTTTCAAGTGACCAAAATATTTCAATTTTCTTTGTTTTATCGTCTTTTTTATGTTGATATGCGTTCATTAATTTCATTTTGGTTTTCTTTGTGCTTTTGTAGAGTGATTTAGTAACGTCTGCAGATGTCAACACTGCAACATTTTTCTTCTTCTCTATCCATGATATGGTTAAAATTCTTTTAAAATATCCATATACAAGAACAGGACACACGTAACTTTACAGTAAGTGAACTTTAATGCTTGTGATAGTTTGTTTTTTATAACATTGCTCATTTTGATAAAAGTGTCCTTGAATATGGTGATTCTTTTCCTCATTTCTGTGTAAAATCTTCCATAAAATGTCACCGTGTTACATAACTGGTAAATATGTATATGTCCATTATCCATAGCCAATCACTGATGACGATGTTGATCGAATTGCTGTATGCTTGCGAGTTCTGGCTGAAAAATCTGAATTGATGGATGAAATTTTCAACAAGGCCTGTAGGGGCTCACTTTCCCTGATGTTAGCTGCTAAAATTGAGGAGGAGAAACAAATGCAGGAGGTAAATTCCTTGTTTTTCATGATCTTCCCTCTTTTACCCAAGGATAAAGGTGTGTTTTAATATGATTTGATTTAATGTAATTTGATTTGATGTAATTGCCTATTTGTTTTGCTGAAATCAAGACTGTCTCTCATAGAGGATTGAAACCAAATTGTCCATAATTGAAGCTGGGTGTGTTATATAACTCTACAATGGTAAATCAAACAGCTAAAAATTATGGGGTTGATTGCAGTGTCATGTAAATGTCATACACATTTTTGGATAAGTAGAAATTTAATTGCTACCACAGTGCTGAACCACTATTATCATTATGTTTGTTCTACCTGATGTCCTAAACAACTATTTTGTAATCATTAGTTTTATGTAGCTGACATATTTTTCACTATTTTTACTGCATTAATTTTTTCATAACTGAAGTTTACTCATTGGTATTGCATTAATTTATTTTGTCTTTACTTCCCTGGTGTTATTAGATTTTTAAAAAAAAATCACCTACTTTAGATATTATATGCTATAATGTTTCTGCTTTTCTTACTGGCTGCTGCTATAATAGGTTTCATGGTTCTTTTATCAATTTCTAATTGTCAAGGGATTTTAAATGTGCACAAAGTGCACCTGGGCCCTTTGAGTTTTTTGCCCTTGTGAGGCTAGACATCTGTTCCACTACCCCAAGATTTGTGGGGAGTATACCATCCTTTTCTCATTGTGTAAACATCTGCACAGTCCGCCTAAGGAATTGAACCAGGTCTGTTCAATTGAAAGGCAGGATGTCATAACCATTCAGCCACTCTGCTGTCTCCACAAACTGAATAAGCCACTGCTAAATTTCAAAATAAAAACACCTACCCACAAAATAATATTGTAGCATTTGATCCCACTGGTGCTACAGAATTTATGTTCTGTGCTGAGGTTCTCCTTTTTTGATCCAGCTTCTTGTGGTGACTATTTGTGTTTGTTTTATCAATTGTAAAGTTTCAACCTAGATGACATAGTTGTTAGTTCACATGCTCTAGCAACACAGCTGTCTAGGGTTCAGTTTTGCGCTTAATCCAGGGTGGGATTTTCTCAGATTGTTATAGCTTTTGGCTCAACTCAACTTCATAAAGTGTGTATGAGACTTTCCTGGCAGGTACATAGGCCGGCTGATAATCTGACTTCTTTATACCATGACTTAATACGTGCGAAAGTCTAACACCTCACATCCCTGCAGTAGTATTTGCCTTTGGATGACTTTGTTAAGATTCAGTACATGTTTATTTACCATAAAACGTGTTAACAAGATTAGGTGGAATCTTCTAGGTTAGTTAGTATTTACAACTCTGATCATTATTCCCAGGCTGCTGAACGTAAAGTGGTGAAGGTCCATGCTGATGACCCCATTTCATTCTCTCAGCTGATCAACAGGAGTGACCAGGGTGCCGGAGAGGTGAGGCAATGTTTTCCAGGAATAATCATTTTAGTGACCAGTTATTTTGTTGTCGTTTTGTTTTTGCGTATGTTTGCTTTGAACTCAAGCATAGTCCATGTATGAGCTATTACTTCTAGTGCACTGGACTGACATTTATGTGTAGATTAGCTTTCCCTATTACCAGTGTCTCTCGCCATCAGGCGAACCCACTCCAACTTCTGAGGTACTTGTAATTTATGTCCAGAAGTCACGGATGAGAAGTCAACATTTTAGTCCAACTTAATCGGTGTAGGGATTGAATCCGCTATCCTGGTATCCGAACACCGGATGTTTAAGAATGAACACTCTTATCCATTCAGACGTACTGACCTCCAGAAGCCAATTGTATTTGAGAAATAGCTTCTCCTGTGTACAGCGATAGGATATTGAAGTCTCATAAGCTATGTCCACAGATCGTGTACATACACTTGGAAAGTCTCATGAACTATGAAACATAACACAGACATGATGATGATGATGAGAAACTCTCATGAAACATAACAGACATGAGAAAGTCTCATGAAACATAACATAGAAAATGATGATGATGAGAAAGTCTCATGAAACAGCATAGACATGATGTTGAATGGGCAGATCACAAAGTTGAACTGAATGACAAAGACATGTGAATGGATTTCATGAAATCCATTGACTTATGAATACATTTCAGCAAATGATCAGTTTTCCAGTCCATTCACATCCAAAATTATAAAAGCACTGCACAGGTAAATTGCGTGCAGGTGGATTTTATTGTTGGTTAAATTATGTCTGCAAGCACATTATACTGTTAAGTCATCTCATGTCACCCATATTTTTTCTGTGCATGTGTGTTGCACATTGTTTGAAATCCAAGACAAGAAAACTATGAATGCAAGAAATACTATGAAAAAGAGGTGGAATGAATACATTAGAGAGTTATTTGATTGAGAAAGAGCAGAATTAACAGAAGAAAGTAACTTCAAGATCCATGTGTACTAAAAGGAAGAAGTGGATATTATCAAACATTAGAGGATAGGAAAAATGGCTGAGCCAGATGAAATTAAGGTAGAGGAATTAGATCCATCTGGCCAGGGAAAAATGGCTGGGCCAGATGAAATCAAGGTAGAGGAATTAGATCCCCCGGGAAGGTTAACCCGGTCAACAAATGCCCGCAGAAGTCGGATGTGTCGGCCTAACTGCACAAGAACGCAGCTCTGCTGTAAACAGGCACAACGCAATCACATCCGAAAAAGAAAAAAAAACTACGGATGAACGCAGCAGAAGAATAATAATTAGATCCTCTTAGCTAGGTACCATCTCCAGAGAACTTTGCTGCAGAGCTTTTCTTCCTTTCTCCTAGCTCAGAACCAGTGGGTTTACAAGACAGGTACTGGAACTTCACATCTGTGAACAGGCAAATTAGGATGTAACTAGGTTATGATTCAGCATACAGCTTATACAGGCTGGCTTCTTCTTATGTGATCAACGTTTTCTATCTGTCTATTCCAGCATGGGTCACAAACAGGTCAAATTAGGATGTATCTAGGTCATGATTCAGCACACAGCACATACAGGCTGGCTTCTTCTTTTGTGGTCAACATTTGCTGTCTATTCCAGCATGGGTCACAAACAGGATGATGCATAACATCCATTGTAGTGTGTAGATGTCCCTACTGAGTAACCCCCCTATCGTGTAGTGGCTAACAATGCCAGTTCTGTATTTGTTAACTATATTTCTTTGGCCACCCTCATGGCACTCTATTCTAGCATGACCCCACGCAACAATGAGGCATACAGATTGGCTGAGATTTGGCCGAGGCGGGTAATGTTTTCACCACAAGTTTTAGGTATTTCAACAGCCTCCAACCCAACACCCAAGAGAGAAAAATTGCTGTTACGGCAATATGAACCCAACACCATCATATCATTGAGTTTTGTTTTCCCAATTCTGCTATTGCTGCCGTTTATGTTTTGTTTAAAGTATCTTCTTGCTATTATTAAGTGTTGAATATAATGAAGTGTTTCTGTCTTCTCATGTTAGAACATGTTTGAGCTGACCCTGTCCCAGGCTTTGGGTGTCAATGCCAAGAAAGACTCTGACCCGCTGGGCTCATCAAAACTTAACAAGGTAATCTTACCTTTTTATTTCTCGCTGTCTTCCTAATTTACTCATTTATAAA
This sequence comes from Cepaea nemoralis, assembly GCA_014155875.1. Classification (NCBI taxonomy): domain Eukaryota; kingdom Metazoa; phylum Mollusca; class Gastropoda; order Stylommatophora; family Helicidae; genus Cepaea; species Cepaea nemoralis. Next base: position 405,066 of record JACEFZ010023679.1, read on the forward strand.
ATAACAATAGTTTTCAACATTCCATTTCAACGTGGCCAGTGTTTTTGCCTCTGTTATTTCAGAAGATGAAAAATGGTGACGTAGTCGTTAGGCCACTTGCATGCCTATAAAGTGGTTCCGGGTCAACCCCAGCAGAGGCAGGATTATTTTTATTTTTCCTCCCAGTATGGTTCTGGGATTGATCCAGCCTCTTAAAAATGAATGCCAGACAATTGTCAGAATTTATGCAAAGGAAAGATGACGAAGAAGGGAATTGGTCACCCCACCTCACATGTTGTAACCTAGAATATGTGAAGGCCTACCGGTTCTATGGAGAAGGGGTTACGAGAAGCAATTCGTAATCCTGCAACGTGCTTGAAACACAGCTACGGATGATTTGGCAGCAGACCGCTCTCTGTTAATTTTCATATCATGGTGTGAGAGCCGGTTGTTCAGAAAGCAATGGCAAACTATTGAAAATAAATAAGAAATCACAGACAACCAAAAATGTTGGGGTTGACTGCGATGTCCTGTAAAGGCTATGCAACTTACTTCACACTTCATACCTCAGTAGCAGTATCTACTATGGGAATACATTTTTATAGAGGCGTTCATTTGAAATCCGTTCGTGCCGCACCACGCGTAATTGCGTACGTTGAACATGATCATGTCATAGTCATGTGATAAGTACTGACCAATGAATAAAAGAGCACGTGCTTATCGTCCCATGATGCATAGGTTCTGTTTCTGGCCGTTGAGAAAATGGTCGGGTTGATCCAAAATCCATCCAAGCGGTGATTCAGTTTCTTTCATTTGAAGGATGTCGACCAGTGGACATTCATCAAAGAATGCAGGCAGCGTATGGTAACAAATGTGTATCGAAGACAACAGTGACAGACCGGGCACGAATGTTTCGGAAAGAACGTCAGTTCACAACAGATCTTCGACTGCCGAGTCAAGCGCATATTGCTGCAACAGAAAAAAACAATCGCCAAAATTGATGCAGCAGTACAGATGAACCGTTGTCGAAGCATACGTTCACTAACAAAAGGATTTGATGTGTCAATTGGGACAATTCAAAAGGTCGTTCGTAAGAAACTGCAATATCGGAAGATGTGTTCACAGTGGGTACCACGGATGTTGACCGACTACCAAAAAGAGGAGCGCATGGGATGGTTTTTGAACCACTTGCTGCGTTACAGAGTGGAGGATGATGCATTTCTCTTCAGCATAGTGGCAGGTGATGAATCATGGCATCACCACTTTGAGTTGGGCAGGAAAAGAGAGAGCATGCAATGGAAGCATGCTGGATCACCAAAAACCAAAAATTCAAGTTACAGGTTTCCGCTTGTAAGGTTATGCTGAGTAAATTTTTTTATCATGAAGGGCTATTTTTGGCCGACTTTAAAGAACCTGGTGTCAACATCAACTCTACCCACTACTTGCAAACACTAGACCAGCTGCAAAAAGGCATCAAGAATAAACAACTCGGCATGCTTCCTCACGGTGGGATTTTGTTGCACGATAATGTATGTCACAAAGATTGTGCAGGAAGCATTAGCAAGGAAGAAGTGGGAAAGTCTGCAACATCCAGACTATAGTCCTGATTTGTCACCATGTGATTTTCATTTGTTCGGACCTCTAAATAAAAGCTCTCAAGGGGAACGATTTCACACAGATGCAGACGTAATGAACGTGGTAAACACTTGGTTCAGTGAGCAACCACAATACTTTTTTGCGGACGGCATTTGCCGCATACCTAAGCAATGGGATGCTTGCCTGAATGCCTACAGCGACTTCTTCTGACCAACCCATGGTGCATAATTCATTCAAAATGAATGCTTTGTTTAATTCTACCACATCTGTTAATGTTTCTTTCATGCTTTTGTAATAAAGCCATTGGAACGGGTTTCAAATGAACGTCCCTAATACATTAAAAAAATTACTATCTGAATTTGCTGTTAAGTATCACAGATGATATAACTTTCTGAGTGTTGATTTTAGGTATCACAGCTGACAGGTTTCTCTGATCCTGTGTATGCTGAGGCCTATGTGAACGTCAACCAGTACGATATTGTGCTGGACGTTCTTATAGTGAACCAGACAGCGGATACTTTGCAGAACCTTACTCTTGAGCTGGCAACCCTGGGTAAGTTTGATCATTATGTTTATATATAGAGCTGTGTGTTTATATTTGTTAAGTTGTTAATTTTGTATTAGGTATGTTATGTGTGTTGTATTTTGCTGTTTTGGGGATTATTTCTTGCGTTAATTTCATGTTGTGTTACTGCTATTGTGTGGATGCCTTGTTGTGTTACTGGTGTTGTATGGAATGCTTGTTGTGTGAGTGGTGTTGTGAATAGTCTGTTCTGTTACTGGTATTGTGTGGATATACTTGTTGTGTTACTGGTATTGTGTGGATATACTTGTGTTACTGGTATTGTGTGGATATACTTGTGTTACTGGTATTGTGTGGATATACTTGTTCTGTTACTGGTATTTTGTGGATTGCTTGTTGTGTTACTGGTATTGTGTGGATATACTTGTGTTACTGGTATTGTGTGGATATACTTGTTCTGTTACTGGTATTGTGCGGATTGCTTGTTGTGTTACTGGTATTGTGTGGATATACTTGTGTTACTGGTATTGTGTGGATATACTTGTTGTGTTACTGGTATTGTGTGGATTGCTTGTTGTGTTACTGGTATTGTGTGGATATACTTGTGTTACTGGTATTGTGTGGATATACATGTTGTGTTACTGGTATTGTGTGGATATACTTGTTGTGTTACTGGTATTGTGTGGATATACTTGTGTTCCTGGTATTGTGTGGATTGCTTGTTGTGTTACTGGTATTGTGTGTAGATTGCTTGATGTGTTACTGGTATTGTGTGGATATACTTGTTGTGTTACTGGTATTGTGTGGATATACGTGTTGTGTTACTGGTATTGTGTGGATATACTTGTTGTGTTACTGGTATTGTGTGGATATACATGTTGTGTTACTGGTATTGTGTGGATTGCTTGTTGTGTTACTGGTGTTGTGTGGATATACTTGTGTTACTGGTATTGTGTGGATATACTTCTGTTACTGGTATTGTGTGGATATACTTGTGTTACTGGTATTGTGTGGATTGCTTGTTGTGTTACTGGTATTGTGTGGATATACTTGTTGTGTTACTGGTATTGTGTGGATTGCTTGTTGGGTTACTGGTATTGTGTGGATATACTTGTTGTGTTACTGGTATTGTGTGGATATACTTGTTGTGTTACTGGTATTGTGTGGATATATTTGTTGTGTTACTGGTATTGTGTGGATATACTTGTTGTGTTACTGGTATTGTGTGGATATATGTGTTGTGTTACTGGTATTGTGTAGATTGCTTGTTGTGTTACTGGTATTGTGCGGATATACTTGTTGTGTTACTGGTATTGTGTGGATTGCTTGTTGTGTTGCTGGTATTGTGTGGATTGCTTGTTGTGTTACTGGTATTGTGTGGATATACTTGTGTTACTGGTATTGTGTGGATATACTTGTGTTACTGGTATTGTGTGGATATACTTGTTGTGTTACTGGTATTGTGTGGATATATGTGTTGTGTTACTGGTATTGTGTGGATATACTTGTTGTGTTACTGGTATTGTGTGTAGATTGCTTGTTGTGTTACTGGTATTGTGTGGATATATGTGTTGTGTTACTGGTATTGAGTGGATATACTTGTTGTGTTACTGGTATTGTGTGGATTGCTTGTTGTGTTACTGGTATTGTGGGGATATACTTGTTGTGTTACTGGTATTGTGTGGATTGCTTGTTGTGTTACTGGTATTGTGTGGATTGCTTGTTGTGTTACTGGTGTTGTGTGGATATAGTTGTGTTACTGGTATGGTATTACTCAGAACCCTTCACCATAAGATCTGGAGTACGACAAGGTTGTGTCCTGTCCCCTCTCTTGTTCATAACATATATAGACAACATATGTAAAGAAACCAGCCAAGCAGAGACAGCAAGAATACCGCATGACGAGAACACAGAAGAAGAACCATCTGCAAATCTAACCATTAGAGAACTCCTGTTTGCGGACGACCAAGCACTAATAGCAAAATCAGAAGCTGAATTACAAGACCACATGAATAGTCTAAACGAAATGTGTAGGGAACATAACATGAAAATTAGCACAAGCAAAACAGAGGTAATGACTATAACTAAAGAAGAACAAACAGCAACAATTCACCTAAACGAACATCCCTTGAAACAAGTAAAGAGCTTCAAGTACCTAGGAAGTATAATATCATCAAATGGCAGATCAGAAGACGAGATCGAAAATAGGTGCAATAAGGCAAATCAACTCATTGGACAAATGGCACCAATACTAAAGAACAAACATGTATCAATAACTACTAAGAAAGCACTTTACAACACAATCTTCCTACCAACTCTCTGCTACCAATGCCAAACCTGGACAATGACAGAAAAAGAGAAAAGAAAAATCACAACAACAGAAATGAGGTTTCTGAGAAGAATACTCAACGTATCAAGAAGAGATAAGATCAGAAATGAAGAAATCAGGACTAAAGTAGGGGTTAAAGCTGCTCTAGATTTTATTAGAAAGCAGCAAGTCAAATGGTTTGGCCATGCAAGTAGGCTACCAGTCAACAGCATGCCACAACAAGCAATGATGTACAGACCAGATGGAAACAGAGGAAGAGGCCGACCACGTAAACGTTGGACTGAGGGAATAACAGAATCCATGGGAATGTCGATATACGAAGCCCATAACCGGGCACTCTCACGAAGTTTATACTTCACCTCGACACCGCAAGGTACAAGAGGAACATGATGAGATGAGATGAGACTGGTATTGTGTGGATATACTTGTGTTACTGGTATTGTGTGGATTGCTTGTTGTGTTACTAGTATTGTGTGGATATACTTGTGTTACTGGTATTGTGTGGATATACTTGTTGTGTTACTGGTCTTGTGTGGATTGCTTGTTGTGTTGCTGGTATTGTGTGGATTGCTTGTTGTGTTACTGGTATTGTGTGGATATACTTGTGTTACTGGTATTGTGTGGATATACTTGTGTTACTGGTATTGTGTGGATATACTTGTTGTGTTACTGGTATTGTGTGGATATATGTGTTGTGTTACTGGTATTGTGTGGATATACTTGTTGTGTTACTGGTATTGTGTGTAGATTGCTTGTTGTGTTACTGGTATTGTGTGGATATATGTGTTGTGTTACTGGTATTGAGTGGATATACTTGTTGTGTTACTGGTATTGTGTGGATTGCTTGTTGTGTTACTGGTATTGTGGGGATATACTTGTTGTGTTACTGGTATTGTGTGGATTGCTTGTTGTGTTACTGGTATTGTGTGGATTGCTTGTTGTGTTACTGGTGTTGTGTGGATGTAGTTGTGTTACTGGTATTGTGTGGATATACTTGTTGTGTTACTGGTATTGTGTGGATTGCTTGTTGTGTTACTAGTATTGTGTGGATATACTTGTGTTACTGGTATTGTGTGGATATACTTGTTGTGTTACTGGTATTGTGTGGATTGCTTGTTGTGTTACTGGTATTGTGTGGATTGCTTGTTGTGTTACTGGTATTGTGTGGGTATACTTTTTGTGTTACTCTTATTGTGTGGATATACTTGATGTGTTACTGGTATTGTGTGGATATACTTTTTGTGTTACTGGTATTGTGTGGATATACTTGATGTGTTACTGGTATTGTGTGGATATACTTGTTATGTTATTGGTATAGTGTTGACTTTATCCCAGTTGTATTGTGGGCTTATATTAATGCAGTGAAGAAATGTCAATTATTTTCTTGTGGTATTCAAATAGGTGACTTGAAGCTTGTGGAGAAACCTCAGCCACTGACTCTGGCCCCGCATGACTACTGCAACATCAAGGCCAATGTCAAGGTGACGTCAACTGAGAATGGAATCATTTTTGGCAACATTGGTATGTCTGTAATTATAATATTCATTTGTTTTGTATCATATTATGTGATATGTTATTTGTTATGTTCTCTATAAAACATTTGGCTATAGTGGTTGATCTTCGTCAGTTTCATTTCTGAGTGTTTGTCTTCAGCAGTGCCTTATCTTTTCCCCCCTCTCCACTTTGTATTCCTTCCCTATGGTTTCCAGTTCAGACTATAGGATTAAAGAGCAGAAGAAAGGAAAACTACATGGCATAGAACATCTTATTCTGGAAATAAATTATTGGCTATATATCATCATCACCATCATGTGCCAAACTGACTAGTGTGGGTCATGGTTCACTGTCTCACATGATAACCAGTCTTGGGTAAGGTCTGTGTTCTTGTCCTGATTAAGTCATGTGGCCAAGCCATCCAGGTATTTCTCTGTTTGTCTTCTCTTTGCTCTTTTCCCATCAACTTTGCCAGTTGTCACTAAGTTATGAAACATACTTCTCCAAATGTGTCCAAAATATCTGGTTGTCTATGTCTAATTTCTCTAGTCAGTTTATGGTTTTCATTTGTTTCCTGAAGGACTGTCTTTTCAATTTTTCTGTCCATCCATGGTCAGTTATATAAGTACTGCATTATTACTCACTTCTGTTTCTGATGTTTTGAAATGTTAACCAAAAGTAAGAAGGACAAGGGCCCTGTTTCCATGACATTGTGACTTGTTGAGCACATGGTGCTAGATGGGCACATGTGACAAACAAGTCTTGTAGCAAGAACCTGCTGGGGGGTTTGTGAAGTCCTAGATAAGAGATGGGATGGTTATAGTCTGTACAGAAATGAATGCCTTCATTCACGATCAATTATTTTGAAAACCGTCTGTTGAATCGTTATGAAATTTTTCCTACCGTCTTATATTTACCCCCACCCAAGGAATATGTCTTTGATAGGTCCGAAAGCAACTTAAATCATGGAAAGCAGCGACATTTCTTTGATGTTTTGGTGAAAAACTAGTGATTTCTCACTAACAAACTTGTTTTACAGTAATGCCCCGTTCCACCACGCGAGGCTCTTGGCATAAGGCCAATCCCGTGGCCCACAAGGAAATTAACTATTCAATGCTAATGTTTCCGTGTGAAGACGTAATACATTTAATAATGTGCACTTCATCTCTGACCCGTAAATTATATACCGCATATAAACAAACTTTGAAATCTGCTGTACAATCTCCAGAACAAAAATTTTTTTGTTGGAAGGACATAATGATAAGGTTATATGCTAAATCTCATTTTCCCTCAGTTGGTTACTGAGATATGGAATTTTATATTGGGGCAGACAAAAGTAAACAGACTATAGTTCCATTCTTTACTGCCTTTCCTTCCCAGACAATTCCCATTGTTAAGGGTCTGGGTCAACCCCAGAGTCGTGCTGCTAGTAATGAAATAAAAATGATCCTGCCTGTGCTGGGGATGAACCTGGATCACTGCCTTGGCTGACAAGCTATATTTATAAAGAGTAACAAATATTTGTATGTATTCAGTCGCGTAGAATTGTCAGGAGTATTCTATAAATTGTATTCCTCAGTGTACGATGTGAGCGGTGCCGTGAGTGACCGCAACTGTGTGGTGCTGAATGACATCCACATTGACATCATGGACTACATAGTGCCAGCCTCCTGCACGGACACGGAGTTCCGCCAGATGTGGGCAGAGTTTGAGTGGGAGAACAAGGTCACCGTCAACACAAACATTGGCGACTTGAAGGAGTACCTGGAGCACGTCATGTCCTGCACCAACATGAAGTGTTTGACCCCTGAAAAGGTAAGGTCGCTGGCGTATGATTGCTTGTGTACAAGATAAGGATCACAAACGTACAACAATTGTTAAGTCATGAAAAGGGGAGGGCAGGTTAAGAATGACAAGCTAAGAGCTCGTTGTGTGGGTTATAAAGACATGTAGGTCTTTTTGTCCCAGGCAGTAGATGTTTCTCAGTATAGCTGTGTGGATAGAAAGAGTTATAGCAATAACTGTCTGGGAAAGAAGATGTTAAGGTAGTGTCATATACAAAAACATTGAAGGGGACAACAGAGGTTGAGTGGGTATAAGTAAAGGCCGCCTGGTGTTGAAGGACTAAGAAAAGACTGAGTGTGTTGTAGTTATTGAGTAGTAAAGAAACTGTTTACATGTCTTTAGAAACATTGGGCATATGGTGCTGGACCCATATTTGCTTGCTTGTGTTCGCTGGCTGTGAACTCCAGCGTGAAGTCCTGTATGTCGGATGAATACATCCTGTTGTCCAACATCAGTGTGATGTCATCTGAGGTTTGTGTGAGTATCCGTTGTCCCATGTCTGGCTTATTGGTGTGCAGACTGGTGGTTCCTTGCCGTGCAAGCAGATACTTTCCAACTTCGGAGTAATCAGCGATCCTACTGACGTCAACCAGAACCCCGAAGGGACCTGTTGCTCAGGACGCACAACTAGGACGTGTCAGTAGGTCTTGGCCAGTATAGAACCTGGCCCTGGTGCCTTGGAAACACCTCTGCGTCCCGCCCCCATATTAGTAATAGACCAATCAGCACTGGTGGGGGGGTGTGGTCAACATCACTGCGGCCACCTTTACTTCCCCGGACATTTCCTGGTACCATTTATTTGCACTCGCTCACTTTGAACACAAGCGTAGTCCATACAAGTGCTACTACTACTTGTGCACTGGGCTTATATTTGCGTGTGGATTAGCTTTCCCTATTTCCAGTGTCTCTCACCACTAGGTGAACCCACGCCAAACTTCAGAGGGAGGATGGTACTCATTTTAAACTAGGCTCTGCCTGAAAGCCCAGGTTAAATTAAAAATCCAGCTCAATGTGAATTTGAATTTATGACCACCGGGCCAACAGGCGAGTGTGCTATACCAGCCACACTAGTGTGTTTTAGTGAGGCAATGAGTAATTGATCAATTAGTGAGTTGCTTGACAGAGCCAAGCGATAGGAGAGAGATATACTTGGAGCATGTTGTGTTGTGCATGGCATGAAGTGACTGGCTCTTGAGAAGCTAAGAATAGATGGTCATTCACAGTTTCAGGGCTTACAAAAATAGAATCAATTAAAATGCAGCACAAATCTTTTAATTAATTTTTGGCATTTTGGCTCTTTTCTACAATGAGTTAACTCTGTGGGATATTCCGGGATCATAAACATAAAAGTGTGCTATGGGATGGTTTAGTGAGATACTCTGGGAGTTAAAAAAAAAATGCAAGACTACTATTAGTTGACTGGGTGAGATACTCTGGGATCATAAAGATACTTGTCTAATATGAGTTAACTTAATGAGATTTCTAGGATCACAAACATACAATCTAATATTAGTTGACCTGGAGAGATACTCAGGGATCATAATCATGCAAGTCTACTATGAGTTGACTTGGTGAGATGCTCTGAGATCACAAACAATTGTCTACTATGAGTTGAGTTAATGAGATATTATAGGATCACAAACATACAAGCTAATATTAGTTGACCTGGTGAGATACTCAGAGATCATAATCATGCAAATCTACTATGAGTTGACTTGGTGAGATACTCTGAGATCACAAACAATTGTCTTCTATGAGTTGACTTAATGAGATATTCTAGGATCATAAACATACAAGTCTACTATGAGTTGACTTTGTGGGGTACTCCAGAATCGTAGACATGTGAGAAAACTGAATTACCTCGGCCCTACTACATGTCACAGAGGTTTAGAGGGAACAGTCTATGGAAGGCTTGGTCTCTGGAAGGAGAGTCAGGTCAGCCAACATGATGGTGGACACAATACATTATAACACCCTGGACTTGAACATGCCTGGGAGGGGGGGGGGGGGCATTTGAATCCTTCCTCCATGCTGTGATGTGTGATGAGAGAGACATTCAGCTAACTACTTGACGATGATGATGCTTTTTACAAAATGTCAGGGAAAGCTGCTGCAGCAATAAGATGTGTTGATAATAAGATTTTCATGTACAAGAATTAAGAAGATGTATATTGACCGCCTGTTGCTCAATGGGTGCGTGCATACTCTGGACAATGTTTTCAAAAGAAGCTTGTGATGTGATGCGACTCTCCACTGATCTCTGCATATTGGGTCAGATATCTAACCTTCTTAGATAAGAATGGAAAATAGGAAGCCCTGTGTGCATGTTGTCAGTAGGTAAAAGACCATTATCTATGCCTTATAAAGTAAAAGTAAAGCACTCTTTTCCACGGGTTGAGGTGTGTTGGGTATATGGTATAGACCAATCGGCAACCCCAAATTTTTATAGACCAATCGGCACCCCCAGATTTGTATAGACCAATCAGCAACCCCAAATTTGTATAGACCAATCGGCAACCCCAAATTTTTATAGAAAAATCATCAACCCCAAATTTTTATAGACCAATCAGCAACCCCAAATTTGTATAGACCAGTGGTTCTCAACCTTTTTTGGCCCGTGGCCCCCCCCCCTTCACCATATTTTCTGAACGTCATTCCCCCCCCCCCCCTTCTCCCCCCCCCCCCCCCCCCTTCCTACCAAAAATTTGGTCCGTGCCCCCCTTCACCATATTTTCAGAACGTCATTCCTCCTCCCCCTTTCATATTTCCTACCTAAAAATCCCCCCCACCCCTACACAGTATACGTAAAAATGGAAGATAAATATGTTAAAACAGGTCTAGACATCCACATAAAACGTGATTTGTGGGTCTACTTACTTTATAAAATGAATTTTAGAAGGATGAGACATGCATAACTAAAGTATGAAGGGAAACGCAATATCAAGTAATCAGTTCTTGTATTAACGGGACCTTGAAATGATCTTCATTCTCCCCCTGGAAACCCTAAAAATTCCCCCCTGGGGGGGAATTCCCCACCGGTTGAGAACTAGTATAGACAAATCGGCACATGGTAAGTGATGTGGTCAATATTACATTATCTACTTCTTCGATGGGAATGTGAACACATGACCACCAGGTGGCAGACAAGCAAGGCCAGCCATTGCACTGTCGTGGTCCCGCTATGTGCATGTGGAACTGCTTAAAATCCCTCATCTGTTGGCAGCTGAAGAGTAGGCCATGTGGCTGCTGCCCTGGCATGCTACATTTGCAAATGAGAAAACTATTAACAGTATTCATGGTAGGATATTGACATTGGAATCCTCATTAGTACTAAAGAGTGTGCATGCTGAGGTGAAGAAACTCCTAATGTAATGTGGAGAAGGAGGAGATTGGAGCACCACTTTTGAATAATTTCAGTGTGGCCTGGTCGTTTTTGAATCCATCACAGAAGAGGTGCATAGGAAAGGAATAGCACACCATGAGAAGCAGCTGCTACAAGACACAGCTAGCTTTGTGCTTGAGAGCTGTTTCATTTCCCCTGTGTCAGCACATTTATCAGCAGAGGAGCTTGTATGCCCCCTTGACCCCAAGCGTATTGTCAGCAGTAGCATGGCTACTGAAATGTTCTCAATGATGGACAGGTTGAAAGGTATGGACCAGACCCAAAGACCAGACTCAAAGAGAGACAAACCAACTGTCTTACAGCTAGGCTGGAGACAAAGGCTGTGCATTCGGTTCTTGCAGAAATGCCTGTTGATGTCAGAAGTGCTAGGCTTTAGAGTTGGTGAAATGGTGCAGTGTGTTTCACCATACGATGATGATATACCTGTTTGGATGCTATTTCTATTGTTGCATGAGGGCGACAATCGTAGTTCTATGTGTAAACAGATGTTGTTTTCCTATGATGTTTAGGTAGAAAGTTGTGATTTGAACTCGCACCTGTTGAGCAGATCTAAGGTGAACAAGTCTAATCTTCTTATTGACCTTTAGAGGGACTAGGCTTGTGCTTGTTTTGTTTGTTTCCAGCATTGCCTTGTTGTAAACCTTAATGCCTATGTGTTTATCTTAATAACCACACACCATCATTTTATACTCACATTTTTGTTTCCTGTCTTCTCTGGAATATTGATGGAGTTTTCACTGACACTTAACCATCTTTGTCAGTTTGCAAATGATATTAAAATACTAATTTGTGTTGCATGTGAGCAGTTTTCAGTTTGCTCTGTTATGCATCCAACATGTGTAGTTTTCCAGATGAGACATTTCCTTAATCTAATTTTTGCTAAGTAGATCCTTAGTTGAAGCTTAAGCTCCCCATTTGTTTCTTGTTTTCTGTCGGAAATGTCTGGCTGCAGCCTTTACCATTTGGCTGGATTCGAATGAGCTTGATGATAACATTTCATGAATGATGAAAGTGTCCGTTTTATTTAGTGTGGCTTAACTATGAGTAACATTGAAAGTTGAGGCATATATTTATATTTGTTAAATGCATATATAACATTACAGTGAATGAACTATGTTGGTGGGACAATGATTAAACCCAGAGTCAGTCATCATGTTATATAGGACTGCAGTTGATGTTCAGCTGTTATGGGGCTGGTGCCACAAGTGCAGAAATGTGTTGTTCTAATCCCATATCAATGATATAGGTGGTGTCTCGGTCTATTGTGTCAGTTGTATAGTAGAATAGTGATGACGTCTCTCCTGGATAATTGATGTACTTTATTTTTGTAGTGTGGTTTCGGTGCACTATCCCCCATTAGAACTAGCATATGGCTTATATTGTTGTTTCTGCTATTTATTTCATTTGTGTTCCCATATCATTTTTGAGAGCTGCGATAGCACAGAGGCCAGCACTCTTGCCTGCCAGTCCAGTGATCATGTTCAAATCTCCACTAAGATGGATTTAAAAAATTGACCTATGATCCCAGAAGCATCTCAGCCTAAACTGAGTACCAGCAAATGCCTGGGGAAGTACAGGCAGCCCCCATGTTGTTGATCACAGTTGACTTGAGTTCAGCTAAGAACCGACATCACTGCACTCAGGACATTCCCATATTGCTCCATCCCCTCATTCAACAGCCAGTGAAGAGTCATACTAATAATCGTTCCCACTGCTTTCTGATTGAAAGCTCTTGTTGTCTTCTCTCAGCTTTGAGGTTCTTCCAGAACTCTTGCCGATCCCCCACAATCTCATTCTTTCCACATACGGGTTCTCAGTCTGTTCCCCCACCTTCTGCCTGGTCCACAGGCGCACAACCACCTCTTCCTTGTCCATAGGTATCTACCACCAAAAGGTGCATTTCCTGCCAGTCCATCAGCCTCTTCATTCCCCCGCACTCCCGCATGGCCAGGGCCAAAGATCCATACAATTCTCACAATCTGTGATCTCTGAAAAAAGGATAGCCATTCCACTCAAAACATTCCTTTCTCCACCTTACTATGCATACTCCTTGAGTCCGTAGTGAATACATTGTGTGTTATAGTTGTCTCCTCTAACTAACGGAATGCCGCTGTGACTGCTTCCACCTCCATTCTCATGCTGGAGGTAGCAGTTGATCACATCATCTATTGAGTGCTGATTGGTCAACACAAATATGGGAATAGCACCATATACACAGTACACCTACAGACATGTAAACGGGTCCTTTATTGTAGTTTCCTTTATCATTTTGGGTTATTGGTCTGGTTTTTTGCCTCTTTCATTGCCTGGGATATTGGAGCCAGCTGAATTTGCGTCAGGTTTTACCCCCATCTTGTTGTCTACAGAATGGCAAGCCGTCTGCCGAGATTGCACAAAGGGCACAAACTCTGTAGCTATAGCAGTTATCCCTAGGAGTCTCAGGAAAATTTGCTCTTGTGATGTGTACGATGTAGTCTGAAAGTGAACCGTTGATCCTCAGACCACAAAGCAGGCGGCTAAACCACTCTGCCATCGAGACCCACTCGCAGACCTCAACTATAGAAACATACAAACCCATATTGAGTAGTCTCAGGAAGTAGAACAGCGAGAAGATTAAAAAATACACTGCATTGGGCAGTGAAAAAAAGCTATCAGAAACTGAAATACTGGTAAAAGTGAGAAGACAAGATATCATTTTGTTTGGCTGGCTGGTTATATGTTATAAACAAAGAAAACTATACTTGGCGTAAAGTATATTCACAAAACTCTCCTCGTGGAAAATCAAAAGTAATATGTGACGGTTAGTATTCTGTCATTGTTTGGGGCTTTGCATTGTATAAGATCGCGGTGAATCCTGCACATGTATAAGATTTCTTCAGAATGGCCATGTATTGAGTTGTGCTTATATACTTATATATATATATATATATATATATATATATATATATATATATATATATATATATATATATATATATATATATATATATATATATATATATATATAGTGCAGAGCTGATAAGGCGAACTCACTTGGGACACAAGAAATAGTTCTTATCAGAAATTCCTCATATAAGAGACAAAGAAGAAAAATTGCCGAGGATAAACGAATTGTTCTCCACAACAGAAATTCACCACATCCGAGATTGCCTTAAGCTGTTTACAATGTCTGTGTGTATGTGTGTATTATATATATATATATGTGCTGATAGAAATCTGCCTTTACCTGTGTTGAGCATCATTGTTAACTAAGTTTATTGTCGTCCGCTGTTGTCCAGTCTGAGCGCCATGGCACAAGGGTAGGTTAATTAGTAAGTCACAAATGGTTGTAGAAAAATACCTAAATATGATAACAACTTGAAACCAGTTTATTTTTATACATTCATTGTCCCTTTATTTCTCAACATAATTTCCACAAACATTGATGCACTTATCCCATCGTTTTATCAGTCCTCCCATACCGGCTGCATAGAACTGCGTTCTGTTTTCTAAACCACGATTTCACTTCACATTCAACTTTGGCGTCATTTGCGAAATGTCTCCCGCCAAGGTGGGTTGTCAGTGTTTATGCTGACAAATGTTTGTCCCGTAAAGCGGTGCATTGCTGGGTAGAAAAAGTTACGAGGGCGAGTCAATAAATAAGTCACACAGTTCTGTGGGATGGCCGGTAAATGAAAACAAAGTACGCAGTTCTATGCAGCCGGTTTCGGAGGACTGATAAAACGGGATAAGTGCATCAATGTTGGTGGAAATTATTTTGAGAAATAAAGGGACAATGTGTGTATCAAAATAAACTGTTTCAAGTTGTTATCATATTTATTTATTTTTCTACAGCCATTTGTGACTTACTTATTAACTTACCATTGTATGTAGTATTTATCTTGGGATCTGTACAGTGCCATTGCTGAACCATGTGAAAAGTAAATAGACTGCTTCCATGAACAAGCCATACAGAGTTCTTCCTTGACACAAGTCTCACAGACAGACGTATAGGGGTGATTGCCCAATCTCCTAGGTTTTAAGAGAAGGCGAGGCAAATTGATTTCAATATTTGGAATACATGTGTTGACAACTATACACATATACATGAAATGGGTTTAACTGTGGAAATGGAAAAGTTAAAAGGGAATACATGTGTGTGACAACTACACAGAAATACATTTGTTTTAACAATTACACAGGGAATACAAATGTGTGACAACTAGTAACTATGCAGGGAATATGTGTGTTTGACACACCCAGAAGTTTCAGTTATTATTGATTTTCGAGGGGGGTGAGTGAGAGGATTTGGTAATGGGTCATGTTCATTGGACATGGATATCCTCATAAATTCTTTAGTCTCCTCCCATAGATCACGCAGGGAGGGAGAATGTCAGCATAGTGCACAAACTCTGTAGCACTGGTGAGGATCCAAATTTGCATATGCAAGAATCATGCATGCTATATATATATATATATATATATATATATATATATATATATATATATATATATATGTATATATGTATATATATATGTATATATGTATATATATATATTACTACCACGTTATGGACAGACCAGAACAGGTCATTCTTCTGCACCTCAGAACAGGACATAATAGATTACGCAACCACATGTATACAAAATTTAAGATTGGTGATTCAGCCATGTGCACATGTGGTTTGGCGTCGCAGACAGCAGACCACATACTCCAGGATTGCCCAAACTACAAAATATCAAGGCGAAGCTTCTGGCCTAGAGAGACAACAGTGGAAGATAAACTCTATGGACAGCTGAGTGAACTAAACAAGACTGTTAGTTTCATACAAGAGACAACATTGCAGTTATAAACATATTTCAGGCGAACAAAAGAAGAAGAAGAATATATATATTCAGTGGCAAGTAGGTTTGTAGCTTTGAACTTTAGCCTGGGTAGCAGCCTGTGTTTAAAAAAATGTCTAATTGCCGATGGATTTTGCCCTTTTCACGAGAAGGCTAGATGTCTGATTGGTCCACTGCTCCAGGTTCAGGGGATGGGAGAAAGTATACCATCCTTTACTTGTTTGTAAAAATCCATAAGTGAACACTGTCAATTACATCTTGTCATCATTTTTAAAAATCTGTTCTTTATCTAGGCTCTGTCAGGAGATTGTGGGTTCATGGCTGCCAACATGTATGCCCGATCTATTTTTGGGGAAGATGTTCTGGCTAATCTCAGCATCGAGAAGCCCCTACATCTGGGAAAAGATGCTTCTGTCCAGGGTCACGTGAGAATACGAGCAAAGAGCCAGGTAACATTCCAGAATGTTCTTGTCATGTATCTTGTAGTATATAATAAATGAAAATGATGAGACTGCAGGAAATGTTTACTTCTGAAAATAATAATGCAGAAAGCAGTAGCTGTATGTGCCGTCCAGGGGTTTCTTGAAGGAATCATTTCTTTGTTAACAGCATATCCTTATCCTTCTCGAAATAATGATTGGTTAGGTAAGTACTTGGTTGGCCAGTGTGTTACTGGAGCCTGTAAGGAAGTAACAAACAATGGTAACACTATAACCTACCCCGCATAACATACAGGGCCACTAGGGAAGGTTGGCATAGGACTGGCTACCTTATCTCTTAGAAAACTGGCTGAAAAACTCAGCCCACCATGATTAAATATACAAATGACTTGGCGTGAGTTACTTGAGGGCCTGTGCTCCAGTGGTAGATGAAAGGTAGCAAAAGAAGAATAATTGCTTGGGGCTGAACTAGTTGACTGATTTGAGCCACCCTTTCTGCAGAGTATCTTTCAAGTGATGTTATGACAGTATTAAATTATGTGCGTGCGCAGTTTGTTTGATCTACAGGATGTTTGTACTGAGTTCAGGTGGAGTTGACTTTGAGATTGTTGTTATTTGTGTTGCATTATATCTGCATTTTACAGCATTAGATTACATCTGGAAGTCAGACCCCTTCCAAATAACATCTGGCTTGAAACAGGGTGATGCACTATCGCCGCTACTCTTCAATCTGGCTCTAGAGAAAGTTGTAAGGAAGGTAAAGGAGGAATGTGATATTGGAGGAACATCCAAGCTGCTTGGTTATGCAGATGATATAGATATTATAGGGCAAAGTGAACAAAAGACATTAGAAATATTGACTCACTTAAAGGAAAAAGCCCAACAGATGGGGCTGGTTATCAACCAAGATAAGACAGAATATATGGTAATTTCAAGAGACGGAATGGCTAAAAACTCTGGCCACATACAAATAGATAATATGACCATTAAAAGAACGGAAACATACAAATACCTGGGTACAATCTTCAACTGCTCCAACATCATAAGGGAAGAAATACAAACTAGAATCAACTCTGGAAATAAGATATACTATGCACTACAACATCTACTAAAATCAAAGGCGCTATCTCGTAACACCAAATCACAATATACAAAACACTGATCAGACCAGTGGTGCTGTATGGCTCTGAAACCTGGAGTACAACGAAAGGAGACGAAGCCTTGTTACAAACCTTTGAGAACAAAATTTTAAGACGCATCTTTGGACCCATTAGGGATACACAAAGTGGAGAGTGGAAAAGAAGAAGTAACAAAGACATTTATGATTTGTTTAAGTCCCCGCTAATCACTGGTATCATGAAGGCTAATAGACTACAATGGCTGGGGCATATAGAAAGAATGGAAGATAATAGGGAAACAAAACTCGCTTACACTCAGGAAATAAATGACCGTAGACCCCGAGGTAGACCAAGAAGGCGGTGGAGAGATAATATACATACAGACCTACAAGCACTTGGAATCAACGACTGGCAAGAGAAGGTCCACCAGAGAGACGAATGGAGACAGATTGTATTTGCAGCAAAGAACCTCAATGGCTCGGAATGCTGAAGAAGAAGAAGATTACATTTGGTGTAGTTATTGTGATATATTGTAAATTTCAATATTTTGGCAGCAGGTGCTCTGTATGTAATGATGTTCATACTGAAGATATCAACAACTTTATTTCTGCTAACTTATTTTTACTAATAATTTCTTTTCTGGAAGTTTTTTTTTTCTGGTTTGTACGTTTCTTTCTTTTCTTTGTTTCTCTTTGTATTTTAGATAAATGTTTCCCAAATATTTGTCAGAAAGTTACAAGAATGTGTGCCTGGTTATATTGTTTCCATGTTTTGTTTTCTGTTTATTAAAATGTTTTGTGGTTTGTCTTTCAGGGCATGGCTTTAAGTATGGGAGACAAGATTAACTTGTCACAGAAGAAAGCTGCTAAACTTGTTTCCGCTTAGTTGGGACTACTACACGGCACGGAGACAGTAACCAACCTTTTTTGATAAATGCAGTTAGCATTGATTTACACTAGAATAATGTATTGAAATGTCTATTCTATATATTGGGAAAGTTGTGAAGAGAGACGCTTGAAAACCTCGTGACGGGTGCTAATTATGATGGGAAAAGGGTAATGATACTTATAGCATGGCACATGATGATGTATGTTTAAATAGCAGAAACGACCTAGAGTACATTGTTTGGATTTGGATTGTAAATGTTTTTTCTTTTAATTTTCTTGAACTGAAATTTGAATGATTTGAAATGTAAAGGATGGATAATGAGTGTAAAGCAAATTAAATAAAAGCAACTATCTATAAGCATATTGTAATGCCACATGAGATCAGATTTGCTTGGTAAATCTTCTAACCATATGATCACACAAAGTGGTCAGTTCTTTATTGTAAGAGAAATGAAAACAAGTTAATTTTATTATATTTCAAAATGTTTGCAAACACAGAGAATGCAAGTTAAAGAGTAATCTAGCATTTACCGACAGGCACAATCTTGGAAGTTCAGTAGAACTGAATGTGCAGTTTCAATGTTTTGAAACTTTCTGGACCAGATGTAATAAAATAATTAACATGAAACAACAGGGAAGGGGGAATGTAATCGCTTAACAGATGAGACTCGTTAGGAGGAGAAAAAAAGGGGTGAACTGGATATAACTTCATTTTAGAGTTGCGAACGTGGCTTGCGAACGTGGCTTGCGAACGCGGTTTGTGAGCCCGTATACCCGGGTTCGAAACACAGCGGTGCTGGTTTTTTCGAAAAAGGTATAAGAGCCGGTCATTCAGAAAGCAATGGCAAACTACTGAATGTAAAATTTGCCCAGGAATCATGAACAGCGAAAATGCTGGGGTTGACTGCTACGTCCTGTGAAGGACATGCAACTTAATTTTATTTTTTTATGCATAAGTACATACCCTATGTAGTCTGCCATTGTGGAGATACTAGAAAGACTAATGAGATAGGGGAGAAGATGATGAACAAATAGAGAAAACTGTTGTGAGGTATTGATATAGATCTGTAGTCTACCCAGAGGAATGCAGTTGATGGCAGCTGTTGAAACTCTGTACAACAGCAGGCTGATTAGTTAAACAGCAGAGTTGTGGCAACTATCGCTGCGTACAACAGAGCTAAAAGAAATAATCATTTGGTAACAAACAGAAATAAATGCAGGTGAATTAAACAGCAAGAGTTGTGGCAACTATCGCTGCGTACAACAGAGCTAAAAGAAATAATCATTTGGTAACAAACAGAAATAAATGCAGGTGAATTAAACATGCAGTGTGAACATAATCTAAGGAGAGAAACAATAAAAGAGTGACTCACAGACAGATTAGATGTGCTTTAGATAAATGTAGCCCGATTCCAGTTGAATGACAGCAAATGATTCATTATCTCAAATCTGTGACCTTTAAAAAGAAAACACTGTTGCATTTCTGAATCTGTTGTTGCAGTGTCCTTGTTTTGACATTTTCTTGAATGTTATGTTGAATATATATGGGTGAATATAAATTATGTCAATATTTTCCAAGTCAGGCTTACACAAATGTCCAGGCGCATAAAATGTATACACAGAAACTGAATACAGTAAATAAATATGTTACTGACACAGTAAAATTTATGTAACATGTCCTCACATTCTTGGTGTTTTTATTGCTCTTTATGCTTAGGGTGTTTTAGGTTTTGATTGTTTATTACTTCCAGACAGTATTTGTTGTGTACTTTCAGTTCGTAGTGGTATATTTTACTAATTGATGTAAAAATTAATTGTAACATAGTGGAGAACATTAAGTGAATTAGTTAAGCCTTGATTGCATTTGATTAGTAGTAGCTTAGTGAAACCTGAGAGATGCGCAATTATTTAGGTGTTCAATGTACTAACTGGAATGTTGTGATTTGGATATTTGATGATATCTATGATGATAGCTGTTCTTGGTTTTGTGAATAATTGAACACAGAAGTGAACACACAATAATATCCTATAACCCTGTATGTGGGCTGTAAGAGTGTTATGATGGACACATCAGTAATCAGAGCCCTCCATCTGTCCTCAGCCATGCACACGAGTGTGGAAATACTTCCTTTCCACTCTTTGATTTTATCAGTCCAGGATTTTCTCTGCCTTCTTCTTCTCCATTTGCCTTCAACTGTTTTCTGGAGGATTACATCTGGGAGGGTGTTATTATGTATGACATGCCCAAACCAGGAAGCAGAGGAAGAGGCCAACCACGTAAACGATGGACGCAGGGAATAACAGAGTCCATGGGAATATTGATACATGAAGCCCATAAGCAGGCACTCTCCCGCTGTTTATGCTTCACCCCGACACCGCAAGGTACAAGAGGAACATGATGAGATGAGACGCCCAAACCAGGAAAGCTACAGACGTTTTACCATTGACAAAAAGTGGTTCTTAATTTCTTGCATATGTATTTACTTTCTTTCTGGCATAAGCACTTGTTTGGTGCTCCCCATACCATATGCACAAAATTTTCCTGGAGCATTTGTATCCACAAGTCTGTACCCTGATAATCTTGTGCCTTGTATTCCCCCATTGGGGCACAGATGCACAAACAACTCACTCTAAGCTTCTATCTTTAGCTATCCCATGATGCAGCTCTGTCCATGTCTTTCCCATGTTGTCCATTTCTGTTTCTGCTTCTTTTCTCATCAGTTTTTAGGTCTTCCTCTATTTCTTTTGCCCCTGTTGGTTCCAGACTAAAGCTTTTCTAGTTATACTATTCTGGGATTTTCTGCATGTATGGCCTAGTCAGCGTCTTTTCTTCATCTCCTGGTTCATTGGTAATTGACTAGTTCTCTTCATGAGCTCTACGTTGGTCATTTTATCATACTATTTTATACCTTATATTTTGTGCAGGCAACAATTAGTGAATATTAGTAGTCAGTCTGTAACCGTTTTCGTTCTCCGTGTTTTTGATCCTGCAGCAGTACTGATTTAACGTTTGATGTTAAGTTTAATTTCTTGTGGTTTTCACAAATTTCCTAGTATTGTAAAAACTCTTCTAGCCTTCTGCATTATTATTGATATCGTTATCTTAATGTAGACAAAAGTCAAAAAGATAAAGGTATCGTGGAAGTAAGTTGGCAAACATTTTCTGTTACTGAATCTTTAAATTGGCACAGCAAATATTTAACATTTTAACAATTCTAGTACAAGTATTTCATTTTTAGACCATATGAACAACATAAATATTGTATGTTTTGTTATTTGTGGTTGATTCAATACAGTTTCCTTACTCAGTGCAAGTTGTATTTGTATTTTATCTATAAGGTAAAGAGTTTTTGTATTGCTTTCATGTTTGCTGAATGAGAATAATACAAGTTCCAGATGAAAGTTGGCATTTGTAATGTAATTGTTTTACAAAAAATGGGTACCTTTGCTTGGTAAATGTTTGTCATCATAAAGGAAGTTACATGTTTCATCAAGCCTGTGATTCAGTACACCCGATTTCGGCAAGCATTTTATTTGGATTTGCTTTCGTTATGCCTTTGACTTTCCCTAGTCTTCCTTGATTTGTGTTTCACTTCCTCTGGTACTATCCATTAACCTGTATGACATGGGCGACCCTACTAGTAGCTACACTATTGGCAGGCTCTCACCACTTGTGGCAGAAAGAATGGTGGGGAGTAAGAGAATACAAGAGGGAATGAATGCGGGGAAGAAAAGAATTAAAAAGGATTAGAGTGCTTATTATCGTCAGCACATCTATTGGGATCAATGGAATGAAACATGCAAGCCCCTCTGGCACTTCAAGATGGATACAGTAGAAGAGTGACAAAGATTCTAACAGTGCAATCAATTCAAAGTGTCAAGTTTACTATTTTTTTTATTATAGCAGAAATTAAACAATTCCTTGATTCTTTTTAAAGATGTTTGCTAAATAATGGAGTGAAAAATAATCAACCACAAAGTCGTTTAAAAGTTGACAGGATCGACTTCATTTCACCGGGTTTTTATCCCATATGGCTCGGTCTCTTTCCGCAGCACGGAAAACATCACACAAAGCATGAACTCCGTAGCTCTAGCGACGACCCACAGGAGTCTTCAAAAAATTTCACTCGTGTACCAAAGGACACGGCCCGGAATCGAACCCACAACCTTCAGAGCCCGAGTCAAACGGCTTGACCACTTTGCCACAAAGAGAAGATTACAGAATAAGTAGCACAAAATCATTGAACACAACACAGCCATTCTGGATCTGAAGCCAATCGTAAACACATACAAATCCAGATAACAGATGACATAGCTTACAAAGCTAAAAGATTAGATTACTAGATGATTGTCAGTATCTTCATGTACTCTGCCAAATGGCGCTCATGTCTCTCCACAGATCTTGCAATTCTAATGCTAACATTCCCTAAATAATCGTGTACTCTGCCAAATGGCGCTCATGTCTCTCCACAGATCTCTCAATTCTAATGTTAACATTCCCTCATGCCACGTTTTCACCAAATACCCTTCTTTTTATGTTAGTTTTAACAGCCTCTGCTGGGACACCATCTGGACCAGCATCTTTCCCATCTTACAGAAGATTTGTAACTCTTCTTAGGATGGTTTCTTGCAGTTGACAGCTAGCTCCACTTTTGCAGGCTGGATGTCTGCAGGGTCTTCAGGGACTGGTCTTTTCAGCACTTCCTCAAATTATTCAGCCCATCTATTCAATTGGCCTTTAGTGAGAACTGTTCCATTTTGTTGCTTATATTTTCCTGCTGTCTTCCTTGTGGTATATAAAGGTCTCTGAGATTTCCTTTTGATGCTGCCCCTCTTGCTAGATCATCTATATTTTTTCTTTTATTCTCCCATATCCACTGCTTATTAGATTCTGCATATCTTTCCTGGATCCTGGCTTTCATAGCTCTGGTTGTGCTATTATTTAAGTTAGCTTTTTCCTTTTCCTTTTATTAATTTTTTTAAAGGGTTTCCAGCATTACCCATGCTTTATCTTTATGTTTCCCTTTGCCAAGGACTTCTATACATGATTCACTTCAAATATTTTAGCGTGCTGCCAGCATTGTACCTTACTCACTTCATCTACGAACTGTTGCTGGGCCTGATATTTATTAGACAATAACTGTAAGTTGTTCCTTTGTTTCTGGATTTCTGAGATATCCTACATTTTACTGATTCATTCATTCAGTAGCATGTCCTTTGCAGAACCTCGCTCCCATAACAACCTTCCGGAAAACCTCTTGATCACAAGCAAGATGTCCCGCGTCTGATACACCCATCTGGAGATCATCCGCCACATCCTGCACCCATCTTCTCTTTGGCCTTCCTCTTCCTCTCTTCCCAGGCATATACCCTTCCATTATTGTTCTCTCCATACTTTCGTGACGTTTCAAGTGACCAAAATACTTAAATTTTCTTTGTTTTATCGTCTTTAATAGCCAACCCTCCTCAATATTCAACTCTTGAAGTATGGATGCATTTGTTCTTTTCTTTACCCAAGATATTCTTAGAACTCTTCTATAACATTTATATTCAAAGGCTATATGCGCTGTTCAGCTTGTTTAGTAAGTGTCCATGTCTCACAGGCGTATGTTGCTATGGGAAAGATGCATGCTCTTAAAAATCTAATTTTTGTAGTTCTGTCTGTCCCACTCCATAATTTATTCATCTGTTTTAGTCTTTGAAGAGCAATGGATAGTCGCCGTTTAATTTCTTTCATTGTGTCACCGTTATTGGTAATCAATGACCCAAGATATTCAAAATGTTCCACCACCTCCAATTTTCCCCCATTAATGTATATTTCTTTCTCCATAGTAGTTTTATCTGTATGCATTATCTTTGTTTTTGCTATGTTAAGATATAAGTTGTGATTTTCACTATTCAATTGGGTTGAGGCTATTAGGTTTTCTATGCCATTCTGTGTTGTGGATAGTAATACTGTATCAGCATATCGAATCTCTGGTATGTCATGACCGCCAATATATTTTACTGATATCTGTGGTTATTGCATGTTATGTATCTCCTGAATATCAGTTTAATTTTACTTAATATCCATCGGCATCCCTAAAAAACTCTTTACATCATATAAAGATTATCTAAATTTATTGTTGATACAAATTTGGTCAATTTGATTCTGTAATCAGGTGAAAACCACAATACTTTATGTATTCTTTTATATGCAAAAACACTTCCTGTGATGTATTGATTCACTGTGCAAAAATTTAGTAACTCTCCATTTTTGTTCATTGCCTCATGTCCGTGTTTTCCCATGGTCTCCTCAAAGTCCATATTATCTAAGCCTATCTTGGCACTGAGGTTACCTATAAAATGTATGTTTTATTTTTGGTCTTTTTTATTGCCTATAATTCTATGGAGTTTCATGTAAAATTTCTCCTTAATGGTTTTTTGTTTGCATTCACTAACTTTGAACTAAAGCATGGTCCATAAAAGTGCTACTACATCCAGTGCACTGAACTGATTTTTGCGTGTGAATTAACATTCCATACTATCAGTGTCTCTCACATTCAGGTGAAAACCAACTCCTGAGGTACTAGTAATTTACATCCCCAAATCAAGGATGAGAAGTCAACATTTTTAGTCCAACTGACCTGTGTAGGGGTTAACTTGCTACCTTGGCATCAGCACGCTGGATGTTTAAGAGGGAGCACTCTTATCCTTCAATCATGCTGATCTCTCCTCTGTAATTGATTCATCCTTGTCATGTGTAACACTGGATTGTATTCATGCTGACTTTCTTTTATGTAGTTCTAAATATTGCTGTTATTATTCTCCAACTCACTGCTCTCCATTCCAGTGTAACACTGGATTGTATTCATGCTGACTTTCTTTTATGTAGTTCTAAATATTGCTGTTATTATTCTCCAACTCACTGCTTCCCATTCAATTAGTGCTTTCTCAGCCTCTTTAGATAATATTAGGGCCACTCCCCTGTGAAGGATTTAGTCCCTTTTATCCATCCATCGTGTGCCATGCCGATAAGCGTGGGCAGTCATGTTCTGCCATTTCACTTGATCACCAGAGTCGTGGATCAGCTCAGTGTTCCTGTCTCGACCATGCCACGTGGCCAAGCCATCCAGGTATTTACTTCTCAGTCTTCTGATTGGTCTCTTCCCTTCGATCTTGCCAGTTGTCACCAAGTTCTCCAATTCATTTCTTCTCATAACATGCCCAAAAAATTTTGACTGTCTACATCTAATGTCTCTAATCAGTTTACGATCTTCATTTGTTTCTTGAAGGACTTGTTCATTGGTTTTTCTGTCTGTCCATGGTATTCTTTGCATTTTCCTCAGAAACCACATTTCCACAGCCATCAGATGTTTTTCAGCTTGTCTGCCCATTGTCCACACTTCACATCCATACAAAAGTACAGGTTTTATGTAGCACATAAACACTCTTTTTCTCGTTTCAATTTATATCTTTGTATTGGTCAGTATGTTTTTCATCTTGCAAAAGGCTACCTTCGCAATGGCAATTCTTGTTCTAATCTCTTCATGGCATCTCCCATCAGATGTTATGACTGTTCCGAGATATGTGTACCGATTCACTTGTTTAAGAATATGCCCATTTACTTGTATATTACATTGTGGTATTTCCTTATTCCCAGTGACGACAGTTAACATTGTTTGGACATGTTATGAGAAGAAATGGATTGGAGAACTTATTGACAACTGGCAAGGTTGAGGGGAACAGACCAAGAGGAAGACAGAGAGGAAAATACCTGGATGGCTTGGCCACGTGGCATGGACGAGACAGGAACACTGAGCTGATCCACGACTCTGGTGATCAAGTGAAATGGCGAGTCATGACTGCCCACACTTTCCGGCATGGCACATGATTGATTGATTGATTGAGTGACGACCATAATCTGTCTTCTTACAATTCAATTCTAACCCTAGTTGTTCACTGTGTGCAACAACCACATCTACTACATGTTGCAGGTCCTGTTCATTGTCTGCAATCAAGACTGTATCATCTGCATATCTAATGTTATTGATGTATCATCCCCCAATGTTGATTCCTTTCATATCTTCTATATTTCTGAAAATATGTTCACTGTACAGGGGAAAACAGATCTGGAGACACACATCCCTGTCTCACACCTCTCTTAATAGGCTGATATTGACCTACTTCATTATCATTTCTAATGGCAGCTTGTTTCCAGTGTATGTTTTTTACAAGTCTAAGGTCTTTTCCATCAATTTATCCTTATCCTTATGTCGACATGTCTCAATTTATTGAAAGCCTTTGTGTAGTCAGTAAAGCAAAGGTGTAGATCTTTGTTTACTTCTATATAACGTTCAATTACTGTTCTCAGTATATGCACAGCATTTACTGTACCCTTGCTTTCTACAAACCCACATCATTCTCCTATTTTAGGTTGTATTTTCTTCCTAACTCTTTGCATGATAATTCTTAGCAAAATCTTCGTGATGTGGCTCATTATACTAATTGTTCGGTGTTGATCACATTCCAAGGCCCCTGATTTCTTTGGGATTGCAATAAATACAGAATTACATAATTCATGAGGTATATCTCCAGGATCATTTATTGTATTCGGCAGTCTGGTAACTTTATCTATTCCATATTCCTCTAAAGCGTAAATCATTTCTGTTGTGATGCTGTCTGAACCTGGGGTCTTGCCAGATTTATCATACTGTTCTTCTCTGTTATCATCATAAAGGTTTTTCACATAATTTGACCATACATGTAAAATCCGATCTTTGTCTATTATGATTTTTCCATCTTTTGTCTTTAGGCAGCCTGCTGATGTACGTGTTCTTTGAATTAGTAAGCTCATGAATTCTTTTGTGCATTAGTTTGGTATTTCTACTGGTGTTGTTTTTTTAAATTTCTGAGCCATTTCAATTAATTCAATTAAGAAAATCCACCAATTGCAAAAGAAATATAGGAATACCCAAACACACAGAGAAGAGGATTAGAGACAGAATGAATAATATGGGGAGGATATAGATGGAGCTGCATGGGGTAGCTAAGGACAGAACGGCTTGGAGTGAGATGGTTGAGCGTCTCTACCCCAGTGGGGGTAAAGGGTGAAAGAAGACAAACAGAGCAATGACACCGGAACACAGATTTATGCCGAGCTGAAGCGAGTTGCTGAGGACATGAGGCAGTGGATGGACATGATTAAAACACTTCAACACCAGTCTTCAGATAGTCTTATCTCATGAATGAATCATGCCAGGTGCAATTTCTTTCTTGTAAACAGTCTGAATTGTAGATTTAATTTGCATTAACATTAAGAAAACAATGACAAGCTAATTAATGTAAAATTGCTGAGCACATCATAAACCGCTGGGGTTTATTGCAATATCCTGATAGAACACGCAATTAACTTTTATCATTAGTATTTTGTTTATCGATGAACCAACTCTGTCATATCAGGTTATTCAGTCCAAAGATCAAAGTGTTTTTTTTAAATTTTAATGTCACTCCACCATAAATCAAGCTTTGTGACGGACAATCTATTGTTGGGGAAAACAATGTAGTAGTTTCCCGTTGACCCTAACATCCTATTAAGATGTTTTTAAAAAATATAAAGGCAGCTCCACAGCAGATACGGCCAACTGACCATGCAATGTGAAGCCTTCACATATTCTAAGTCTCAACATGAGGTTGGTTCACCAGTTCCATTCACCATCACTTTTCCTTCCCAAACATTTCCTGAAAATCGTCTAGTACTTATTTTCATAAAGATGGGTTGAACCCAAAGATTTACTGGTTGGAAACAAAAATAGTCCTCTCTATGCTAGGGATTGAACCCGAAGCACTGTTTTGGCAGGCATGCAAACTAATTACTATGCCACTGTATACAATATTTACATGCTATAATTATTCTCTTGTGTTTCATTTTGTCTCACTTCTTTGTTGTTGCCAGGGCCGTGGACAAAAGTAGGATCCAGGACACTTTTTACGAAACTAAACTACTATGTGTATACATAAAATCTATTTAAGAAACAAAACCCAAACACTTACAAACCATATACTTACTGTACAGAAGAATTTTCATCCGGTGGAAGTGAAAGTACAGCAAGAATAAACACCATAATTTCAAGAGATAATTAATGGAGTGGGGAAATATATGTTGGAATTTCAAACTCAATTTCATAAACAAGAAGTGTATTGGTTACAAAAAAATACAATTAACATGAATACAGATGTACAAATTAAATATTTTGAAGCACTTTTCAAAGTAGTGGTACAGATTCTGACTTGATTTGTCACGAACATTTTCATTTCATTTACAATCCATGACATATGGAAGCGGCATAAAACTGAAATCTTCAACTACATGAATCATTTCCATAGTAACATTAGGGACACTATAAAATATAAATGAAAGATACTCTTATGTTATACACGAGGCATATTATTTTAAGTGCAGGAAACTAGAATGGTATAAATGAGGAAAACTTATGAAAGAAAGAAACATTTATGAAAACAACTAACATTATTAACAATGGAAACTAATGTTATAGCTGAAACTCTAAGAGTATAAATGAATTATACTCTAAAAAATAAATGAAAAGTGTTTAATACAATAAATGAAAACCAACCTAATAACAAAGGGTACTTTAAGAGCATACATAAAAGATACTCTAAAAGTATAAATAATAGAAACCAATATCACAAATGAAAAATGGTACAAAAAGGAAACTAATGATAGAAAGAAAAGTGTAACAGTATAAATACATGAAGCTATTAATAGAAATGATGGGCACTGATAGCATTAATGAAACCATCTTAAATAGTACAGACGGATTAACAGTATTGTATTAGTATAAATGAAGAATATCTCATTAGTGTAGATAGTGTCAAATTATATTACATGCCCATTACACACATCAGGTATGAAAGACAACAGGTAATGTTACATACATACATTCAAAAATACAACCCAACATCCACAATAACTTTGCAATCATAGGACTACAAACCCACAATCATCAGAATGTAACATGTTATGTCAGCTACGAATCTTGAAGGATACAGTGGTTCGTCAGGTAACAATCTGTGTAAATGCACTGTAAAGAAACTGACACCCTCTGTTCTAACAAAGAATCAATGCAATTAAATTAGTGCTACACACAAATCGCACAAAGTATGTCTTCATCATGAGCACATAAATAATAATAATGGTTTCAATGTACAGCTGTTATATTTTAACTCCTTATCTGGCTACAAATGCCTGCGCCAAGATGGCCAGTGCCTAAAATATTAAAATTTTATACTAGCTTCACAACTGTATTAAATTTGGATAACAATAAAAAATTTTAGTGTAATTAAAAATGCCCGGTGTATCAAAAGTTTCACCCTTCTTCCCTCCCCCTAAATTTATAAACACTGACAAGATGATGGATTAAGATATTCTAAAAGCTATTTTTTAAATAGCTTATTTTATTCTGTCTCACTGATTTATTGTTTAATTCACCTAACTTTGATTATTTTACTTGACTTTGGTAATTTCACTTCACTCTGGCACCTCACATCACTTTGTTCACTACACCTGGATTTATTTTCCCTGGCTTAGTTTACTTCAATTGCTTTGTTTCATTCATTCATTCAGTAGCGTGTCTTTTGCAGAACCTCGCTCCCAGAACAACCTTTTGGAAAACTTCTCGATCACAAGCAAGATGTTCCGCGTCCGATACACCCATCTGGAAATCATCTGCCACATCCTGCACCCATCTTCTCTTTGGCCTTCCTCTTCCTCTCTTCCCAGGCATATATCCCTCCATTATTGTTTTGTTTACTTCATCATTTTACCTTACTTTTGTACTGAACATTTCTCACAACAAAGGTCTATTGCTTTACCATAAACATCATGCTAATTCAACAGTGAAATGAAGAATTAAAAGACAAGGATTTAAGTGTAGTTGTAACCAATGATTACAAGGCAGGGTCCCACAAAGTGCTCTGGCACCTAGACACAATGGAAACACAGCATGAAGTCAGACACTAAAATGATGGGTGGACTGAATATATGGCTTTGTTTAATACCATTACTTCATTACTTATGAGGCACACATCTGAGCTATCTTCAGATGTCTCTTCTTCATCTTCTAAGATTTAAATATGTGGAGAATCACAATTCAGCTTAGCAAGAAAAATCTAGGTGTAATAAACCTTGATCACAAAGACAACTACTAAACTAAACATGAAAAATACTTGATTACTAGCAGACTAACAAATCTGCCAATCTCTGAAAATAAAATTAATATTTCCCCACAGTGAATATGAATAATGAAGACACAAACAATAGATTGCACAGTTTATTGCCTGGCATATTTCACTGCATCTCGCCAGGTGCACAATACAGAATTCACACAACGTAAACTAAAGTAATGCGATAAATCCTTCCAGCTGAAATATACAGACACATATTACCACAGTAATTTTAAACTGACTATCATGTCTTCTTGTTTGCGCAAAGTTGAGTTTTCTATATGAATTGCAACAGCTTCTGCCATCCTGATTCACATACTGCTTCAACACACAAAATGGATGAATGTTAAAGGTGATAGAAGCCATTGTGATTGATATATAAAAGCCAACATTGTGCAAACAACAAAACACGATAGTCAGTTTGAAAATCTTGCATATATTTCAGCTTGAAAGATTTATTTAGTTTTAGTTTATTTTGTGTGAATTTTGCACCTGACAAGACGCAGTAAAATATGCTAGACAATAAATTTTACATTCTATTGTGTGCGTCTCTGTTATGAAAAACTTGTATGCTTTGAAAAACACTGGAAGTGATTTAGCAAATAACAAACTCAGTTCATGGTACCAATGAGTGACATAAAGAAGGTAGCTTCTTTACCAAACAATGAATTATAAAAACAACAGTAAAATCAAGGCAAAGTAAAACTATAAATCAGCATCACAGAATTCAGTGTTCATGTGAAAACTTTATTACTGAACAAGTTGCAGACAGAACACGAGAAACCCAGCAAAGCAAAACTAAACCAACATGCTAACTGATGTAAAACATCTGACTTTTGGGAAAACTCTTCCTAAAGGCAATTCCATGGCAGAAAGTGTATTATGAATGTGAAGCATTAAGCCATCACATCTATTAGGTCATGGTAACCACTTTCCTTCCCAGATAAGTTTCCATAAAATTGTGTGAAAAATGATCCGAGTTTTATGTTATGTAATACAGTTAGCTCTTGGAGTTGTACTAGTCAGGAAAATGGCTGAGTGGTCTTGAGGTATAGTGTCTGCCTTGAGTGCTGGAGGTCCCGGGTTCAAGCCCTAATGAGGGCTGAGAT
Organism: Cepaea nemoralis; assembly: GCA_014155875.1. Classification (NCBI taxonomy): domain Eukaryota; kingdom Metazoa; phylum Mollusca; class Gastropoda; order Stylommatophora; family Helicidae; genus Cepaea; species Cepaea nemoralis. The sequence goes on from JACEFZ010023679.1 coordinate 436,835, forward strand.
TTTTTCACATAGACAAAATTTCCCCTGTTTCTGGGTAGTGAGATCGGACGCCCGTGTGTATTTTTGCGCACGTAACAAATCCCTTGGCAGTTGGAAATCGAAAAAGAGTAGCCTAACGGCGCTGCCGGGGAAAATTTTGAATTAAAAATCTACCCAAAGTATTTCAGGATCCTCGCCGGTGCTACGGCGTTCGTGCACTGAGCTGAGTTTCTCTGGACTCAGGCTTGAGCTAGGAGTACAACGGAGCTTTTATGGGTTACACCTGTGTGTCATGATGTTGATCCATCGACTAAACTAAACTAGTCAGGGAAATAAAATAATCTCACTACCAGAGATTGAACACAGACTACTGTCTTGTTATGCAAGCACACTAACTACTATGTTACCCACAGCAGCTGCTGGAAATAACTATCTTTTTCTGCCTTTAATCTGCCAACACCACATAAGCTCTCAACCAGCTTATACCAAGCCCTTTGTGGAATTGTTTATGGCCGGAGGGATTTTGCGGCTAAAGTTGTCAATGGGATGAATTATCCTGTGTCACACCAACCCTCCTTAGTTGCCTACTATGACACGCATGGTCGGTTGGTTACAGTGTTACTGTTCTTTGCTTCCCTTATGGGCCGTGGTAGCACATGGGTGAGAGGAAACTATACATAATTGAAATTAATCATAGATGATGAAACGCAGTTTTGAAACAAACTAAACTGGATTCTTCAGGCCGTTATCCCATTCTGCATTCAGCAGCATATATCATAAAACTGTTTAGGTAAATATAGCTTGTAAACCTTTTATATTATTCAATTCTAATGCATAGTTTTTCTGTCTGTCTGTCCTCCTTCCCCTTTTTCTATTACCTCTCTGCTGAAAAAAACAATAAAAACAATCCTTCTTCATCTAGATTTTTCACTGTCGTCCTGTCTCAAATTCATCCCAGTAGCAATATTTAGATGTACTGGACCTCTATATCTATATGCTTTATATAAAATCCAGTTTGTTACAACAGCTTACAGGCTGTATTCTGCAGTTCACATGCCAACAAAAGCGGGTCAGAAAAAGTATGATGAATAACAAAATATGAGTATGGCAACAATTTCTACAATACAATGTCTACAATATGGCATCAAAGAAATATTTGTACACAATAAATAGGGTTTCATTTTGGGACTCTACCTCTTTCTCTGTGTACATGAAATGAGATTTTTGTTCCATAGACTGACTAATGTAAGAGTTTCTGTCATTAGGTTTATTGTATGCAGCATAAGTAAGGAAGTCTAGTACAGAATTTACTGAAAGAGGCGGCCGTCACTTTGTGACCACATTACAAGAAAAGAAAAAATGGTGTGACAACTGGACAGATGTATGGCAAGAGAGATAAAGGAAGTCAATGAAAGAAGATTCCAGACAGCATACTGTTATGACATGGAAAAGTGTCAGCACACAAAGTGATTCATGCTGTTAGAGATTGCAAGATGAGGAGAAATATGATCACCTATGCCAGCTGGTGCCGGCTTCGTGGCTTAGAGGTTACGACTTTTCTCCGTAATCTCGTATACTCCCGTCGGTAACGTGATGACGGTGAGAATCAGCAGTGGTTCGAATCGCATCGGTAACTTATGGGGTATGTGAGCCGGCCGCTCAGAAAGCAATGGCAAACTACTGAGCGTAATCTTGCCAAGAAATCAACATACAGCTGAAAGATGCTGGTGTTGACAGCGATGTCCTGTAAAGGATATGCAAAAAAAAAAAAAATACCAGCTGGTAAGGCACCTGATAATGACACTACTACTAAAGATACAGTGACAAAATTGAAAGGAAACAGAAAAGAGAACATCCAGGAAACAACCACATCACACAAGCATGCAAGGCCTCCAGAGTTCAGACTTATGCAAAACTGAAGAGAACTACCAAGAACAAGGGACAAGTGTAGAGACAAGATGAGACAACTTCCAGGAGCAGTCATTGCACTGGCTAACCTGGTGATGTTGCTGAACTAACCCTGGAGAATGTGTGCAATGCTGACTGAGTTTTCAGCTGAATGTAACAATCAACTATAAAGAATCTCCTGGGGAAAAAGAGAAAGGTCAGATCAGGATGTGTCTATAAATAGCATATGCTTTTCAAATGTCTCCCAAAATAACTTCCTACTATGGATCTGTCATGTGCTAAGGCCATCACATGTTTTAGGCCTGAATGCACGGAGGAATATATGGCCAGTCTTTTCCTCATTTAGCAAGATAATGAGTGCAGGCATCAAACCCTTGTCCAATGGTGCTCATCACATCAGCGCAGCTCCCTCTCAACTTCACAACACACAGAAATGAATTAACAACCCAAACATTCTGTACATGTGTTCAAATATAACTACAATTTGTATAAGTCACACGGTTTGGAATCTCCGGGTAAGCAAAGATTATTTTCTATTTATCAAGAGTGATATTAAAATAAACATACCTGACCTGGATACTGCATGGCAATTTCCTAGGCATGTAACCTTTAAACCTGTTACAAATATAACCCTTCTGACCGACACCAGCAATGGTATCGATTATTTTTAAAACGTGTGTATGTTTGTGATAGCGTTAATGAGGAACCATTCTGCAATGATTAAAGAGGAAAATCTGGTGTTTCTTCTTCTTCTTCTTCGTTCATCCGGAGTTTTTTTCCGGACGTGATTGCGTTGTGCCTGTTTACAGCAGAGCTGCGTTCTTGCGCCGTTAGGCCGACACATCCGACTTCTGCGGGCATTTGTTGACCGGGTTAACCTTCCCGGGGAAATCTGGTGTTTTAAACTTATATGTCACCTAAAAGTTCTTAGAAAATCGTGGACCAAGTAGAAGAAAAATACCGGCACTCTATCAGATCTAAACATTGAAGAACTCTGGCACATAAACAGCTTTATGTTTCAGAAATTGAAATACCATATTAAACATCACAGTGGATTAGAAAGAAAACTGATGGATTGTGTATCATTTCTCAAATTAACTGACGGTTTTCATTTGTTTCTCGAAGCAGTCTAATTTGTCTTTCTGTCCGTCCATTGTATTTTCCCCAGAAACTACATTTCTAATACATATGTGTATTTACAATTGTCATCAGCTGAAACTTCACTACTTCTATCAGCATTCTATACATGTAGCTATTCTTCAGCTGAAAATACCAAACTCATGTTAACGCTTAAAATATGCATCCACCACAAACAATTTCTCAAGATGTCAGTATAAGGAGCATGAAAGTAACCACCTTTTCTTAAATTCGGAACCATGATCTTTCGCTGGTATGTGTGGCATAATGTCCACTTGGGCACCATCTGACAAATATACATACATGTCCAACACAACATTATCAAAGAGAAAACCTGATGGGAAAACTTTATGCACACAATAAGTGTATCTTAATGTTGTTTCTTGAGGCCAGCTTGGCTGAATGGATAAGAGTGCTTCTTCTTAAACATCCGGTGTGCTGATGCTAAGGCAGTGGGTTCAACCTCTACACTGGTCAGATGGACTAAAATGTTGACTTCATGTCCTTGACTTGGGGACATAAATTACAAGTCACCCTGAAGTTGGAGTGGGTTCACCTGATGGCAAGGGTCACTGGTAATAAGGAAAGCTAATCCATATATAAAAATCTGTCCAGTGCATGTGTGTAGACTACGCTTGAGTTCAAAGCGAGCGAGCTCTCCCCCACCCCCCAAATTGCTCTTTTATACAGTACAAAATGATGATAATGCAGGCATATAGTGGCACAGTACAAGTACAGCATTTTACAATATTATTCTACCTGACCCATATATGATGTACACCTTGCCAGCTGAAATACAGTGCTGTATGTGTGCAGTATCTTGGCTGTTTAGTCACCACAGGTTAACTGCTGTATCCCACATCACCCTGTTAACTATATAGCAAGGCATCCTCACAATATCCAACTCACATAACATCCTATTTCATAGAATGTATTACTGGTATTCAGATATGCATAATTGTACTCTTTTTACCAAAAACACACACTCCTCTTCAGACCGTGCTAAAGGTTTAGAATGATCTCCCTTTAATAATATCACAAACTGTCCCCAAAAATCAATGTGTCAATAGTGGAGAAGACATCCATAGATGTACACACAAGCAAGGGAGCCAAAATTGTTAATATATCAAGAAGTAGCTGACTCACTTGTGCTTCTCTCACCCAATGAGTGGACAGTTAGAGTACATATAACACATACAGGTTATCCATAAAGTCCTACAGTTTGTTTAGTCGACGGATTAACATCACGGCACACGGATGTAACCCATTAGTGCTTGTTCTATTCCTAACTCAAGCCTGAGTCCAGAGAATCTAAGCTCAGTGCATGAATCGGCAAGGATCCTGAAATACTCTGGGTAGATTTTTAACTCAAACTTTTTTCCCCTGGTAGCGTCTACAGTTTCAAACTTTAATGCCATTAGACATATAAATGCAAAAATGATCTTAAATCTACTAAGTATAGTAAATAAACCTTTTCATAATGGTAGAATGGTTTTTTTTAAACTGTTGCTGCTGACTTACCAAAGCATACAATTGATTTCCTCTTCTGTTTAGTTTTTCAATCAGTTTATGTGACAGAAAAAAGAACTATGTCTAAATTCAAACAAATTATTAGATTGTTTAAAAAAAAATGAACTAATTCTGCTTACAAACAATATGTATTATAAATTACTCTTCCTCATTCACTTTCAGATATCAATATGAACAAATGCAAAGAAAGCAGCAGTCAACCTAACTGTGTTGGCATCTCCAGTTTGTCATCACATGGAGCGAGTGTAGGTTTTAATACTTTTCTTTATTCTTCATTTGTTGGACACTCCTGCAACAAATGTTTAGCATTCATTTTACCAGTTCCATTCATCAGTATCTCCTATCTTTAGTTTATTAAACATAATGGTATTTCAGCATGTTGTTTCCTGTCCAGATTCGGAAGACTGTCACTTGTTCTTTTCGGTTGAGTTAGTAATATGCATCATCTTTCTGACGACCTAGGTGCTCTGATTTCCACCTGATTCTATAATAAGTTAGTTAGTTAGAACTTTACAGGACATCGCAGTCAACACCAAAAATGTTTACCGTTGTGATCTCTTGGCAAGTTTACGTTCAGTAGTTTGCGTTTGCTTTCTGAACAACCGCACCCATACCATTTTGTAAAAAACCAACGCAAGGCATCTGCTGCCAAATCACCTGCGGCTGTGTTTCAAATGCGGGTATGCACGATTACGAACTGCGCCCATAATCCCTTTGCCACAGAGCCGGCAGTTCTATAATTGCTTTTTAGAAACATCTTGGCCTCATCAGAGGTAATGTCTAAATCAGGCTGAGGTAGTGTTCCACCATCCACTACCAATTTGTTGGCTTCTTTATTTTCAGGTAATGTCAATTTATGATAAAACATACATCTAATTATTAAAGAGGAGCCAGGTAGCAGTTATTAAAATTGAAAACAAAACTAGGACTTTGTGGATAATCTATATTTCAAGTGTTCGGTTAAATTGTACCATCACTCATACACACATACGCCCACACAAAGAGTTAGGCAATCCAAACCTAGGCAGTCCTGCAATTAGCCGGGCCATCACCTTGGTTTCCTTCTTCTTCATCAACATCATGAAATCCAGAGATTCTGTAACCCATGTTCATCAACATGACCTCCAAGGGGTCAGCATTCATTCTCTTCTGATTGGCCAAAGCTGCGTCGTCACTGTTGTTCACCTGTCTGTCGTTCTGGCTACCATCCTGCAAAATAGGTAAGAGAATTACCAAATCTGCAGCAACGTTTTCTTTGGTTTCATGGTGCATAAAGCGTGTTAATTAAGAAAACATATTTACATTAAAAAAGTCGCTTAAAAGTCAACAGGGTTGACTTCATTGCACCGGGTTTTATCCCATATGGCTCGATCTCTTTCCGCAGCACGGAAAGCGTCGCACAAAGAACGAACTCCATAGCTTTTAGTGACGACCCACAGGAGTCTCCAAAACATTTAACTCGTAAACTGAAGGGTGCGGCCTGGAATCAAACCCACAACCTTCAGAGCACGAGTCAAACGGCTTGACCACTTCGCCACAGAGACTCCCGAGATATTTACATTATGTACTGAACAGTGTTTTAGGAGGGAAAAAAAACAATTCTAACATTGGGGAGGACATGGTGAGGGCTGAAGGGGATGACAAAAGGAAGGAGGGTTTGGGGTGAGTTGGTCAAGGACCTATACTCCATTCAGGGATAGAAGGCGGTAGAAGTAGAATCTGACAACATTCAAATCTGAACTATGGAGATCAATATGGCTGAATGGGTAAGAGCGTTTGTTCTTAAATATCCGGTGTGCTGATGCTGAGGTACAGGGTTCAACTCCTACACCAGTCAGTTGGACTAAAATGTTGACATCTCATCCTTGACTTGGGGATGTAAATTACAAGTACCTCTGAAGTAGCAGTGGTGTTGCCTGAGGGCAAGAGACATTGGTAATAGGGAAAGCTAATCCACACGCAAAAATCAGTTCAGTGCTACAAGAAGCAGTAGCATGTGTATGAACTACACTAGAGTTCAAAGTGAGTGAACGCACACAAAACAGTTTAGTGAAGCAGCTTTTTTGTTAAAACACAAAATGAATGTTGCCAGTTTGGCAGTCAATGGCTTTCTGTGTCATAAAATGAGTTAAGAGACAATAATCTAAAACAAACAAACAAATAAACAAAAAGTGAGGTTGGGAATTAATCACCCCATCACATAATGTCATGACTCAGTATAGAAGACCGTCTATCAATGACTATTAGCAAAATAATAGCATTATTTCATCATTTCATCCATGTAAGGACCATGTCAGCAACACTAATGAGAAATATGAAAATGTTTTCACTAAAATGTAACAAAAGCATTGTTTTAAACAATTCTTGTTCAGAAAGGAGACAAATATAGGCACCCTAAATGGCTTGACCATTAAAGAAACATCCTAAAAGACTTGACCATCAAAACAATAATTCTAAAAGAATTGACCATCAAAGAAAACTTAACTCATAAATAATATGCTTGCAAACTGTAGTGCCTGGCCACATTAAACCTCAAAGTGGTTTAGATAAAGCAGTAACGGAAGGCATGTCTCCTAGAGATGAGGCAATGACCCGCAAAGATGATGGGTAGACACAGTACATTAAAGAAGCCTTGAATCAATTAGATGGAAGATCTGACTCAGAATAAAGAATCTTGAAAGCAGGATGTTATGTGCATGATGAGACGTGCTGATAATAATGTTGAACATGCTGATTACATTTCCCAAAAGAAAAGCTGTCATTCAAATATTTCATCTTCTAAACTCACTTCTGGCCTCGGACTCCATAAACGTACAACTGGATCAATGCCGCTTGTAGCCAGGAGACACGTGCTTGGGTGAGGCTGCAGACAGTTAACAATTGACTCATCTCCACGCAGCACTCGGATAATGTTACTGGTAGCCTTCTCCCAGATGAAGAAGGAGCCATCGTCAGATCCTGCCACTATGTACTGACCATTGCTTGAACACAATGAAAAAATTTTTATGACAACTTTCATATTCAAAAATACTAACTCTAGTATCTTTCTTTGAATTCATGGCGCCATATTACTGTGAATTGCACTGCACTATTGTTTAAAGGGGTAGTTGTCCAATACATTGCAATTTGATCAGCAATTCTAGTCTTGTTTGCTTCTTTTGCTATTGACTGTTCCCAATTCTACCCATTTAATGGCAAGTCTATGTCTTTGTTAGTCATTCACTTCTAATTACTAGGAAATGTTCATGGTGACATAAGAAATGTTGCCCTTGGTGACATAAATGTTACCCTTGGTGACATGAGAAAAATTATTCTTCATGACATGAGAAATGCTACCCTTTGTGAAATGTGACCATTGGTGCCATGAGAAATGTGACCCTTGGAAGTCATGGCAGTAAGTAAAGCAATAACATGGCTCGAGACACAGACATTCAATCGGGCATGTGTCCTTAGTGACTCAATGAGTATTCTCAGGAGGATAGAGATGGAGTGGGTCTGAAGAGAGTGGCTGCTGTCTCTGGAGCGGTCTCGGCTGGCAAAGATTAGTTTCATCTTTGTGCCAGGGTATGTGGGTGTACAAGGGAATGAGCAGGCTGACAGGCTTACAGGTAGGGCTACTGTGGAAGGCAGACGAGCCATGGACCAGGCAGACATTCTGAATGCTCTACGAGAAGTAAGTCGTTTACGAGAACCAAGCGATGACTGGGAATCTACAACCATGGTCTGGCTGCGAGAACAGCAAGTTAAAAGAGGTGTGGCCAAACAAGAATTCTACGCACTACGCAGAAAGCCAAAGAAGAGTATTAAACCAACACAGAACTGGTGTCGTGAGCCGCTACACGCTGCGGGATTTGCTGAGGGGGGAGCCAAGCACTTTTGGACTGAATGGTTCGATGTGCAATGAGGATGATCTGTCGACTAACTAACTAACAGGAGAAATTTTACCCTTGGTGACATGAGAAATATTATTCTTGGTGCCATGAGAAATGTTACCCTTGGTGACATGAGAAATGTGACCCTTGGTGCCATGAGAAATGTGACTCTTGGTGACATGAGAAATGTTACTGTTGGTGCCATGAGAAAGTTACCCTTGGTGACAGCATAAATTTTACCCTTGGTGCCATGAGAAATATTATTCTTGGTGTCATGAAAAATGTGACCCTTGGTGACATGAGAAATGTGACCCTTGGTGACATGAGAAATGTTACCCTTGGTGACATGAGAAATATTATTCTTGGTGTCATGAGAAATGTGACCCTTGGTGCCATGAGAAATATTATTCTTGGTGTCATGAGAAATGTGACCCTTGGTGCCATGAGAAATATTATTCTTGGTGTCATGAGAAATGTGACCCTTGGTGACATGAGAAATGTGACCCTTGGTGACATGAGAAATGTGACCCTTGGTGACATGAGAAATGTTACCCTTGGTGACATGAGAAATGTTACCCTTGGTGACATGAGAAATGTTACCCTTGGTGCTATGAGAAATGTGACCCTTGGTGACATGAGAAATGTGACCCTTGGTGCCATGTGAAATGTGACCCTTGGTGCCATGTGAAATGTGACCCTTGGTGACATGAGAAATGTGACCCTTGGTGACATGAGAAATGTGACCCTTGGTGACATGAGAAATGTGACCCTTGGTGACATGAGAAATGTGACCCTTGGTGACATGAGAAATGTGACCCTTGGTGACATGAGAAATGTGACCCTTGGTGCCATGTGAAATGTGACCCCTGGTGACATGAGAAATGTTACCCTTGGTGACATGAGAAATGTTACCCTTGGTGATGTGAGAAATGTTACCCTTGGTGACATGAGAAATGTTACCCTTGGTGCTATGAGAAATGTGACCCTTGGTGACATGAGAAATGTTACCCTTGGTGACATGAGAAATGTGACCCGTGGTGCCATGAGAAATGTGACCCTTGGTGACATGAGAAATGTGACCCTTGGTGACATGACAAATGTGACCCTTGGTGACATGTGAAATGTGACCCTTGGTGCCATGAGAAATGTGACCCTTGGTGACATGAGAAATGTGACCCTTGGTGCCATGTGAAATGTGACCCTTGGTGACATGAGAAATGTGACCCTTGGTGACATGAGAAATGTTACCCTTGGTGACATGAGAAATGTGACCCTTGGTGACATGAGAAATGTGGCCCTTGGTGCCATGTGAAATGTGGCCCTTGGTGACATGAGAAATGTGACCCTTGGTGACATGAGAAATGTGACCCTTGGTGACATGAGAAATGTGACCCTTGGTGACATGAGAAATGTGACCCTTGGTGACATGAGAAATGTGACCCTTGGTGCTATGTGAAATGTGACCCTTGGTGACATGACAAATGTGACCCTTGGTGACATGAGAAATGTGACCCTTGGTGTCATGAGAAATGTGACCCTTGGTGACATGAGAAATGTGACCCTTGGTGACATGAGAAATGTGACCCTTGGTGCTATGAGAAATGTTATTCATGGTGTCATATATTTTAGCTGAGAGTTTTGAACTTAAAAGTTTCAGAAAAGTTCTCTGAATACAATGAAGCAAGAAGAAGGAAAATACTGATATTTTACCAGATCTGAACACGAAAAAAAAGCAGCAGGTCAGGAAACTGAAATACTTTGCAATATTCCATTTCATGCCTCTGGGTCGCTTTTGTAACCGACATACCTGTGGTATGAAGTGTGGTAGTCTGAATACTTCTTCATGCACCTTTAAATGTCAACCTGTATGTAGTTAAAGTAAGCTGCAGTCAACTTGAGCTTGTTGATATCTCCATAGAGCTTGTTCTCAAATGGAGCAGGTGTGGGCCAAAATATCTTTCTCTGTTCTGCATATGTTGGGCAATCCTGCAGCAAATGTTTTGCTGTCATTTTTCCAGTTCTACAATTACATTCATCGGTATCTCCTATCTTTAGTTTATTGAACAAGTGGTATTTCAGCCTGTTATGTCCTGTGCAGAGTCTGAAGATTGCTACTTGTTCTCTTCGGTCGAATTTGTAATATGCATCATCCTTCTGGTGGCCTGGATGCTCTGATTCCCATTTGGTTCTATAAGTGCTTTTTATCAAACTCTTTGCCTCATTATAGGTTATGTCTATGTCAGGCTGTGGTAGTCGTCCCCTCTCTTTTGCTAGTCTGTCAGCCTCTTCATTTCCAGGTATACTGCAATGTGATGGGATCCACTGTATTACAACTTTTTTTGGATTTCTGTCATAGACCACGGAGTGCTGCGCTTAGGCAGCTGACTTTGCATCTGTGAAGATAGCTATTTGCTTCTCTTTATTTTCCTCCATCAAGAGCATTTCTACTGCAGTTTTCAGAGCCTCTACCTCCGCTTTGAAGTTACTTGAAAATTTTCCAGTTGCCACTGAATGTGTTTTTTTCACTCCACTTTTTAAATTTGGAGAATTCCTCCTCCTCCATTCTCTATTGAATTTTTGGCTGATCCATCTGTATATGCATGGGTCCAATTGCTGCTTGGGTAATGTTCTTTTATGTAGTTTAGGGTTATTTCTCTTCTTTCAGTTTCATGCTGAGTGTTCTTTTACTCAATACCAGGAATGTTTTCTATCATCTCAGGCAGTTGCTGCTGTCTCCAAGCTGGGAACTTGTGTGCATTGTAAATTGGTTTGACTGTTGATATGTTAAGTATAGGATATGCCCTAATCTTTCGTTTTGTAGTTTCTACAAAGTTGCTATGCTTCAGTCTTCCCTTTCCAAAACCATTAAACCTTTCATACATAGGGTGGTCTGTCAATCTTCTAAATTTTTCTGCTTGTTGCTGGGCTCTGCTATCTCTTCTGTCCTGCATTGGTTGTAAACAAGTGATCTTTTCTAGTTCATTAATAGGCGTTGTCTTTAGGCTTCCAGTTATGATTCGCATTCCTTGATTTTGGACTCTACTTATTTTGTTAAAGTTTGACTTAGCTGCTGTTGCCCAAGCTGCAATGCCATATTCCAGTACTGGCCTCACCTGTCCAGTATATAATTTCTTTTCTTGAGAACTTTCTCATCTGCTCCCCACGTTGTACCAGCAAGCTTTTTCATGATTGCCATTCTTTGCATTTCTCTTGTTCGATTTTTCTCAACCTGTGTTTTCCATGTCAGGCGACGATCAAAAGTGACTCCTAGATAGTTTGGATTTTCTTAATGGCGCAATATTTTTCCATTCAATACCAGCTTAGGTTGCTGAGTTTTATTTGAGAGGGAGAACACTGTGCATGTTGTTTTCTCCTCACTTATCTTCACTAGCCATGATTTTGTCCAGTCCTCTAGCGCTAATAGGGCTTGCTGTATTCTGCTGTTAGCTGTACTAATATATTCTTCAGATGTCCATATGGCTAGGTCATCTGCAAAGGAGGATGTGTGTACTCTGGCTGGAAAATTTTCCGTGATGTCATTTATATATGCTAGGAATAATGTTGGGGAAAGAATTGCCTGTTCCATTTCTTCCATTGTTAGATTTGCCATCATATATTCTGCTGCTGTCTCTGTATTTCTATGATGTATCTGTTTGTCTTTGATTGCTTTCTTCTGTTCGGTTGTAATATCAATGTGGTTTGCATTTGCATAGTGTTCCATTAGTGCATTTGCAGCCTTTTTTCCTGTAAGCAAGGCATTTCCTTGTTTAATTGTTATTTGTTTGTTTCTAGGTCCTTCACTGTTCATGGCTTTCACTAGTTTCCATAGTTTGTTTCCATCCCTGTCAAAATTCAGGTTTTCTGTTTTTTCCCTCCAACAATTTCTTGTTGTTTGATTTACTGTTCTTTTATATTTTGCTGAGATGGCTTTGAGAGAGATGTTCGCTTCAGTTGTTTGTTCTCTCTCTGCGGTCTTCCTGGCATCTTCAACTTTGTCCTACAAAATGTGTAGTTCTTCAGTCCAGTATGGTTTGTAATTTTTCCTCGCTCTTCTCTGAATGGCTATTAAAGTCACAGACAATAATGCAATTTGTGTCAGTTATTTTCATGGTTGAGAGTGTAAGATCCTTATCTGCTGGGCTATACAGATTGTAAATTCTTATTTTCACGCCCTTTATCATAATATCAACACCTATAATTTCTATTTGGTTGTCAGAGATCACAGATACTTCACTGCAAGGTATTGTATTTCGTGTAAGTACTAGAACTCCTCCTTTGTGTCCTTCGCGGTCGAAATGTGTGGCCTGATATCCTCTGACTGAGAATTTGCGATTGGCGTTGAGGTGTGTCTCTTGAATGCATGCCACATCTATTCTATCTTTATGAAGACGCTGTGTTAGGGAGACTTTCTTGTTATAAACTCCTTCGGCATTCCACTGTAGTATGTTGAGTGTCCGGGGTGTTTGGTCAACAGCTCTTAACCTACTCCTCTGTGCCTTGACTCCACAGCACAGGGGAAGGTGACCACCAGTAGTCATGGGTGGACCCCCTCGAGGCAAGGAGCCCAGCACTATCACCGCCTGATGGGACTTCGCGTGATTAGCACCATAACGAATAATTTTAATTTGTGACATCATGAATTAAGTTACGTTGCACTGCTTTGTCAAGCTGATGGCTCAATACATCCGATTTCGACAAGCATTTGTTCGGGGTGCTTTCCCTAGCCTTTGACTGTCCTCAGTCTACCTACAAGGCAGCAGGTTTGTGTGTCACTTGGTCTGGTCCCTCTTCCTTGACCTGTCCAACATGGGTGACCCTACCAGTAGCTGTGCTACCGTCGGCATAGCTTTTGGGGTCATTGGAACACACAAGCCCCTCTACCTCGTCAAGGTGGACACACGGCAGAGGAGCCTGTTTACTAATTGTCCAGGATACGCAGCCGTATGTTAATATTGGGTCTATGTAACATATGCACAAGGAATACACTAAAGAATAACAAGACAGAGCTGTCAGCCCATGAGACAACATACCTGCCAAAAAAATTTGCCTCCTTGATGTCCGTTGTTGTGTTACAGTGGCCACAAAATCTCATGGTGTAATCGCATGCATTCTTCTGGAGCTCTTTCTCCTGCAGTGATTCCTGCCGTGAATTGGCTTGACGCACTCCATCTTCACCTCGGCTGTCTTTGTGCTCTTCTGAATCTGAGTGGCAACAGTTTGAAAGTTTTACTTAATGTAATGCTTATTTTATATTCTTAAATATTTATATCTTCGTGTGTATATTTGTACCCATTTCAGTTGCTTCTCATGTACGCAAGCCTCTGGTGATCACTGTAGTTAGTCATTATAGACACCTACATCAAAGCATGGGTAATAGATTCTGTGGTTCTTCATCACCCAATGTTCCCAGTTCTATGGCAATGGTTTTATGTATTACACAGAAATATCAACATCACTGAAATACAGAAATATCAATATAATGGGGTGTCTACAAACACCCTCACCACCCACACATACATCCTCCACCCACTCATACACACCTCCATCCACACAGACATATCCCCCACCCACATCCATCCCTCAACCCCCACTCACCCACACATCCCTCACCCACCCTCCCATATACACATTTCCCACCAACACAACCACCCACCCACCAACAACCACATACTTTCAACCATCCACCCAAATATCCCCCACCTACACACACATCCCCCACCCACCCACACATACATCCCCCACATACACACACACACCCTCACATCTAGACACATACATGATGTCTCACATAATCACTGAAACTATTTTGAACAAACTCCCACACTTTACACACACATACACTGACGATTGTCGTGAACATTCTCGCAAAAATTGTAAAAAATTGAGAAAAACATTGTGTAATGTAAAAATTAGTGATGCAATTCAACTCTCTCTCTTATCTCCCTCTCTCTCTCTCACACACACACACACTCTCTCTCTCTCTCTTTCTCTCTCTCACACACTTACTAACTCTCTCACTCACTCTACAGTAATGTGCATGTATTTGTGTTATACATGATTATATCAAGTGGCATACAAAATGATAATATGAAAGATGAGAATACACCACACACACACACACAAAAATCATGGACAAGTGGCATTCACAATGATAATATGAAAGACGAGAATACACAAAAAAATATGAATGGACAGACAGACAGGCAGACAGACAGACAGATAGATCAGGATAGATCAGAGATCTGGATAGACAGAGAGAGATCAGAGATCAGGATAGACAGAGATCAGGATAGAGGTATGACATCACCGAATTTCACTAAAAGATTGTTCTAAATTGGATATCTTCTTCTTCTTTTGTCCGCATGGAGCAGCAATCCCCAAGTACACATGGCTGATTTGCCAATCTTAAATCATGCTGTCGGAACCCTGAAAAGAGCTAGCATATATTGGAGTAAAGCTAGCATAGAGACATTCTGACTGACCTGGTACCAAAGTACCATGTCCATGGGGGGGGGGGGGGGGGGAGGGGGGGGGGGGGTGGGGTGGGGGGGGCATGTTGCAGACTCTCCTTCCCCTCTCCAAGCGCAGTGGCCAGCAGGGGCCACGGAAGTGGAAATCCAGCAACTAATTCAGGACAATGCTCACTCGGGTGATGTGATTATCTACACAGATGGTTCGATGTCAAGAGGTGAGAGAGGTGGCTGGGGGTTCATAGCCAAAGCTAATGGTCGACGTTTGGTGCAGGAGAGCCTGGCATATGATAACCACAACATCCAGCTTAAGAATGGAGGTGGAGGCAGTCACTGCGGCTTTCCGCTGGAGGGAGAATACGACACACACACACACACACATCGTGATTGTAACTGACTCAGAAAGCATGCTGATGAGGGTGAGGACGGGCAGGCTTCGTGCGGAGTGGCTTGCTTCGCTTCAGAGGTCATGGGTGACAAGCATCGCCTGGATCTTTTCTCCGGGGCATGCCGGTGTGCTGGGAAATGAACAGGCGGACAGATTGGCTGGCTCTGCAGAACTTGGTGGAGTATTGATACATGACAAGGCAGACGTGGTTGCGGCCTTGTGGGAGCACGTGTACACCTCGGAGGAGCAAATGGATTACCATGGTCTGGCAAGAATGAGACAGCGGAGAGTGACGAGGGGATCTGGCTGACGCACAAAGGAAAGGCGAGACGGACATATAAGATTGCTACTGGTACTATTGGTGTTGGAACTCTTCGCTGGCTGCTGAGGATGGAGACGGAGTGCTTATGGGAATGCCCCGAATGCTGTGATGTCGATTCCTAAATTAATCAATCAATCAATCAATCTCCAAGTGCAGAAACTATTGGGGTATGCAAGACCAATGCTGGAACTTCACATTTGTGGAGGGGCATATTAGAATGTAACCAAGTTATGATTTAGTACAGCACATTCAGATTGGGCCTAGGTATTGATTCCTCCACAAGTTTTAGGTATGTTACTGTGAACAGACACCCCCCCCCCTTCCCCCCAACCCAATGCCCAGAGAGAGTCCAAGAACAAAAATGGGTACTAGACAATAAAATGTATGATAAATTGGAGGTTATTAGTGTAAAAGTGAGCATATTACATTTCACGTCAGTAAGTAAAGGATTAATTTACAAGCCTTAAGGCGCAATAGGCATATGGCCCTTGACCCGTGTTTTCATAGACCAGTCAGATCACGCCAGAGATCTTCACTTCCCAAGACATTTCCTGGTACCCAATTTAGATTAGGTCAACCTGGGAGCCCTGGTCAATTTGTAAAATATAGTTAGTCGACAGATCATCCTCATTGCACATTGAACCATTCAGTCCGTAAGTGCTCGGATCCCTCCTCAGGAAATCCCACAGCGTATAGCGGCTCACGACACCAGTTCTGTGTTGGTTTATTAATCTTCATTAGCTTCCTGCATAGTGTTCTTGTTTGGCCACACCTCGTTTAACTTGCTGTTCTCGCAGTCTGACCATGGTTGTAGATTCACAGTCATCACTTGGTTCTTGCAAATGACTTACAAATTGAAATCCATGACCACAGGGTCAGCAGCCTAGCCACTACGAATCCCAACCTTTCATGCGCTCTACGTATAGGAAAATCTGAGGCCCTACTTGATATCCCCAAGGTGTCTTAATGGCACATAAACGTGTACTTGGCTTGAGACTTTATAGTTCCAGAAAAGCAACAAACCTTCAGTCTGTGAATATAAAGCTGCCTTGATATCTCTGTCTAAAGTTTCACATGCGTGACTTTTAGCATAGTCTGGGAAGCGTAGCTTGAAGAGATTGAGAGATTCAAAAGCTTCTTGGCTCCACCCAAGTTCGTGTAGGCAACGAGCCAATCGGAAATGTGCCTTCATGTGATGAGGGTCAAGTGTCAGAGCTTGATAGCAGTCACGCAAGGCAGCATAGAGGTCACCATCCCTGAATTAAAATAAATATTTCACATGTAATATGTATTTGTTAAACTGAAAAGTGAATACAACACTATATGGATGAGATAAATGATTGGAAGAAAAATAAAAACAATGTTACCTACAAATGTGAGGGTAATGAATGAGTTGATATGCTGGTTGGGTTGTATCCTGTAGGAAAAGACCAACCAATGGATCGAGAAGACATAATGAATGTCCTGACAGAATGTGCCTCTTCAGAGGGTTTTAATGGACGTAAATCAACAGAAGTGTCCATAATGCAGGGATTATCGATGTAAATTAACAGTGATGTCCTGAATGTAGACCAGGAAACCATGACCACGAGCACATGGGCCAATGAGGCTCTGGCTCGCCAGGCGGATGGACTCCTCTTGGTCAGAATTTCCTGTTCTTAACCTGAGACTGGCCTAGTAAGCCGGCAGGGGATTTTTCCTACTGCTAGAAGAAAAAGAATGAAGTATAATCAGAAAGAATAGGCATTTGATAGAGTAGATGGAAACAAACTGAGAAATCCTTGAAAGATATGAGTGAGTACACATCTAACAAACTTATGTAGAAACTTATATAACAACAGTGAATGCACTGTAAGAGAGGAGGACACTCAGAACCCTTCACCATATGATCCTGAGTTGTGTACTGTCACCCCTCTTGTTCATAACTTATTTAGGCAATATATGTAAAGAAACCAGCCACACAGGGACTGCAACAATACCTCAGGAAGAATATAATACCGTTAAAGAATTCTTATTTGCTGACGATCAAGCACTAACTGCAAAATCTGAAGCAGAACTACAAGTTTACATAAATAGTAAAAACAAAGTGGGTAAGGAACATAACATGAAAATTAGCATCAGTAAAACATAATCAAAGAAGAAAAAAGAACAAAGATCCATCTAAAAGAACACCCCCTGAAACAAGTAAAGTTTCAAGTACTTGGGAAGTTATGTTGTTTGTCCATCAAGAATGATGATGACCATTCATTTCATCCAGTGGGGTTGAAAGTATGGAGCCGTGAGTTCTAAGATGGCTGATATGGCCTATTTTGGCTCGAAATGTTCTTTGGCAATGCGGACAAAGAATGCTTGACGTTTCTGGAGGAGGATTTACTGCAGTGGTTTTTCTGTTCTGTCTTTTCTTCACAGCTCTTGCAGTCCTGGTTGCCTCACAAGTGACTGCACCCTTGCATAATGATGCACGCCACGAATTTCGGTCTCTGGCTGCAGTCTCCCAGGTGAAGTATAATATCTCAGCTGCAGTCTCCCACTTGGGAAGTATAATATCATTAAATGGCAAATCAGAAGATGAGATCAAAATAGATGCAATAAGGCAAATCAACTCCCTGGACAAATGGCACCAATATTAAAGAACAAACATGTATCAGTAGATACTTAAAAAGCACTTTACAACACAATCTTTCTACCAATTCTATGCAATCAATGCCAAACCTGGACAATAACAGAAAATGAGAAAAGAAAAATTATAACAACGGAAATTAGATTCCTGAGAAGAATACTCAACATATCAAGAAGAGAGAAAATCAGAAATGATGAAATGCAGCGTTAGATTTCTCATGAGAAAACAGCAAGTGAAATGGTTCAGCCACATAACTAGGCTACCAAATGACAACATACAACAACAAGCAATAATGTACAGACCAAATGTGACTAGAAGAAGAGGCCAACTATGTAAACAATGGACAGAGGGAACAACAGAGTCCATGGGAATATTGATACATGAAGCCCATAAACGAGCACTCTCCCACTGTTTAAGCTTCACCTCAGCACCACAAGATACAAGAGGAACAAGATGAGATGATAACAATACTAGTTAGTTACTAGTTTGCATGTGAGGGAATGAATAAAGATGTGCACAGAGAGCTGGAAAGCAAACTGAAGCAGTAAAACAATGCAGTAATAGCCCACATACCTCTTTCTTTCACCCTCTATTCCCCAGTGGAGCACAGACCCTCAATCAAACCACTACAAGCAGTTCCATCCAGAGTTATTCCATGCAGCACTGCTCATATCTTCCTCATATTTTTAATTTCTGTCTCTACTTCGCTTCTCCATATGTTTTTAGATCTTCTTCTATTTCTTTTGCCCTGCAGAATTCAGACTAAAGACAAGTTATACTATTCTCAGGTTCTCTCAATGTATGTCTTTTCCAGTGTCAGTGTATTTTTTTTCAGTGGTGTTTGCCTAGTTCTCTCCATTATCTCCTCATTTGTGAGTCTGTCATACTGTTTTAGATATGTTTCATGAAATTTGTGGCAAACAAAATAAAAACAAATGTGTGCCTGTCATTATTGACTTTCCAGACAGATGAGCTCAATGTAAACAAAAACTTCATGCTAACCATTTCCTTTTCAAATAAGCAGCTGCTCTGTTGCCATACAAAACTGCTGCATTGTTGCACAGAGCGATGGCCTCATTGTATACATCAATGGCACGCTTGTATTCCTCTTGCTCAAACAGGATGTTTGCATGCTTCTTTAGACCCTCCACCATTGGACTCAGTTGTTTAGACTCCCCTTTGTGCCTGGAATAGATAAACAAATATGTAAGCATTTGATTTCATTTCAAACGAATGATCAAATCTATAAATCTAGTTCACAATTTTGTAAATGTAAGAATCTAATAATCAACTTTAAGTGTGGCTAGTATATAATGTTAAAATTGATCTTATGGCACAGTAGTGATAATATACATATAATAAGTGTGAACTATCAAGAGATACACCTAGTATGTGTGAGTTCCTGCCACTTGGTGCCCCTAGTATGAGGTCTGTTAAAAGGTATTGAGACTTTGGTCTGAAAGCCTCACCCCCTTCAAAGTACTCTCCTTGGAACTGTACACACTTCTTCCATTGGTCCTACCATTGTTGGAAGCATTTCAGGAAGACTGCTGGGAATGGAGTACAGTGTGGCTATCGTGTTTACCATAACGACTTCTTGTGACTCAAATCAGGCCCCTTTCACTGTTATTTTCAGCTTGGGGAACAGCCAGAAATCACAAGGAGCCATATCGAGAGTGTCGGGAATCTGACAAACCAGAGGAATATTGTTTTTGGCCAAAAAAGTCTGAATCATCGCATGATGAAATGTACTGCACTGTTTCATCAAGCCTGGTATATGTTACTTTTTTTTTCTTTTTTTTTAATGTTGCATATCCCTTACAGGACATTGCAATCAACACCAGCATTTTTGAGATGCTGTTGATGTACTAGGCAAGTTTATACGTTCAGTAGTTTGCCACTGGTTGCTGAACAACTGACTCACAAACCCCAATAAGTTACCAGCGCGACACGATCCGCTGCCGAATCTTGTGCAGCTTTTTTCCCCACATGGGTATACGGGATTACGAACGTTGTCGTTAACAACTTGGCTAGGGAGGCTGGCCATATTTGACCTAGACAAGCATTTTTTCAGGTTTGTTTTCCCTAGTCTTTGACAGTCCTCAGTCTACCTTCAAGGCAGCAGGTTTGTGTATCGGTTCATCTGGTCTCTATCCACAGACCTGTCTGACATAGGTGACCCTACCAGTAGCTGTGCTACCATCGGCATAGCTCTCGGGGTCACATGCAAGCCCTCTATTGTGACAAGGTGGAAACACAGCACAGGTGAGTCTAAATCAGAAGCAAAAATCACGAACAAACGGACCTATGTTTAACAGAAACGTAGCGCCTCCATCGTGGCAATAAACTCCCCCATTCTTCACCAGAGGCATCACTATATCTTCTGATCTACTCTAGGGTGGTTCTTTAAGGAGTGTCCAGCTCCCCTCCTCACCAATTTTGTCTTTCTACAGAAATCTCTAGCACCTATTTTAAGAATCCGGGTCAAACACACAGCCACATGAACACACATTCTCTACAGGCACTGCACCCACACCATTGTGTTGGCAAAAGAAACTGTGCACACTGACAGTCTAAAGTAAGAAACTCACCTTTTGTTGGGATGCTCCACTGCCCGATCACATAGTTTCTCAGATGATGAAGCCGGTGCAGACAGGGCTGATGATGAAGATGTTGGCTGAGACAATCTAACCGAGGAAGACCCTGAAGACATTGATGAGGTTGGCTTGCAAACACCATTTGTGCCATTTGTATGAATGCTGTAGCCATTGGTTGCAAGAGGTATGGGCTCTGGAGTAACGAATGATATAAATATCAGTAAAGTAATGACAATGAGGCATGTGGTGGTATATGGTAAGTACAAAACTTGTTTAATGTCTTTAGGCCTAGTGGGTACATGGTGCTAGCCTCATATTTGTATAGACCAGTTGGTATTGGATGAGTGATGTGGTCAACCTAAACCCAGCCACCGTAACTTCCCTGTACATTCCCTGGTACCCATTTTAGGCTCGGTCAACCTGGGGGTCTAGGATCAATTTGTAAATAATCCCTGCCTTGATGTGGATTCAAACTCATGACCACTGAGTTGCCAGGCAAGTGTGCTACCCACTGGTGTACCACAGCTTCTGAAATAAATATAAGATAAATTATAAAAGCCTGCTTCAAGAGGATAAAGAAACTCACAGATATTGTGAAATTTGATGGAAGATGTCAACAGAGATCATGAAAAGAATTGCCAAATATACAAAGACCATTTGACAAGAATGAGAAACGTCATGAAAGACAGAAATATCACAAGTACAAAAATCTTACTGACAAGTTGTGTGTGGCGTGATCTTCTGTATGGATGTGATAGCTGGACAATGCATAATGAAATGGTGAAGAAACTGAAGGCAGTGGAGATGTTGTCTTTAAAGGAGGATGTTGAGACTCCTGTGGGCAGAGAAGAGAAGCTGAGGTACTGAGTGCTGTAATTGTTACAAGATCACTCATCAAACCACAAGGTAAAGACATCAAATTTATGGGGCATATCAACACAAGAGGTGTAATAGAGAAATTAGCCTTATGTGGGGAAATACTAAATAAAGAGAAAGAGAAAGATGTCAGTGGGAAGATGTAACAACTAGGCAAAAAAAATATATGCAAAATAAGCTCGTCAAAATATCAAACAACAGAGAGGGGTGGAGAGTCACAGTTGATGACGTCTGTTCCAGACCAGATACCTGATGAAAAATACTGTACCCAAAGAAATGTAGGTAAAATTATTAAAAATAATCAAATATCGAAGCTCCAATAGGTGGACACTTAGAGTATTACTTTGCTGATCCAGCAGCTTCTGCAGCTTGTCTTGTTCCAGACATATTGGTGTTACCTTTCCTCTGGAATAAACCAGACAGGCCGAGAGAGGGATCATGCTGCATGGACAACACATGATCTCTAAATTCAGCCCAGGCTTTGTGTTATGGAGAGGTTAACTCCATTTTACAAACTATTGTCTGTCAAGATGGCAAGGTGCCAGTCAATCAAATATCTTCACTAACATCATAAGATATATCACTAGAAAACTTAAGCTCCTGGTAGGCTTAAACAAAAGGTGTGCTAAAGAGAGAAAAAGAGATCCAGTGATCAAAAACATACTTGTCTTATTCCTTGCTTTATCTGTTCATAACTGTCCACTTTAGTTTCCATTTTAATTGCTGCTACTTGTTTCCAGTAAATATTCTTTATTATTCTGAGATATTTAAAGCTTTGATAAAGTTAATTATGCTAACTGTCATCTCATCTCATCTTGTTCCTCTTGAACTTTGCTAATTGCCATAATTAAATATTTAGTTGATCTTCCCAAAAATTATGTCCACACTAAAATATACTATACAAAATAGTGAAAATCACAGTCTTTCTCGCTTCTGAATTCAAGCAAACATTTAACACTTTATTATAAAATGTAAAAGCACAAACCTTTAACAATGCCATTTGAACCCAAAAGTGATAGGTCAAACCTCCTAGGGTGAAGTTTTTTGCTGACATCAAACAGATAGATCTGTTCACCTCCCAGATTTACCAGCAGCTCTGATCCGTCAGGCCCAAACGTGAGATACGTTGAGGCTAAAGTTCTGTAGCGTTTCTTGTAGTCCAGCTGTTTCTGGGGCAAATGACCTACCAGAAAGGTTGAGAATGTATAAATGCTAGTAAAAAAAAACTAACACAAATGAATGCAAAATATGACTGTGAAGCTCGACCCAAACAAATGCATACAGATACATGCTAAAGTTTGGATAATGTCATTATCAATGAACAAAAAATAAAGAAAAACAAGAATACTTAATTAGAAAACTGAAAAGTCACAAACACAAGTAAGTAATGCAATTGATTGCTTGAATGAAATAAATTAGAAGGAAATTAACCAATAAACCAAAATCAAAGTCTGGAAAACAAAATGGACAGGAAAGAAGACGGTAAAAACAGAACTAAATATCAAATCTATTCACATATGCACATCAAAAAAGTATGGAGAAGAGAGATATCAGATGAAAGAATGTTGAATATTAATCCCTTTTGGGTGAAAACCTAATCTGTGAATAAAGAAAATGTCCAAGATAAAATGAGTGATGTGGTCTTCAGAGCAAGATTTTACGGCAGTGATAAAAATGTCTACTTTAACTAGGTGGTTGGGGCTGTTTAAATGGCAAGAGATTGGTTTGAGAGCCTCCTTATGGAGCTCACAAGGGAAGAAAAGAGTGGGGACATGAAAGAGAACTGGGAGGAAAAAAGGCCTAAAAATAAAAAAAGACTTTTTGTTTAGCTCCCTACCCATATTTCATGTTCACTTGTTTAACATACCATGGAAACAACTCAAAATACAAAGAGCACAAAATATATATTGAAGTACAGTAAAAATAGACCACCTGTATAATCCAGGAACAGCGAGTGAAATGTAAATATTAATATTTACAAGTTTACATATTTGGAATCTTTATTCATTTTGCTATGAATCCATGCTGGTACATTTTATTGTTATGAAATTCATTGCATTTTGTGCAGGAAAAGTAGAAAACCAAAAATGCAACCAATAAAAAAGAATTAATTCACACTATCCTCAGTATCTGGTATGTTCACCGTGTGCTTGCAAGCAAGCTTAGCAGCAACTCTGCATGGAACGCACAAGTCTCTGAAGGAAATTACGGGGAATCAAGTGCCATTCTCGTGTAAGAGCAGATTTGAGCTGTTGCAGATTAGCTGCAGAACCTTGCCTGTAACCTCTGCAGTCCAAGCTCGTCCCACAGATGTTCTATAGGGGACATGTCTGGTGATAGGGCAAGTCAATCAATCGTCATAATGTTCTACTGCTGTAGATATTGCTGCATATTGCATGCGGTGTGTGCATGTGCGCTATCCTGCTGGAGAAGTTGCAAGTTTGGATAATTTGTGAACTCAGGAGCAGCCAATGCATCCAGAACCTTATCTCGATATGTCACAGCATTAACATTTAAATGGAAGACGTGAAGAGGCAAGCAATGGTGAAAACTGAATCCACTCCAAATATGAATACTACCATCTCCAAATCAATTGTGCTGACGAACACAGCAATTTGCAAAGAGCTCTCCACACCACCACTAAATCCGCATATGTCCATCAGCAAAGGATAGGTTGAATCTGCTCTCGTCTGTGAAAAAGGAGAGCATTCCACTGTAGTCTAGTCCATCTGCCATGTTGCTCTGCCCATTGCTAGTGCTGCTGATGATGTCTGCTAGTCAAGTTTGGTCCAACATAAGGTCATCTTGCAGTAAGGCCTGTATCTCTGAGTTGTTGTATGACTGTCAATCGAGAGACTTGCCCACATCCACCCACTATTGCTGTTTCTGTTTGACTTGCCGGGAAAAATCGATTCCTTGGGTGACTCAGCACAACATGACGATCTTGCACAGGGGTAGTAACTCATGGTTGGCCACTTCGAAGTCTATCCCGGTGCTGCCATTGGTTCTGTAACATTCATAGAGACGTACAATAGTGCTGTAGTGACAATTTATCCTTCTGGCAATGACCCAGTGAGCTCATTCCGGTCTCCAACATACCAATGGCTCATTGGCAGTTGTTTTCAGATAGTCATGGCATTTCAAGGACATGTACTGGGTGTTTTGTCTCAATAGCCTTTTTATACTGAGTATACTGCCACAGACAGATTATGGTCGTCACTAGGAAGAACGAAATACCACAATGTAATATACAAGTAAATGGGAATATTCTTCACCAAGTGAATAGGTACAATTATCTCGGAACAGTAATAACATCTGATGGGAGATGCCTTGAAGAGATTAGAACAAGAATTGCCATGGCAAAAGTAGCCTTTAGCAAGATGAAAAACATACTGACCAATAAAAAGATGTCAATTGAAATGAGAAAAAGAGCGTTGAGATGTTACATAGAACCTGTACTTTTATATGGATGTGAAGCTTGGACAATGAACAGTCAGGCTGAAAAACATCTGATGGCTGTAGAAATGTGGTTTTCTGAGGAAAATGCAAAGAATACCATGGACAGCCAGAAAGACCAATGAACAAGTCCTTCAAGAAACAAATGAAGATCGTTAACTGATTAGAGACATTAGACGTAGACAGTCACAATTTTTTGGACATGTTATGAGAAGAAATGATTTGGAGAACTTGGTGACAACTGGTAAGATCGAGGGGAACAGACCAAGGGGAAGACCTAAAAGCAAGTACCTGGATGGCTTGGCCTTGTGGCATGGTCGAGACAGAAACACGGAGCTTGATCTACAACTCTGGTGATCGAGTGAGATGGCAGAACATGACCACCCACGCTTACCGGCATGGCACATGATGGATGGATGGATACTGCCACAAGGCGTACACATTTTTAGGGTTGTAGCTGCTTGAAATTGTGTTGCAAGTGTAACTTTCATTGTTTTCAAGTCATCTGTACACAAACCCATGTGTTGAATCATGCATTTTCCATTTGCTCTCTACCTCATGACAAATATGGGGAAAATCCATTCCCACACAGTTTTCCCAGCTTCTCGGCATCAATATATATAATAGTGGTGCGTTTTTAATATGCTTCAGTATAAATAGCAAGCAACTGTTGCAGCCATGTGTTCCACAGATAATGTAAAGTTATGATATTAATGCAGGCTATGACTGCACTAATTAGTTTTAAGTTGTATTTCATTTTAACACTAAGAAATTTGTGGAAGTAGAAGGAAATTAAACCTAGCACCAAACTTAAAATCTACTGTATTAAATCACTACAACTGTACGAATCAAGAACATAAAGAACTAAAATAATTACTAATAAACCACAAACATTCATTATTTGTGTATGTGCAGAATAGTGAGACTAAAATGGTGTGGCAGAATCATTGAGTGAAGCTCACAGAGTCAACTAAATAAATTCCAGTGAATCTTGAGGTGAGGAAAAGAGGACATGACACACACTGAGAAAACCTGAGGATAGTATCACTGGACACTCTGTTGTCTGGAATCCACATGGCGAACAAAATAGTGGGAGACCTAAAAGCACACCAAGAATAGAATTACAGACAGATGAACTATATGGGGAATGACATGGAAGGAGATGCAACAGATAGCATATGATAGGACGGCTTGGCGAGAGTTAGTTGGCCCCCAAATGGGTGACAAAGGGCAACAGAAGAGGTAAAAGAAGTATTTCATTTACTGTTTTCAGAGAGTACTGTATCCATTCACTTAATTTAAAAATACATTTTACAGAACAAAACAACATTAAAACGCTTCACAAATGCTGTAGAATTAGAAAGAAGTGCTGTACCAATCCACAATGCTGCTGAATGATCTCACCTGCAATATAATACTGGGAACATCCTGGGGGTAAAGTATAGTTCTCACCCTCAACGCTCTCCAGATGTGGATGATCCCATGCATATCTGTGGTCAGAAACATGCAAAAAGGCATCATTCATTAGGAAATTTTTTCCATACAAACTTCTTACATATAGTGGGACTTCCCAACATAGTAATTAAACATTAACAATGATTTTTTTAATTTTTGTATTAACTCGTTGTGTTCCAGGTAATTCACAATGTGTGATTGGCTGTTCTCTGTATATAACAAAAGACTGGCTACCTTGCCATCTTAATAGGGGATAGCTTGTAAAATGAAGTTATACCTCTCCATAACACAAAACCTGGGCTGAATTTAGAGATGATGTGTTGCCCATGCAGCATGATCCTTCTCTTGGCCTGCCTAGTTTAATCCAGAGAAAAGGTAACACCAATACGTCTGGAACAAGACAAACTGCAGAAGCTGCCAGATCAGAAAAGCAATGCTCTAATTGTCCGCCTGTCAGAGCTTCCTTCCTAGACCAACTGTCGACCAAGCCTTAGGGCCTGGTCTGCCCTGCCATGAAATTTAGTCTTTAGGTTGCATTTTCTCGCACTAAGGTCAGGCTTGTTTTCCTCCTAATTGCACTCCTCCCCCCAAAGCCGTTGGCACAATGTGGGGGTGTCAGGTTTGTTGAGTGCCACCCAACATTCAGTACTAACAGAAAGCAGGTATTATCATCTACTGTCATATGATAGCTCAGTCATATCTGACTAAGACCTGACACAAATATATCAAATAGCATAAGACATATTAACATTTCCATATTTGGTCAAAAATTGGTAAAGAAATCTGTCTATTTATTTTAGACTACAATGATATGGTTTATACAAGATGCTAATATTTTGCCTCTTTGAAAGGCATGCACTCGCATTATGGCTTCTGCTGTGAAATCTTCTAGGACCAAAAGAGTTAATATCAACAGAAACTGCATTAACTCATTAAATATTGGATTAAACAACATTCTGTGGCATCATACATTATATATATTTTTAAATCAGAGATGTGTTCAGAATTTTAGCTTTGGAATAATTAGGCTGTATTTTTCCAATTTTAATCCTCATTCATGAAGTTTTGCACTTTCAATGGCTTATGACAGGTTAATGAAAGCTTGGCACCATCAGAAGTGTATCTTAGTTAATGAGGATTTATGACAATTAATGACTGTTGCACTGTCAGTGGTTTATGATAGTTAATGATTGTTGCATTGTCAGTGATTTATGATAGTTAATGATTGTTGCACTGTCAGTGGTTTATGATAGTTACTGATTATTGCACTGTCAGTGGTTTATGATAGTTGATGAGTGTGGCATTGTCAGTGGTTTATGATAGTTGATGAGTGTGACACTGTCAGTGGTTTATGATAGTTAATGATTGTTGCATTGTCAGTGATTTATGATAGTTAATTATTGTTGCAGTGTCAGTGGTTTATGATAGTTAATGATTGTTGCACTGTCAGTGGTTTATGATAGTTACTGATTATTGCACTGTCAGTGGTTTATGATAGTTACTGCTTATTGCACTGTCAGTGGTTTATGATAGTTGATGAGTGTGGCAATGTCAGTGGTTTATGACAGTTGATGAGTGTGGCATTGTCAGTGGTTTATGATAGTTACTGATTATTGCATTGTCAGTGGTTTATGATAGTTACTGATTATTGCATTGTCAGTGGTTTATGATAGTTAATGATTATTGCATTGTCAGTGGTTTATGATAGTTAATGATTATTGCATTGTCAGTGGTTTATGATAGTTAATGATTGTTGCATTGTCAGTGGTTTATGATAGTTAATGATTGTTGCATTGTCAGTGGTTTATGATAGTTAATGATTGTTGCATTGTCAGTGGTTTATGATAGTTAATGATTGTTGCATTGTCAGTGGTTTATGATAGTTAATGATTATTGCATTGTCAGTGGTTTATGATAGTTACTGATTATTGCATTGTCAGTGGTTTATGATAGTTAATGATTATTGCATTGTCAGTGGTTTATGATAGTTAATGATTATTGCATTGTCAGTGGTTTATGATAGTTAATGATTATTGCATTGTCAGTGGTTTATGATAGTTAATGATTATTGCATTGTCAGTGGTTTATGATAGTTAATGATTGTTGCATTGTCAGTGGTTTATGATAGTTAATGATTGTTGCATTGTCAGTGCTTTATGATAGTTAATGATTGTTGCATTGTCAGTGGTTTATGATAGTTAATGATTGTTGCATTGTCAGTGGTTTATGATAGTTAATGATTATTGCATTGTCAGTGGTTTATGATAGTTAATGATTGTTGCATTGTCAGTGGTTTATGATAGTTAATGAGTGTGGCATTGTCAGTGGTTTATGATAGTTAATGATTGTTGCATTGTCAGTGGTGTATGATAGTTAATGATTATTGCATTGTCAGTGGTTTATGATAGTTAATGATTGTTGCATTGCCAGTGATTTATGATAGTTAATGAATGTTGCATTGCTAGTGGTTGATGATAGTTAATGAGGATTTATGATAGTTAATAAGTGTGGCACTGTCAGTGATTTATGACAGTTAATAAGTGTGATACTGACAGTGATTTGTGGTAGTTAATAAGGATTTATGATAACTAACACGTGTGGCACTGCCAGTAGTTTATGATAGACAGCTAATTATCTTGTCTGATACCTATTTGTATGAGGCTGGGTCGACCCCAAGCCAAACTGGTTAGAAAAATTCATCCTGCCTCTGCTAGGGACTGCACCTGGACCATCACCTTCCCAGGGAAGCACAGTAACCACTATGGCGTCAACAGATATAGATATAGTCTTATATTGTCTCTAACTTCTTCAATCTTACACCTTGCATTTGTTCAGTTTGTCTCCCAGTCTCTCCTTTCCACCTCTCTCTCTCTCTCTCTCCCTCTCTCTATCATGTGTGTGTGTCTATGTATATACATGTAAGTATGTATGTGTACATGTATGTTGGCATGTGGGTGCATATGTGCTTGTATGTGTCCATATGTATGTGCCTGTATGTTTATAAAATAAGATTAGATATATTATAAGACTATAAACAAAAGCATCTGTCCACTGGTGTGAAATGTGTAAAAATAAATAAGACTGAAGTCGCTTAAAAAAGTCACTTAAAAGTCAACAGGGTCGACTTCATTGCATCAGGTTTTTATCCCATATGGCTGAGTCTCTTTCCGCAGCGCAGAAAGCGTCGCACAAGGCACAAATTCCATAGCTCCAGCGCCGACCCTCAGGAGTCTCAGAAAAAATGCACTCGTGAACCGAAGGACGTGACCCGGAATCGAACCCACAACCTTCAGTGCCCGAGTAGACGGCTTGACCACTTTGCCACAGAGACTTCAGAAAAAATAAGATTGACGGAAGAATAATACCTGTTCACATTGTCCGAAGGTATCCGCATGCTGCTGCAGCTCAACATCCTGCGGTCATAAACCCTGACAAAAGGGTCATTAGCTCCCACTGCCAACATCTCTGGCCTCAGGGGATTGACCGCCAGGCACTTTGCTTCAGCAAACTGGCCCATGTGCGCATTAAGGTTAATGAGGACATTGTTAGGGGTGGTGGTGACTGTGCTGGTACAACGCAGATCAAATTGCCTGGAATTAAATCAAAGATCAATTAAAATATTAGCTTCAATCGAAGTACTGTCCTGATAATGTGGAGTAGAGGGGGTACAAGGTAATGAGAGGTCTGATATTTTGACTTTGAAAGCACCTGTGGTTGGGGAATGGATAAGGTGAAAACAGCAGTGTTAAGTAGTCTTCTTGTGAACAATGATAGATCAATCAATTAAACAGGTCAAAGGCTGCTGGAATATACTATTAAATATGGGAATAAGCAAAGGGCACCCTCTGAATCCCCTTCCAAGAGAACCAAGGGCTGCAGAGATCCATGATAGTGAGTTTGCATCCTGTTATAGGACAATTGTCCAGAGTCCAAACCCTCCTAGGAAAGGAGGCATTTATATGAAGCAAAACTTCTTGTACTAAGAGGCCAAAAGCTAACAAGAGTAAGGTCAGCTCAGTATTATGTCTGCCTACAGGTCTGAAGCTCATCACATGGGGCACACCATATCCTTAAGTGGGTAAATGGAGATTCCTGCAACTACCCAGTGATATCCTGCCATTATTATTGGTCAGAAAATGTTATGTTAAAATCCTGTCTGGAGTGCCAAAGAGCAGTTCTGAAACACTGGACAGTTCCGGTAACACATGCTGTTTGGATATAGATGTAAGGAGGAAATCACTGCATTATCTTCGAAAGAATAAATTTATGATGATAAACTTAAATGGACAAGTGAAATATTCAGAAAATTCACACCAATCTAAGGACTGAATGGCGTACCAGAATGTCACAGCAGCTAAAAAATGTGGTAAATAACAATAACAACAAGAGTATTAATACTTTGAGAGGGGTCAAATATACACATCCTGTATTATATCAAATGTTCTGTCAGATTTCTTTAAATTACCCTGACTAAATACAGAAGTAAACTCATACATCACATTGACTAGCACAAATTTCATGCTGACTGGTACACTTTAAGAATAACCAATCACGCATGTTATAATGACTGAAACATATGGCACAATGAAGAATAGCCAATCACAATTAGTGCACTGCTTGGGGCAGAAAGAGTTTGGCAAATATTGTATGGGTTAGTCAAACTAATAACTGTGGCATGATGAGTTCAAGTAACAGCATTCTGGGATAGAAAGAGTTACAAAACAATAATTATGTCCAGAGGTGTTAAAAAGAAACTGACAAACAGCTGAAATTGTTAAAAAATATTACAATTAAGAGTGATCAAGTGTTTCATAAACTCTACAAATGCCTGAAGAAGTCGGATATGTCGGTCGAAATGTGCAAATATCGCAGCTCTGCTGTAAACAGGCACAACACAATTACGTCTAAAACAACATTCTGGATGAACGCAGAAGAAGAAGAACAAGAAGGATGATGCAGAAACATGGACAATTGATAAACAACGTGAGTACGCCATTTGAAGATTTTAAAATGTGATTATATTGACAAATAGGAGGAATATCATGGCAAAAGAAACAAACCAAAAAACAAAACAAATCAAAACAAAAAAGAAACATTACAAAAAACTTAAACTCATGAAATCTTTATCAAATTAAATCAAGGTCAGATAATAAAGTATATTGGGCACATAAAGAGACACAGCTTCTTGCTGAAGAAAGTGCGGGATGGAAAAGTACAGGGGAAGAATGAAAGAGGAAGGCGTTGTTACATAAAGGTAGACAACATCAAGACAACATAACAGACTGGAAGAAACATGTCTTAATGCATGCAAACTTTCATGAGAGAGGGATGTTGGAGACTCATTAGAACTAACCTTTTATGTGGAGACGGCACTTTATTTATTGATACAATAATAAAACATGCAGTACAAACAAATTAAAACTAAACACATTGCCAATAAACCCACACAATGCCCATATTTTACCCACAGAATTACAGAGGGGTAAAAGATCTCAGGGTCGGCCTCTACTACGATAAAAAGATGTAAGTAAGAGAGGCATGATAGATACAGGCATTGATACTGAACCTTGGGAGAATGTCGCTGATGATCGCATTGCATGGAGGGCTGTCGTCTACTGCCTATGGTACCTTGCAGTGTAGGGCAGGGGATACTTGCGCCTGAGGAATTAAGGCCGCCTGGCTAGTGCAGTCGCTGTGAACTGTGCAGGTTAAAGTTTTCTTTTTGCCCCAGACAGAAAAAAATCCACACCTTACTGAGGATTCTTCTTCTTCTTCGTTCATCCGGAGTTTTTTTTTCCGGATGTGATTGCGTTGTGCCTGTTTACAGCAGAGCTGCGTTCTTGCGCCGTTAGGCCGACACATCCGACTTCTGCGGGCATTTGTTGACCGGGTTAACCTTCCCGGACTGAGGATTCAAACCTGGGTCTCCCAAAGCAGAACCTGGCATTTTTAGCCACTCGGCCAGCCACTCATGATCAGAAATGGAATAAAGACAAAGCAGAAAATAATTGCAGATAGGTCAAACATTGAGCGTGTGAGACGTCAGATGGTGTGTGATCGTGGAAATTACCATGCGTTTACATGCATCCTTTGTGGAAAAAAATTTACCGTGCAATTTGGT
Organism: Cepaea nemoralis; assembly: GCA_014155875.1. Classification (NCBI taxonomy): domain Eukaryota; kingdom Metazoa; phylum Mollusca; class Gastropoda; order Stylommatophora; family Helicidae; genus Cepaea; species Cepaea nemoralis. The sequence goes on from JACEFZ010023679.1 coordinate 469,566, forward strand.
CTGAATACTCAAGTTCTCTACCACCATGGGTTATAGTTACTATGTCTTTTTTAAAGCACAATGTAACAAATTATTGTCTGTCAAAATGGCAAGGTGGCAGTCACATAACCACAAACATACTCACATAACTGTGCCGTCTTCCGCTGCACTCCAGAAGATGTAAGGAATATTTGGGGCTGTGGCAATACGCTTGACCCGCCCAAGGTGATAAGCGAACACATGTGTGGTCTCTTTCCTGTTCAGGTCATGAACACTGATGCGATGGTCTGCAGCTCCGGTGACAATAAGCGAGTCGTTTGAATGTGGCAAGAACTGAACAGTGTAGGGATAACAGAGAGGTTTATTGGAACTAGAGATGAATGCAAATGTCAAGATGTCTTGATGCATTCAACGGCATTTAAATGTCAAAATATAAATGGTAACAGTAGTCTCCCAGCAGACAATGCTGATGGAGTGTGTTAAAGGATAGTTGCATATCCTTTACAGGACGCTGCAGTCAACCACAGCATGTTTTTTGCTGTTTGTGATCTCTTGGCCATGGCATATGAGGTGAATGGCCAATTACTTTCCTTTCCTTTCTTTCCCAGACAATTCCCAGAAAGTCCTGAAAATGATTAGGTATCAGTTTTTATGAGGCTGAGTCGACCCCTGAGCCGTTCTGGTGGGAAAATATCCAGCCTCGTCTGGGGACTGAAGTCTGATTGCTGTCTAGGAACATTAACCGCTGTGACACTGCAGTCCCAAAGAATAAAATAAAGAAATTAATAAACTTTTCTTACACACAATCCATCACACTAAACTTAACTCTTTCTGCCCCAAGCAATGCAACATGTGCAATCAACTGTCTATGCGTATCAGGTATCACATAGAGTGTTATTACATCATTTATGTTTGGTATGAGCATACTACAGATATCTGGCTAATATTTTAACACATGTGTACGTTTTATTCAAGGTTACATCTCTGAAAGTAACACACACATTCTTTTCTTTTTTTCAGTGTGGTTATTTTCCTCTTTGAGCACCTGCTGCAAGATCTTCAAGGTAAAGGGAATCCTCAGTGCAAGCTATTATAGCCTGGTTTCTTTTTTGGTTCACTTGCTTTGAACTAAATCATATTCCATACACACGCTACCACTTCTATTGCACTGGACTGATTTTTGCCTGTGGAATAGTTTCCCCTATTTCTAGTGTCCCTTGCCATCAGGCGAACCTACTCCGACTTCTGAGGTACTTGTAATTTACATCCCCAAGTCAAGGACGAGAAGTTAACATTTTAGTCCAACTGACCAGGTTAGGTGTTGAACCCCTTACCTCAGCATCAACACACTGAAAGTTTAAGAGCGAATGCTCTAATGTTGATCTCCTCATAACCTATTAAGTTTATGTCAGTGTTACTGTGTCAAAGGATGCTTTACTGAGAAAGAGTTTCAGAATCAACATCACTGCCCTCAAGACATTCCCACACATATTCTGTCCCCTTCTTCAGTAGTTAGTTAGTTAGTCGTGGTTCCAACTTCACGGCAATGGGTCATCCCCATAATGCTCCGTTCCTGTGCCAGTGAATATCAAACAAAATGCTCCTCACTGACCCATGTGAAAAGTAGAACAGACAGGAAACTCGACAAACCAACAGCCCGTACAGGCATACTATGCATAAGGCCGCAGCCAGAATGCCAACACAAAAGTCTGCCCCGAAAAATACAGTTCATCGTCGATGGAAGCGGCAGTCACTAGAAAACCAGCAGCAGCACATTACTGTAGAAAGGCAAACTCAGTCAGTTCAGCAACCATCTTTCTGAACATGCAGTTCGCTCTACAAACAACTGCGGACAGATACTAAAGCACTCCACACGAAATATACAGCTCACAGTGTTGCTCCATGCACTCAACTCAGTAGCTGGTGACAGAACCATGAACCACTAGTCCAACATGAGGTAAATGTGCAAGCAAACTAAAGCCACAAGCATAAAAACTCCAGAGGCATTAACAGCTCAACCACCTATCCTCTATGTTGGACCGGAATTCCCTTCTTCAGCAGTAATGAAGAGTTCCCTTGCTGACGGTACCAGTGCCAGATTAAACATCTGCCTGCATTTACCCCTGTGTACTGAGTGTTGTCCAGACCGTCTGCGCATCTCCCCTGAACCAGCCTCTCCACACGTGGACCCTTTGTCTAGCTGCCCTTTCTTCTGAGTCCCGAGAGCCTTCACCACATCCACAGGTTTATTTCCGTGCACACCCTAATGTCCTGGGCAGAAAACATATATGTTCTTCTGCAAGTGATGCCAGCCACTTCATTGTTCTCATATTTTCATTCTCCTCATCCATTCTTATGCCTTAATGTAGTCACTGGAGTGTCTTCTCCGTGATTATATGCTGTGTTTTGTATATGTATTTGTTTGCTGATGAAGGCTACTTGCTGCAACATCCTATGTTTTCCGTAACAGTGTTCTATAGAGCTGCATTATTTTCTGTTATTTTACATTATTTACATTTCTACAGCTTTACCGCAGTTCCACTAATTTAATTCATCCAGTTCCTATTCTATGTAGCATGCGCTATTATGCAATCTCCTGCTATTAACAATGTGATCCCCTCGAGCACTGGATTGGAATCTACAAACAATGAAGTACCTAAAACCCCTGCAGGAGACCTGACCTAACTAAGCCTAATCCCAGCCTATCCAAATGTGCTGTACTAAATCCTGGACCTGGTTATATCCTAATCCCTCTCTATAGATGTGAAGTTCCAGTACCGGTCTAGCACACCCCGCTGGTTTCTGGGCTTGGAGTGGGGAAAGAGGCTCTGCAGCACAGCCCCTGTGGTGAGGGTCCTTGAGGACTAGGTTGGGAAGGAAGTCTCTAACTCAGCCTCCTTCTGATACATGCCAGCCCTTTTCATGGCTCAGACAACCTGAATATGATCGCATCACACTTAAATGTTAAAACTGAAGCCTTCTAGCGGATTCTCAAATACCCTCTGTTCATGTTTCCACGCTGTTTTATAGCTGTCTTCTTTTATTGTTTTACCTAATATTGTTTTTAAATTTCAATATAATGCAAAGTTACTTCTAGACTGGCTTCTTGATTTTGTTTTAAACACTGATGCCTTGTTTCACATAACTTCAGGCTGTCATCTGTGATCAATAATTTATTTTCTTCCAATGCAGGATGTTTCTGCTGTTTATTTCATGAGAACTTGTTTCATGTTCTCTATGAATTTGTTGTTATTGTAAGTAAATAAATTAACAGGCAGTCATAGAGACACTTGTCTTGTTCTGTTTTTCTCTCTTCCATCCCTCCCACTCTCCCAAAACCAACACATGCATGCATATATGCATGGATATACACACACATATCTAAACAAGGAAAATGAACTTACTTTCACTGAAAAGATGTTTCCCTGATGTCCGGTTCTCACTTTTGATAAAGTCTTATACTTAAATGGATCCCACAGAATCACATGCAGGTCATCGGAGCCACTGACTAAAATGCTGTGCAGGGAAAGTACAAACAAATTTACACAAATTAAAATCTTGAATTACTGTAAAGGGGGGGGGGGGAAAGAATCCCTCCAATTACACAAACAATATCGTTATTTTTAGATATTTAAATTCATTTGTAAACTGTTAAGTCAGCATGGCTGAATGGATAATAACGCGTGTTCTTAAACATCCAGGTTTGCTGATGCAAGGGGTTCAACCCCTACACTGGACAGCTGGACTAAAAATGTTGACCTATCGTCCTTGACTTGGGACGTAAATTCCAAGTACCTCTGAAGTCGGAGCGGTTTCACCTGATGGCGAGGGACACTGTTAATCATCATCATCATCTTCCACTTCTGCCGTCAAGCGTCGTGGGGAGGAATAATTTGCGCTCCAGCGCCCGGTGGGCAGCACTGGATAGTGTCATTCCATGTGACTGTTAATAGGGTAAGCTAATCCACATGCGAAATTCAGTCCAGCACTACTAGTAATAATAGTGTACTGACTACGCTTGAGTTCAAAGTGAGTGAGCAAAAAATAAATTGTAAACTGACCTGTCCCCATTTTTTATGTGATAAAGCGGCTCGCATGTTCTGATGACCCAACAAGTTATAACGATGGCAGTACCACTTTAAGTGATAAAGCGGCTCGCATGTCCTGATGAACCAACAAGTTATAACGATGGCAGTACCACTTTAAGTGATAAAGCGGCTCGCATGTCCTGATGACCCAACAAGTTATAACGATGGCAGTACCACTTTAAGTGATAAAGCGGCTTGCATGTCCTGATGACCCAACAAGTTATAATGATGGCAGTACCACTTTAAGTGATAAAGTGGCCGGCGTGCATGTCCTGATGACCCAACAAGTTATAACGATGGCAGTACCACTTTAAGTGTTAAAGCGGCTTGCATGTCTTGATGACCCAACAAGTTATAACGATGGCAGTACCACTTTAAGTGATAAAGTGGCCGGCGTGCATGTCCTGATGACCCAACAAGTTATAACGATGGCAGTACCACTTTAAGTGTTAAAGCGGCTTGCATGTCCTGATGACCCAACAAGTTATAACGATGGCAGTACCACTTTAAGTGATAAAGTGGCTTGCATGTCCTGATGACCCAACAAGTTATAACGATGGCAGTACTACTTTAAGTGATAAAGCGGCTTGCATGTCCTGATGACCCAACAAGTTATAACGATGGCAGTACCACTTTAAGTGATAAAGCGGCTTGCATGTCCTGATGACCCAACAAGTTATAAAGATGGCAGTACCACTAAAATAAAGTTTGGAAGCAGGAACCTCTATGGGACTGTGAAGTGATAGGACCATCACAGTTTGTGGGCCTGAGTGCACGCACGAATAGGTGGTCAGTCTTTCCCTCATTTAGTGGGTGATGAACGCAGGTGACAAACTCTCTCCGACTGTGATCATGACATCATCAAGTGTAACCTCCTACTGTTTATACTAACATACCAGAACCACTAAAGGCCAGGTAAAAAAGTATGGAGTTGAACTAAGACACAAACCTCCGGCCTTGTAGGTAAAGTCGGCATAGTTATAGGTAATATTTTTTTAATTGAAAAGACACACCTAAGAGAACTGCCTGTAAATATCAGGGTGACTGCTTTCAAGCTAATATAGATACAAATCAACATACAATATACCTAGCAAGCTTGATAAAAGAAAAACACACACAGATAAAAGTGAACCTTATGATTAGTCTTTTGCAATGAAGAAAACAGTAGCAAAGAAAAATACCTAGCTTTGAACAAAACTATCACATCCACAAACAAGTAATCAAAACACCACATCAAAGTAAACATTACTTCTACAAGAGAACAATCACAATATCCCATGTACATAAACATGCAACGAGACCAAGAGGACGTCCAAGAAGGAAAATGGATCGACGACATCAAAGACATTGTACAATCATACGGAATGACACTATCCAGTGCCGCTCATCGGGCGCTGGAGCGCAAATTATTCCTCCCCACAACGCTTGATGGCAGAAGTGGAAGGTGATGATGATGATGATGATGATGATGATGATGATAAACATGGGCGATTATGTTTTATATCGCACAGTGTAAAAAATATCTACGATCACCAGTCTCGGATCAGGTCTATGCTCTTGTCCCAATTATGCCATGTGGCCAATTCATCCAGGTATTTATCTCTCTGACTTCCACTTGCTCTTTGTGCATCAAGTCTGCCAGCAGTCGTTAAGTTTTCAAGTGAATTTCTCATCACGACAGGCCAAAAATAAGAGAATCATGAAGAAACTAAACATCACACACAGACTAGAATTAAAAACAGACAAGTATAATATGATAATATGAGAGGAGACAGCACAGAATAAGAGGACCTGGCACCAAAATTGTTGGAATTGCATGCCCTTTTAAAGGCTAAATTGCAGAAATATTACTTAATATGTATATTAGTTGTATTGAAAGAAAAAAGAAATACTTATTCTATCCTTCTATTATATAAATGTTATAGTCGTGTTCTGAGAATATCTTGGATATAGAAAAGAACAAATGCATCCATATGACAAGATCTGAATAATGAAGAAGGTTGGCTACTAAAAACGATAAAACAAAGAAAATTGAAATATTTTGGTCACTTGAAACACTATGAAAGTTTGGAGAGAACGATAATGGAGGGGTATATGCCCAGGAAGAGATGAAGAGGAAGGCCAAAGAGAAGATGGGTGCGGGATGTGGCAGATGATCTCCAGATGGGTGTAGCAGATGCAGGAAATCTTGCTTATGACCGAGAAGTTGTCCAGAAGGTTGTTATGGGAGCGAGGTTCTGCAAAGGACATGCTACTGATTGAATGAATGAATGAATGAATGAATGAATGAATGAATGAATGAATGAATGTTATAAGTTTACTTTTAAACATTTTGAATGAGAAAAAGAAGAATATATTATAAACCTGGAAAGATTTATGGAAACAGAAGATTAGAGGAAGATAGTGAGAGAAGATTCTTTACAGCCTTTTACCTTGGCATGGAAAGTTATCAGCACATGAAATGATATATTCTGTTAGAGGTTGTGACATGTGGAGGAGTATGATCAACCAGGGCAGTTTGCAAGACACTTGATAATAGTGATATTCCTATGTTGCAACTAATATTTTGTTTATTTCATTAGGCGAATAATTAAAGCCACATTTTTTTAGAAGCATGCATTTTTCCCTGACAACATATGAATGTGAGTCATAAACCATTTTGCAATCAATAAAGAAGAAAATTTAGGTTTCTGAATTTAAATGTTACTGAATAGTTCTTATCATTGACCAAGAAGAAGAAATATACTGACATTATACAAGATAACAATGTTATGCAAAGGACCTGTTGATGATGTATTGGAATAAACAAAGTGTTGTTTAATTAATTAACATAAGAATCAAACTGAACATACGTGCCACTTTCATTCCACTCCAAACAGTTGACACATCCACCATGCCCCTGTGAAAATAAGCATCATTATCACACAGGTAATAGTTGATGTATAAGGATCAGTCAGAAAGTACATGTTTTGTCTCAGTAAATAATAAAGATAGAAAGATGAACATTTTCACACTTATTTGGAATATCTCTATTGATTCTATGAAATTGCACCACATTTGGACGATTAGAACAGCTACAATAATCTGTTAAAATGGCACGTGACAAACAACTTGTGTTACAAACAGTGAATTGCAATACAATTTCTGGATGCGGAAGAGGAAATTGGTGAACATTAACAAATATTTGTGTGCTGTGTATGGAAGTTGTGCAGTCAGACAGAACACTGTCAGTCACAGGGCTCAGAGATTTAAAACTTCAGAAAGTGAAAAGGCAGAGCTGCATGACCTTATGTGGGTGCATAATTATGAGCCTGAGATGGAAAATGCAATCAATGGAGTGGCATCATCCCCAGTCACCAAAACGGAAGAAATTCAAGACAACTCCATCAGCAGGAAAGGTTATGGTCACTGTCTTTTGGGACACTGATGGTGTGATTCTTGTGGAAGTGATGTCAAAACTTGGGACAATCAAGTCTGAAGCTTACATCAAAACACTAACAAAGTTAAATTAGCGGTTCCGCAGAGTTCACCCTAACAAGAATCCAGCAGAACTGTTGCTCCAACATGACAACGTACACCCTCATACAAATGCACTCCTTGAGGCAAAGTTTAATAATGATGATAAGGGTGTGATTTATACAGTGAAGAAATGACTACGTGAGCAGGACAAAACCTGGTAGTCAAGGCAAGAATGCACTTATTTCACGCGGACGCAAATCTGTACAAGTTTATGAAGATTGTGTATAAAAATAGTATGTTTTTTTAATGTATGCTGTTTGTAAATTTCATTCACATTGAACTAATAGTTTCCTAAACAATTATTGTGGATTATTTTTTGACCGCCCCTCGTTTTTCAGTCAGCACATACTTTATAAGTGGCTACAAACATGATATATACCATTGAATAGAAATCCACACACAAATGAGCCATCACACACTTTCAAGCCTTCACACACTTTCGAGCACAAACTGTGCACACATGTGAATCAGACTGTTGATCAAGATCTTTTTGTATATACAGCATTTAATGACATCTTGAGTGTTATTCTTCATCCCACAGCCAGGATTAAATAAGAACATCTTATTCATTCATCATGTGCCATGATAAGCATGGGCGGTCATATTTCACCTTCTAACTCGATCACCAGAGTCGTGAATCAGCTCCGAGTTCTTGACTCGACTATACCACGAGGCCAAGCCATCCAGTATTTACTTCTCTGCCTTCCCTTATTCTCTTCCCCTTGATCTTGCCAATTGTCACCAGTTCTCCAATTTATTTCTTCTCATAACATGGCCAAAACATTTTGACTGTCTACGTCTAATTTCTCTAATCAGTTTACGATTTTAATTTGTTTCATGTAGGACTTGGAGTAGTCAGAGTAGTCAGGTCTTAGTCAGATATTACTGAGCTACCGTATGACAGCAGCCGGTACTACATGCTTTCTGCTAGCAGCCGAATGTTGGGTAGCACTCACCAAACCTGACACCCCACACTGTGACAATGGCTTCGGGTAGAGGAGTGCAATTGGGAGGGTAGGAGCCTTACCCTAGTGCAAGGAAATGCAATCTAAAGACTAAATGTCATGGCAGGGCAGACCAGGCCCCAAGCCTTGGTAGAACTTGGTAGGATGGAAGCTCCAACAGGCGGACAGAGTATTACTTTGCTGATCTGGCAGCTTCTGCAGCTTGTCTTCCAGACATATTGGTGTTATCTTTCCTCTGGACTAATTTAGGCAGGCCGAGAGAGGGATCATGCTGTATGGGCAACAGATGGTCTCTAAACTCATCCCAGGCTTTGTGCTATAGAGATGTATAACTCCATTTTACAAACTATCGTCTGTCAAGACGGCAAGGTGCCAGTCAGTGTAGGACTTGGTCATTGATTTTTCTGTCCGTACATGGTATTTTTTGCATTTTCCTCAGAAACCACATTTTCACAGCCATCAAATGTTTTTTAAGCTTGACTGCTTATAGTCCACGCTTCACACCCTTACAAATGTACAGGTTCTATTTAGCATTTCAACACTCTTTTTCTTGTTGCAAATGACATCTTTTTTATTGGTCAGTATGTTTTTCATCTTGCAAAAGGCTACCTTTGCCATGGCGATTCTTGTTCTAATCTCTTCAAGGCATCCTCCATCAGATGCTATACATCTTATATGAAATCAATTAACAATTCATGAATACGTGCAAATACTGCTATGTGGAATTAAACCACAAGACTGCAGTCCAAATCTTGAATCATTAACATCTAAACAGCATCAGATGATAAATCAGATGCTAACATATACACTTTCCAGTATGTTACTGCGGCCCATAAAGGCCGCAAAGAGTAGTAACAATGTAACCTGCCATGCATAGCATAAGAAGCACTTAAGGAGGTTTGATGTGAGACTGGCTACCATTGAAAACTCTAGCTGCAAAACCCAATAGTGATAGTGACCACATCACCCATTGAGTACTGACTGGCCTAAAAATACTGGGCTAGCACCATATACCCAATACATCTCACAGCACGAAAAGGTGTCTTCTACCATTTCCTTCTTGCTGTTTTCGTAAGCAAGCAATAATGTAAAAAGTAATGTTAAAATATTCTATTAAAAATGTAGTGTTACAAAACTGGACTATTACCTCTAACTCTTTTTCCAATCCAAGACGGTTAACTAGTTCACCCGTGACCTGTTCGGAGCGCTGAAATTTTACATTCACGACATCCTGCATAGGGAAAATACGAAAAAGCATTAAAACAGCATTAGAAGAGAATTAAGAGACAGAAATGAAGAATATGTTGAGGACATGGAGGGAGATCAGCAACAGATATGACGGACTGGCGTGAGTTGGTTGAAGGCTATGCTCCACTGGGCAATAAAGAGCAGAAGGAGACAAAGGGAACATTAATGAGAACAGCCGACACATGTAACCTCATTTTTTGCCATTATCTGTGAAGACTAAGCATCCAATATACTACCTTAAGATCAAAATGGGAGTATAATTTCCTTTGGTAAATATAATTCACAACACAATTTCGAATTAGAAGCATACTTGGCAATACTATCTTACTGTTACTCCTGTTTTCATAATGTACCTGTCATTCTGTTTTATAGAAATGTTTATTCTGCCCTTTTGTGAACAGCTGGCACATGAGACCTAATCTTTTGGCCGTTATCTATGATGCTAAGCATCTAATACACTACTTCAGGATCAGAAAGGGAGTATAACTTCCTTGAGTAGAAATCATTCACAACTTGCTTTTGAGTCAGAGGGATAATTGGCATCACTGTCTTACAGTCACTGCTGTTTTCAGACTCTGCCTGCTGTTCTGTGCAATGAACATTTTTTAATCTGCTTGTTTTCTGCTGATACAGACTAAACTGTTCACATAGCTTTGCTGTTCTTCTTCTTTCGTTCGCTAGCTTTGGTGTACTTTTATCTAGTTACTCATTTTAATTGTATGTTTGTTTGAATCCCTGTTGTTAATTACAATGTTTGAATCCCTGTTGTTAATTACAATCACAATCACCTTGCATGCAGTATTTAGAAAATTTATAATAACTGATAAGACAAAAAACAAATAACATGACACTGTTCGTGATGTGACGTACCTTAATTTCTCTCTCTATCTTCCGCTTGAGTGACCACATTATTGTGTGGTCTTCAGTCACAGCTGACGCTGTAAAAATGAAGATGAAAAAAGAGAGTGACATATATAACATCAATTCATATCATAGAGCTATTTTTCTTGTTGCTTTGTCCACACTTTGAGAGTAGTGCGGGTAAAAGTTCTTATCCTAACTTAATAGACAAATGGATCCACCTGAATGAACAAATGCTTCTGTTGACTCTTGGAGTTGAACAATGTAAATTTACTTTTGCTCTCTGTAATAAGTTTGCTATTTAATATAACCTCAATACAAAATATTTGCAATGCTGTCTACATGATTGTGTAAATCAATCAATCAGGTGCCATCTCCGCAATGAAGGTTGGCTGCACTGGATCTCCAACACTGTCTGTCTCTTGCCTTGACTGTACATTCTGTCAGGCTGATGTTCGTCCATCTCTTGATGTTATCCTCCCACTTGTGTAAAACAAACCTCTTAAATCTTGCATTCAAAAGCCTATGTTTCCTAAAAATAAAAAAATAAAAAGATTTCCAAAACCTTATGATATCATGGAAAGTAATAGATCAGAAGAGCTTGAAAGCAACAGAGATCTGGTTCCTGAGTCGAACGCTGTGAATACCTTTGATTGCCAGAGTGACTAACAATGATAACCTAGAAGAGTTTAATGAAAGGAGAACATTATATAGAACTACAAGAAAGAGACAAACAGCGTTGTTTTGTCAAAAAATGTGAAACATTGCAAAAAATCAAGAAGACTGGAAAGATATGTGGGAGAAGACGGCAGAGGCAGACCAAGAGAAATGATACTGAATGGAGTGAGACGTGGCATGGAGGAATATCACTTGCACAGTTGCTCCAGAACACCAAGGGCTGAGATCTATGGAGAGACATGAACACTGATGCCAGATGGCAGGGCACGTGATGATGATAACACACAGTTCAGAACTGTTAATGTCAGTGTCAAAAGTCTTTCTGTGAGAGTGTTGCATCTTTTGTTAAAGTATCTCGCTTTTGTTAAAGTGTTGCATTCTACCCAGATTAGGTGTTTAAGCATTCGGTTGTGGTACTTGGTGTACCCTATAGACTTGGCCTAGAGGTCAGAGGTCTGGTTATTTGCCAGGGACCACTCATTGTTAATGGTTGATTGTAGACTGCAGCTATCTGTTGTATTTGGTTTTGTGCTCCTGAGTTTGTATAAACATCAGCTGTCCCTGAAGTTAAAGAATTTTGTGTTGTTCCTGACTTTGTTTAGTTTGTGTAAGTTTAGTTTGTACATTTACAATTGCTGTTACGGCCTAATAGTTTCATCCATTGTCTGGGCTTGAAAATAAACAATAGTTCAAGCATCTGTCTCAAGAACTCTGGAAAATCTTCTTTCTTTTCCCTTTCCCTATTCTTCTAAGTTGTGGGAGGTGAGAGGTTTTCTCTCTTTTTAATATTTTTCTTCTTTGGCCTAAACACAGTCAGAGTTGTGCTCTCTACCTTAGTTAGTTAGTTAGACGAGGTTCCAACTTCACGGCAACGGGTCGTCCCCATTATGCTCCATTCCTGTGCCAGTGAATATCACACAAAATGCTCCCCACTGTCCAATGTGAAAAGTGGAATAGGCAGGAGTCTCGGCAATCCAACAGCCAGCACAGGTACACTGTGCATAATGCCGTTGCCAGAATGCCAACACAAAATTCATCCAGAAAACCACAGTTCATCGTCGATGGACTCGGCAGTCACCAGAAAGACCTCATTGACCCGGGTTTTCTCACATGGCTTGATCTTTTACCACAGGGCGACCCGTCGAAAGTGTCACACAAAGCACGAACTCAGCAGCTTCAGCGCCAACTCCCAGGAGTCTCCTGAAATATGCACTCGTGAACCGAACAGGTCAAATCAGTCAATATAGCAACAGCTGGTAGCTCTCTACCTTACATCACCGTAAAGAGTATATAACAGTAGTTAACACTCACTCTATTATCTATTATTACATCTCTCTCTTTCCCCTCGGCTTCACATATTAATGCATATATTTTATTATTGTCAACATAACAATATGTAACATTAATGGAAAAAGATCAAGTCCAAAGAACAAGAATTTAAGAACCACAACAAATATCTTTGAGCACACAGAACAGCACTATAATGTTTCATGCAAATGTGCTTTAAAAAGGAAATCAAAACTGAATTAAATCTAGAACAGTGATAGATAACGCCCGATGAAAAAGAGTATTTGTAAGATTAACAATATCATATATCAGTTACAAACAGCATCAGTAAAACGAAGAATGTCCTTTATGATAATTTCTTGTTGAAAAGCAACAACAACAAAAGAGGCAAGATCATATGTAAGTTTAAAAAAAGCAACAAGTGAAAATAATACTCTTTGTGGAAAACAACAAAAATAATTATACAAGTATCAGACAATAAATTTTCTCATACAAAACTAAAGCTGGATCATTAACAAATAAAAGTTGCATATCCTTTACAGGATGTCACAGTCAACCCGAGCATTTTTTGGCTGTTTGTGATTTCTTGGCAGATTTTAGGTTCAGTAGTTTGCCATTCCTTTCTGAACGACTGGCACTCATACTAGTGTATGAAAACCAACTCAAGGCAGCCTATTGCCACATTGCCCACAGCTGTGTTTCGACCGCAGTATGCAGGATTACAAATTGAGCCTGTAACCCCTTTGCCACAGCACCGGCTGATCATTAACAAGTGACTAAAATAAGAGAAATAAATTATACATCTCATAAAGCTTCTAAGATAACCCTTATGCATCTCATAAAGCTTCTAAGTGTGAAAAGACAACATTCATAATGCCCTGATAAAAACACTGATTAATACTACAATATTAATTTACGATTTGCCAATTATTTTTGTTACTTTTACAACATTTGCCAGACCCTCCCGTGTCATGACATGACCAAAAAAGTGACTGTCTTGTCGTTAGGTGGGTAATAAAATGTTTTTGTGAACTGGCCTTTTGCAGTATTTGAATAGTGGTCTTCTCTGCCTCTTGCAGTACTTGAAAAAATATTTTCTCATGGGATTCTTCTTAGAAATCACATTTCTGTGGCCTCTGGTTTCTTTGTACTTTTTTAAAAATTCAGTGTCCAAGAATCATAAGCATACAGTGGTATTAGTAGAATACAGCATTCTAAAACTTATGTTTTGACTTTCATGGACAGGGATTTGTTACAGAGAAATGTCCTTGGATATCTAATATATATCTTCAGAATATCACTGATACCTAACAAATTCAATGTAGAAAAACAATATTAATTATTTAAAATTATTTAGCTAATATGATGGTGTTGATTGGGTGTGTGATTACAAAACCCTGCAAGGCACATACTAATATGTTTAGATCAGTTATGAAATGTTACTAATATTCATGTCACGTGCATGTTACTGAGGCCCATTGTTTGCTATCACAAATGCCAGTTTCAACAAATGCATGTTAGAAACTCCCTTTGGTATTAGCAGACAGAGATTTCACTGAATCACAATTCTGCTATTTAAGCATATGATACAAGAAAGTTCTTTGAAACAGTGCATTAAATAGATATGCCACTTTAGCCAACATCATATAATAATTCTTTATGTTTCCTCAATCTACTAGTACTTTGTGCATTAAAACAAGAGGTGTTAAGAAAGCAACAAATAATGTAGTGATGACAAAATTGCATTGTTCTGAGATATAGTCAAGCTGGTTTATATTGTTATAAGAAGCTATTATTGTAAAACTATATGTTATTGTAAAGCTAAAGCAGCAAGTGTGAGTATTTATGCCTTTATAAACCCAGTTAGCCTGCTTGAATAAACAACAAAATGTCCAGAAGTCACAAACACTAATACAGTTCAGGGACAGATTAGAATTTTGGGATGAAGCTGATTGTCAAATGAAACCTTACTGCTAATATGGTTTGATTTCTCTGAGACATTATAAGATTAGAAGAACATAGAAATCTTCATTGCCCCCCCCCCCAACCCCATGTCTTCACCTTGTCGCAGGGGGGGGCTTGTGTGTCCCAGTAACCCCAAGAGCATTGTCGACGGAAACAAAACTACATGTCGGACAGGCCTTGGGATAGGGACCGGACTAAGCGAGACACAACCTGCTGCTCTGCAGGTAAGACTGAGGATAGCAGTCAAAGTCTAAATCAGGCGCACGATGCCGCTATTTCGAGGTCCAGACACATACTCTAAGGCTCCCATTCGAGGGATATGGCTGAACTCCTTTAAACCACAAACCCTCGGATGTCAGAGCCAGGCCGATACCACCTACCAAACAAAGGAGATGCTGAGCATGCTACATGCTCAGTTCAGATACTTGTTCGAAGGCTCTCATCTGGGGGATATGTGGGATCCACGAATGAGAGGGCCTGGCCGTCTCTCGCTCACTGGTGCACGGAGGTAAGGTGCTGAGCTGGCAGCACATGAAGCCTACCTCGTGAGCGAGAACAAAAAGTAGAAAATTTAGCACGAAATGGTTACGAAAAATGTCTGTATCTATATTCATAGAGTGTGTTGTCAAAGGTGGAAAACGCCTCAATAACACGAAATGGAATGCATGGCTAGCGAACCCATTGCATGGTCCGAAGTCCGAAGCGAAAGCTTACCTAGTGGATGTCGCCCGCAGACTGACCGTTCTTAATGTGTGCCGAGCGTTCAGTGGCAAGCGAAATGCCCAATACATGGAAGTGAGGAATTAAAGCAGCCATGAGCAGGACATGGCAACTCCTCGGGTGAGCCCAGTCTCAGAGCAATATGTGCCGGCTCTGCAATTATGGAAGCCTCCTTGGATAGCGGGGGAATGCCCATGGTCTGCCCCTGCCTTCCCTTGAGGGTTGACCGTGATGTCGTTGACCATTCTACCTTGACCAGCTGAGATGTGGGCGACACCACAGCAAAAAAAGTCTAATGTCTCTCAAAACCTCGGGAAGGCAAACCCGTAAAAATGCCCGCTGAAGTCGGATGTGCTGGCCTATGGTTGCAAATAAATCAGGCACAACGCATAAAATGTCAGAGTGAAATGTCTTTCGTGCTAGGAACAGCTCTGACTGACTAGTTTTCTGAATAGCTCGTGTCCGGAACAGCTCTAACTAGCTAATTTTCCAAATGTCCGTCATGCCCGAAACTATAGAGTCGTGCTCTGACTATATTGTCCCAGGGCACAGCGACAAGCACATGTCCAAATCGAAAACTCGTTGAGTGGATACCATCTGCAGACCGGTCTGGTTTTTGCTGGAGCAGCCAGGGGCGAACGAAATGCCCAATATATTGAAGTGAAGAATTAAAGCAGCCATGAGCAGGACGTGATGATTCCCTCTGTGAGCCCAGCACCAGGGCTCTATGAGTTGGCCCTGCAACTATGGATGCCACCCTGGATGGCGGAAAATGCCATGGACTGTCCCTGCCTTCCCTTGAGGGATGACCGTGAAGTTTTCGACTGTTCCAACTTGACAAGCTGGGATGCAAACAGTACAACAAAAGTGAGAGTCTCCCAGGAATGCTAACCTGGTCAAAAATGCACGCAGAACTTGGATGAGTTGGCCCAAGGGTTTCGACCCAAGTGTGCGCAACAACTCTCCGCAATCACAAATAGTGATCGTAATCAGCTCACATCGTTTAATTTGAACTACAAAAGTTAAAGAAAATACAAGTTTAAAGATTATTAATAATTAACATTTTTTTGTATACTTGTACTATTTATTTATCATTTAACATGACGGAACATATTGATGAAGTTGGATTTCACATCCGTCAATGGCCAGTTTGATACAAACTCGGGTAGGCTGGAAGCTGAGAAAAATTAAACACGTTGAAGAGCTCCAATAAAGTATGGGGAACATGAGAAAGTCTCATCTATTTCATCTTCACAAAAATGTGAATATCTTCACTTAGAATTGACATACAGGCATCATTGAGGTACCGTTAGATTTTGTTTTTCAAGGCCTATCTACTGTGGTGGTCTCATTAGTCATTAGTGAATACTCCATTTTAAAATCATGACTTGCATGCCTAGTACCAATCAATCTCGGAAATCCAAGTTACCATATAATTAATAATTATTTTATTACACACAATTTCTATGAAGACACAGGAGTAATTATTATTATATTTACAATTGTTAAGAATAGATAAAATCGTTTAATTCATATATGAATATGCTTTCCCAAAAAAAATTGCGTTCGTTCTCTTCTCCATCCTGACAAGTCAACAGCTGAGAGGCCGAGTGACTGACGAGCCGACGACACGACAGTTTTGTAAACAAACAGCAAGTAATATGCTGCAGCTGATCAAAACCACACCTAAGCACCGCATACAATACAGACATAAACATTCAACTCTATGTCACCTGTTTGTTCAAACAATAACGCCCGTGTCTGTGTTCTTAATGGCGCGTCTCAAAGTATTCACTGTTCCTTGTCTACGGTCGTAGAGTAGTCAATGCCAAAACGTCGGCTGTTTATTATACACTGCGATAGCACTTCCGGCTGGGGCCATTTTGTAGTCGTAATAATAAATATTATAAGAAAAACGACTTATTTCTAAGCAAAAGTGCCTCGTTTTTCTTTTTAGGGTGTCATATCGACGTTGTGTTGAATATAAGCTTTACTCTTAAAGTTTAATTTCCCTGCAATTAGGTTTTAATGTGCCATACAGTTATTGTAGGTCGCAAATAAATCGGATATTCTACTTTCGATTTCGTCATGAGAACGCTAGAAATGGACACTCCAAGTGATCGACTGATTCTACAAAGTGATTGGGATCAGGCTTTGCGGTATATATTTACTTATAAATATATTCGTCGACACCTATTTAGTACATAATTGTTATACATTTATAATAATGTCAGACCACATCGTTGCAGATTACAGTGCGTCCGTTAGTAAAAGTATAAAATGTAAAAATGGTGATGAAGGAAGAATGAGACTTTTTAATTTTAAGTCGTAATTCATTCGTGCATTTGTTAGTGCGTGTGAAGCAAAGATAGGAGGAACACCGTAAACTACCATGCATATCGCAAGAGACGGCTAAGAAGCGTTGGTGGGAGACGGGTTACTTCAACTCATAAAAAACTAGGTGTAAAATCGACCCAGTTATGAATGGAATGTAATTTATATGAATAAATACAAATAATAAATAAGTAGTAAGGAAGGGCTTGAAGAATTTACATATCTGATCACATTACATACCAATAGTCAGTAATATAGCGTAGCCGTAGCCCCTGTGATGTGAGCTGGTTGACTACACCCCACAACCGTTCTACTCACCTTCCTTCACTGCAGCCAGTTCCATACTTAACTTCCCACTCCAATAGTCAATAGTAGTAGTAGCCATAATTGACAATTCATCAAGATATATATCACCTTGCACTAAGTTGTCTTTTATTGCCCACAGTATCTCCTCTTTGTCTGTTTTTAAGTGTACTAGTGATGGGTGCTTTTGAAGCTAGCATTCAGCTCTCTTATTTTCATGCAGTCCTGCATGATCTGGATGATAGATTCATTTAAGTTCTTGAAAGTTTGAGGCTTCCACAAGTGTGAACCACTCATAGTTAGTTAGATAATTAGTTAGTTAGTCGCGGTTCCAACTTTACAGCAACGGGTCTTCCCCATTATACTCTGTTCCTGTGCCAGTGAATATCTCATAGAATGCTCCTCACTGCCCCATGTGAAAAATGGAAAAGACAGGAGTCTCGACAACCAACAGCTCGCACAGGTACACTGTGCATAATGCCGCTACCAGAATGTCAACACAAAAATCCTCCAAGAAAAATACAGTTCATCTTCGATGGAAGCGGCAGTCCCTAGAAAACCAGCAACCACACACTACTGCATAAGACAAAGCCAGTCCGTTTTGCAACAAAGCCAGCTACGCCACTTTTCCCAAACATGCAGTTCATGCCACAAACAACCGCGGACAGATAGTAATAGCATTTCTCTGTACATAATGCAGCCACCAGAATGTCAACACAAAAGTCCTCCACGAAACATACAGTTTGATTGAAGCGGCAGTCATTTTCCCATCTGGATGTTTTTCTAGATGTTCACCTACACAGTCTAGATATTTCTAGATGTTGTTTGTTCCATTTCTAGATGTTTTCTGTCGAAGAAAAGTGGCTACCTCGAGCCAGCTATGCCATTTTCCGACATTGCAGTTCTCAGTTCACGCCACAGACAACCGCAGACAGATAGTAAAAGCATTTCACTGTACATAATGCCATTGCCAGAATGTCAACACTAAAGTCCTCTGCGAAACATACCGTTCATCTTTGTTGGAAGTGGCAGTCATTTTCCTATCCGCATGTTTTTCTAAACGTTCACCTACACAGTTTAGATATTTCTAGATGTTGTTTGTTCCGTTTCTAGATGTTTTCTGTCAAAGAAAAGTGGCAACCCTAAGCCAGCTACACAATGTTTTCTGAACATGCAGTTCATGCCACAAACAACCTCGGACTGATGTAAAAGCATTTCACTGTACATAATGCGTCGCCAGAATGCCAACACAAAAGTCCTCCACGAAAATACAGTTCATCGTCGAAGAAAGAGGCAGTCGCTAGAAGACCAGCAGTCACACATTTCTGCATATTCACACAGCCAGCCGCCATTGCTCCGAACATGCAGTTCATGCTCCAAACAACCTCGGGCAGATGTAAAAGCATTTCACACAAAATTCACAGCTCACAGTGTCGTCGCCACGCACTCAACTCAGTAGCAGGGCGATGGAACCATACACTTCCAATCCAACATGAGGAAAATGCAAATGCAAACGGTAGCCATGAGCATAAACACTCCAGAGGCCTTAACCATTTCAATGCCTATCCTCCATGTTCGTGACTGGAAGTCTCTGAGCACCGAACCACTCATAACTATCTGTTCTGAACTTTCCTAGATATGGATTGCGTGTCAGAGACAATTGCCCTTGTAAGCGAAGAATTGAACAGCCTGTTTGGTGCTACAGTAGCCGCCTCGATTTTCCCTTGTTCATGCTGGAGGTTGCAATTTGATTCTCTCTAGTAAAGCCCACGCTGAGGCAAAATGGTTACGGATGCGATTCTAAATCCCACATTAGAAACACAGCTGTAGGCGATTTGAAAACAGATTGCCTTGCACTGGTTTTCATATATGATATCGGTACTGTTCGTTCAGAAACCTATGGCAAACTACAGAACGTAAACTTTCCAAGAAATCACAAACAACCAAAAAATGCTGGGGTTGAATAGTGATGTCCTGTAAAGGAGATGCAACTAACTAGTAAAGCAAAACTACTAAAAGTAGCCATTGAGATATTCGAGCTTTCAGTTTAAATTCTTAAGCTTGCAAAGTGTTTCTGAAATACATTTGGGGCAGCTGTAGCTGAAAGGTTGTGATGGTCGCCTCAGACTCAGTAGGTACAGTGTTTGATCTCTAGTATCTTCTGATTTCCTCTTGTCTACTGTTATTGCCGCTCATTATTTATGTGTTCTTACATTAATGGCTTCAAGATTTCCACAGTGTTGTTTGCTGCTTTTGATTTGTATTAAGCCAATCAGTTTACATATATTTTTATGCATTGGTTGGCAGTTGTAGATAGAAGAAAAATTAATAGATGAAATACTAGATATTGATATGAGAAGACACTAATTGTTTCATTTTGTATTTTAGGAATATCATTCATTAACTATTATAATTTGCTTAATAATTTCATGACCTTGGAGTTTCCCCAAGGTTTTATGGCTCAGCATTTATAGTTCATAGAATTACTCAGCCTGTAGCTGTAATTTTTCTATGAAATTTACCATATGATTTTGGATTCAGAATGGCTTGGTGTGCTATGTTCCTCCCTCCCTCCAAATGCAGAGTTGCCCAATACACACCTTATTGGGGAGGGGGGGTGTAGTAGTGTTCTATATCTATGTCAAAGGCTGCCATTAGTAATTTGCTTCCATCTAACATGATAATCAACAGATAATTTTTGATTGATTTTGTATGTGTTGTTGGAGAAAGTTCACATAACCCCTTTATTATTAAAACATGATTTTTTTGCTATTTCAGGGAAAGGAATGGAACAGCTTGGCTTGCTTTCAAAACTGCAGGTATTACAAAATATTGAATACAGTTGTATGTGCAGAGGTAGACAAATCTAAACAATTCAGGACCCAGTCCCTTTTGCTCAGGAGCCAATATATAGTTTTTTTTTCCCCCCAGCTACAGGCTAAAATACATTATTGACAATTCAGGCCGCAAGTTAAAAATTTCTAGACAACAGGATACCCTGGATTTTTCAACCCCTTGAATATGTTGCATGATTGTTTAAAGACTGGCCAT
This sequence comes from Cepaea nemoralis, assembly GCA_014155875.1. Classification (NCBI taxonomy): domain Eukaryota; kingdom Metazoa; phylum Mollusca; class Gastropoda; order Stylommatophora; family Helicidae; genus Cepaea; species Cepaea nemoralis. The sequence goes on from JACEFZ010023679.1 coordinate 490,564, forward strand.
AAATTTAAAATAAGTTTAAGCTAAAGGATCCCATTTTCATACCATCATTAGTTTAGTTTAGTTTAGTCGATGGATCAACATCACGGCACACGGGTGCTACCCATAAGTGCTCCTTTCTCCTCCTAACTCAAATCTGAGTCGGAAAGAATTTCAGCTCAGTGCATGAACTCCATAGCACCAGTGAGGATCCTGAAAATACTTGGGTAGATTTTTAACTCGAAATTTTGCCCGGGTAGCGCCGTTGGCTACTCTTTTTCAATTTCCAACTGCCAAGGGATTTTTTTTATGTGCACAACAATAAACATGGGCGTCCGATCTCACTACCTAGAGACCGGGGGGAACTTCATACCATCATGGCACATTGTAATGATGATATGGTGACAGGTCCTGTTGTAGATCATTTGCAGTTGGTCATATGCAGACGGTCTGGTGTCACCTGGTGTACATGAGTTGAGTTGAGCTAAGAACTGACATTCCCAAATGCACTCAGTCCCCTCATTCAACAACCAGCGAAGAGACACTACTAATCATTCCCGCCGCTATCTGATTAAAAGTTCTCCTGGTCTTCCCTCTCAGTTTTGAGATTCTACCAGAACTCCTGCCAATCCCCAGCAATCTCATCCTTTCCACATACGGGTTCTCAGTCTGTTCCCCCACCTTCTCCACCTGGTCCCACCTCTCCCTTGTCCATAGGTAATCGACCACCAAGAGTGCATTCCCTGCCAGCCTATCAGCCTGTTCATTCTCCTGCACTCCCACATGGCCAGGGCAAAAAATCCATACAATTCTCACAATCTGTGACCTCTGAAGTGAGGTGAGCCATTCTACATGAAACATTCCTGTCTCCACTTTACTAAGCATACTCCTTGAGTCTGTAATGAATAAGTCCTACTAGAAGCAGATGAAAACTGTAAACTGATAAGAAAAATTATATGTAGACAGTTTTGGGCACATTATAAGAAGAAATAAACTAGAGAACTTGGTGAAAACTGGCAAAATTGAGGGTAAAAGAACAAAGGGAAGGCAGAGAAGTAAATATCTGGATGGCTTAACCACATGGCATGATCAAGACAAGATCACTGAGCTGATCCACAACTCTGGTGATCATATTAGATGGTGAAACAAGACCGCTCACACGTATCAGCCTGACACATGATGATGATGATACATAGCATCTTTTTCTAATGTGTTCTTAACATGAAAGAGTAATTCTGTTGTATTTTTATCATAGAATTGTTTTTAAAAAAAAATACTTAATCATGAAATCTTCTTCTTCTTCCTCTGCGTTCATCCAGAGTTTTTTTCCGGACGTGATTGCGTTGTGCCTGTTTACAGCAGAGCTGCGTTCTTGCGCCGTTAGGCTGACACATCTGACTTCTGAGGGCATTTGTTGACCGGGTTAACCTTCTCGGGGGGATCATGAAATTAGTGGTCTGTTAATGTTTTCATAATGAAGTACTTCAAAGAATACAGATTAAACCATGATTAATTTCTTCTTTTAGAATAAGTTTAGTACATTCGAGATGTTTTAACGAATTACCAGGAAATGTTTTTTTTTTTTTAAAGTTACTAAGTTGATATAAAGCAGATTTGTTTGCTCTTAGAAAAGTATGAAATTTGCCTGAATCATAATACTGCATATGAAAAGTACTTGGCATATTTAATTTTATTCCAAGCGCCTCCTAGTGATTATACAGAGTTAAACAGTCATGGAGTATCCCCTGACGGACTGTTGTATCTCACAGCAAAAGATGAACAGTTTGCTGTCTCTGACATAAGACAGGTGAGATTCTTTATGTTATTTGTATTGTTTAACTTCAGTGACATATGATGAACAAAATGTGACACAGAGATTAAGAAAAGAATTGACATTTCTGTTGACCTTTGTACTAGAATGAGCATCATGAAAAAGTCATGAAAAATTCACTTAGAGCAAATTTTGTGTAACCTTTTCTTCTGTACGGGTGTGAGTGCTGGACAATGACTAATGAATTGGTGGGAAAGTTGGAAGAGGTGGAGATGAGGTTTTTGAGAAGAATGTTGAGATTATCATGAACAGATGCATTACAAACACTGAGGTATTGACAGCTGTAGGTATTACTAGATCACTCATCAAAATAATACGGCTCCGTGGCGATCGCGTTATGGACACAGTTGGTAATTCCGCTTACCTGCGTTTGAAACACAGCTGCAGACGATTTGGCAGCAAACTGTCTTGCGTTGGTTTTTTACGAAATAGTACGGGTGCCAGTCGTTCAGAAAGCAATGGCAAACTACTGGATGTAAACTTGCCAAGAGATCACAATAGCAAAAAATGATGGTGTTGACTGCCACGACCTGTAAAGGATATGCAACTAACTTAACATCAAAATAATAAGTATCAATAAAATTAGTGGAACTGCAGCAAAGCTGTGGAAATGTAAACAATATAAGATAACACAAAGTAATGCAGGTTAACAGAACACAATTGCAGAAAACATTGGACATTGCAGTGACTAGCCTTCGTAAGCAAACAAATTCACAAAACAAGACATATAAACACAGGGAAGATAACAAAAATGTACTACTTATCACGAAAGGATAAGTAACACATTTTGCTTATTTTCTTTTCATTCTCATTTTTTTCATCTTTCCATTCTTCTCATTTGGTTATTATGCCTTAATGTTAGTTAGTTAGTTAGTCGACAGATCATCCTCATTGCACATCGAACCATTCAGTCCATAAGTGCTTGGATCCCCTTCTCAGAAAATCCCGCACCGTGTAGCGGCTAATGACACCAGTTCTGTGTTGGTTTATAAATCTTCTTTGTCTTCCTGCGTAGTGTTCTTGTTTGGCCACCCCTCTTTTGATTTGCTGTTCTCGCAGTCTGACTATGGTTGTAGATTCGCAGTCATCACTTCGTTCTCGCACAAGTCTTACTTCTCGTAGAGCATTCAGAATGTCAGCCTGGTCCATGGCACGTCCGCCCTCCAACTTAGCCTTACCTGCGAGCTTTTCAGCCCGCTCATTTCCTTGTACTCCCGCATGCCCTGGCACAAAGATGAAACTAATCTTTGTCAGCCGAGACCGCTCCAGAGACAACAACTACTCTCTCCGGATCCACCCCATCTCTATCCTCCTGAGCATGCTCATTGAGTCGCTAAGGAAACATGCCCTATTGAATGTCTGTGTCTCGAGCCATGTTGGCCCCGCCGTCTTGTTTTGTTGACTGCCGTCCTCAAGGAACACACAAATTGTTCCGCCATGTTGAAAAATCCGAACACCACAGAACCACACATGCTGCAAAAATTCACTCAAGGATTGCTTCCCTCAATGCACGAAACTCCATAGCATCGGCGCAGATCTTGAGAAGAAACTCCTGGTTTTACATTAAAAGATGAAAATATCCATCTCCTACTCGAAAAGGTAGCGGTCAGAAAAACATCACAACCGTCCTTCGCCATCTTAGTCACTGTAGTGTCTTCCTCATGTTTATATGTTGTGTTTTGTGAATTTGTTTGCTGATGAAGGTGCAGCATCCTATGTTTTCCATAAATGTGTTCTGCAAAGCTGCATTACTTTGTGTTATTTTATATTGTTTATCAAAATAATCAGGAATGGACAAATGAAATGCATGGGATTACAGAAATTAGCCTTATATGGGGAAATGTTAAGGCAAGAGATGCAAAAGAGGACCAAGCAAAATATATTAGGAAATCTTTTTAAGAAAAAAAAAAAAACACACACACGCATGCACACACAAACACTTGTGCGCGCTCACACACACATACACATGTGCGTGCTCACATGCAAGTGTGCACACACACACACACACACACAGAGAGAGAGAATAATCTGCTTCTGCTACCTGTTACTCCCCCAGTGAAGTATTGGTCCTCAGCCAACGTCTGCCAAGCCCTCCTATCTTACACAAAGAATAATAATGAAATTTCACATCTCCAGCAATTAGCATGCTATATATGTGTTATAGAAACAAGAATCAGACCAAAATAGACCCAAAAGTTTTTGGAATTCATCACAACACTTTGGAGATTGCTGCCAAAGACTGAAATTCGTGGTGTACATCATTACACAAAGATGTAGTCACTTGTGAAGCAAACAGAACTGCAGGAGATCCTCCTCCTGGAACGTCAAGCATTCTTTGACCACACTGTCAAAGAACATTTCAAGCCAAAAATAGGCCTTACCAGCCATCTTAGAACTCACAGCTCCAAACTTTCAACCCCACTGGATGAAATGAGTGGTCATCATCATTCTTGATAGACAAACACCAGACCAGAATTATCCTGTGCAATATGGTGGAATGAACACAGAGCATTTGTAACCATCAGTCTTAGAGGAATAAAAAAAAAATGCACTAGAAGAGGTAGCACATGTATGGACTATGCTTGAGTTCAAAGCGAGCAAATTTGGGGGTCTCCATGGTGAAGAGGTCAAGCCGTTTGCCACATGCTCAGAAGGCTACATCTTTCAGTTCACGAGCACATTTTTCTCGGAGACTCCTGGAGGTCTTCGCTGGAGCTATGGAGTTCGTGCATTGTGGGGCCCTTTTGGCAGGCTGCCCTGCGGGAAGAGACGGGCCATATGAGATAAAACCTGGTGCAATGAAGTTGATCCTCTCGACTTCTAAGACTTAGAGGATTGCTCTACAGTTTGCCCTCTCTTTGGACATGCACTTGTATGTTCGGTTTTCATTTGTTTCTGATATTTGAGTCTAGAATAGCCTGTTCTTAGCTGAAATACTTACCTGATCTTCTCATGGTCTCTCTAACCATGTTTCCTTGAAGTTATTTTTGATTATTGGTTTCTATTTCTTCATATATTATAAAAATATTAATCTTCACTTTATAAAATAAACTGCATTTTAACTGTTATTTGTTAATTGTTTTCAGAAAAGCCTGGTAATTTCCTACAATGGAGAACGTGCATCTCTGTCTAGAAAGTTTGTCGCTCCAGTGATAACTTTTTCCACAATCCATACACCAAAGAAGCAGGTAACACAGTATGTTTGGTATAGCAAACATACATTTCTTTTTTATGTTCAGTGGATATTGTTTAATGAAAGAATCTTTGAAACCCAAAAAATTCAATAATCGCCCCGAGTACCAACTGCACTTAAAGTGTCTCTAATAGTTGAGACAATTCCAGGTTAAGTAAAACATAGTTCCCACAGTTGTTACTCGCAACTAAAGCTGTTGAGCACCTTATACTTTTACAGAATATGTTGACTTAATTCATTTGTACTTGGCAGTATTTTGTCTAGTGCTTTCCTGGCAGTTCAAGACCTACTGAGATTAAATCATTATGTAGTAGTCATTCTTCTGCGTTCATCCGGAGAGTTTTTTCGAACGTGATTGCATTGTGCCTGTTTACAGCAGAGCTGCATTCTTGCGCCGTTAGGCATCCGACTTCTGAGGGCATTTGTTGACCGGTTTAACCTTCCCGAATGTAGTAGTCCTATCTTCAGGTTTTTGTATGTGTGACTCTTTCAAGTCAGACAGATAAGGATAATATTAGTAGAATGGTATTCAGTGGTAAACTCCACTGTAGAGTAAGCTCAACAAAAGGCTCTTAATCTTCAGAAGTCCCCCTTCATTGAATGTTTTAGCCCTTTTCCCTCTTTTACACTCTAGGAGCAGGTGTGTTTAGGGGACACTCCAGAGGTCCAGAGCCAAGTATCTAGTCACTAATTCTAGTCACTCCTAGTCACACAGCTTCTTCTTAACTTTCCACATCAACCATATGTTTGCGAAAGGTCACTCATATGTGCCACAGATGGCCTGAGATTTTCTCTTGGTTTTGATGACTTCCCAAGCCTTGATTGCAGTGCTGAGTCACAGGCTGTTTCATGGCCATGAGAATGATGAAAGTCAACAATTTTGGATTTCTTTGGTGCAGCATTCTTTGAGCCTTTTCCAGTATGCACTAGGAGGTGCTCCAGAATCTTGTTCAGAACTACTTCACCACTGGAAGTAAAGCAGAACAGCATAATCAAATATAATTGAACCCTGGAAATCATATAACAATGTTGTTCCTTTGCATCCCAATTTCCAACGTAAATTTATATAGATTTTCTGAATTTGAAATTGTTTCTGTTACCTTGCATTTTGGTTTTGTTTAAATTTTTTTCCTAAGCATTTTAACTGTTTGTTTGGTCTCTTAGTTGCATATCCTTTGCAGGACATGGCCGTCAACCTCAAGCGGTTTTTTGACTGTGATTTCTTGACAAATTTACGTTCAGTAGTTTGCCATTGCTTTCTGAACGACCAGCGCTCATACCTTTGTATGGGAACCTATGCAAGGCGGTTTGCTTCGAAATCGCCCATAGCTGTGTTTCAAACGTGATATGTGGGATTACATATTGCATTCGTAACCACTTCAACAGCTGGCCGAGTGGTTAAGAATGTTGTGTTCTCCTTCAGGAGACCTGGGTTCAAATTCTCAGTGAAGTGTGGAATTTTTTCAATTGTCGGAAAAAAGAAAATCCTAACCTACGCTAGCCAGGCAGCCTTAATTCCTCAGGCTCAAGACACCTCTGTCCTACACCGCAAGGTACTGTAGGTAGTAGATGACAGTTTGCTCTTGTTAACCCCATGAAATAAATACCACAGGCTTCTCTTTAAAAGTAAAAACAGCTGGTGTCATATTGGAAATATTGTCCCTCAAGTCATTCAGTCATCAAATTGCTGACCTAACATTACAGCCCCTAAAATGACTCCACGACTTCTAAATAAGGTTGATTTTACTTGATTTCTTGTGAATGTGTATCCTATTTATTTCCTATCTCATCATAGTTTCCTTTTTTATAAGATGTTTGTTTTTTACTTTAATTTCATAGAGAGCAGTGAAGTGTGATCACAATGAAAGTTGATGGTTAGTCTGTTAAACCAAATTCTCTTAATAAGCATGATTTTGCTTCTGGTAAAACGCACATAATCGCATATGTTCAGTGAATATGTTCCTTGGAATGTGTACTATATAGATGTGAATATATTCCTTGGAATGTGTGCTATATAGATATGAATATACTCCTTGGAATGTGTGCTATATAGATGTGAATATACTCTTTGGAATATACATGTGCATGCTAATCTAAAGACTTTCTTTTCACTTTTTGTTCAAGGTGACATGTGTTGACACAACTCAAGGAGGTCTGGGTGTTTCTTGTGACTCTGAAGGGAATTTGAAACTCTGGCAAACTAATACAGGAGAAATAAGGGTATGCATGATATTTCTATTTCATTGTATTTCTGACGCATAATTTAGTAATAATTTGTGAAAATGGAAACAGTTTGTCGTCACTAGTATATTAAATAAATCTGTGTGTTTCACATCAGAAACACCATTTCCAACACAAACAGAATCACCATCTATATTAAAGGTACAATACTAAAGGTATCGACCATTAAAGATAAGGTGATTATGGGTGTATATCTTAAACTAAGGGAGCATGATGGCTAGCACGCTTGCCTGAAAGCTTAGTGGCCATGGGTTTGAGTTCACATGAAGGCAGATTTTCTAATTGACCTAGGCTCCAAGGTCGACCCTGCTTTAAATGTCTTAGGAAAGTTAGCAGCCGGTATTGACCACATCTTCCCTTGAGTGCCGAGGAGTCTATAGAAATATGTGGCTAGCACCATAAGTGAGATATGCCTCCGGTATTGACCACATCTTCCCTTGAGTGCCGAGGAGTCTATAGAAATATGTGGCTAGCACCGTAAGTGAGATATGCCTCCGGTATTGACCACATCTTCCCTTGAGTGCCGAGGAGTCTATAGAAATATGTGGCTAGAACCATAAATGAGATATGCCTCCGGTATTGACCACATCTTCACTTGAGTCACATCATCCCTTGAGTGCCGAGGAGTCTATAGAAATATGTGGCTAGCACCAAAAGTTAGATATGCCTCGATGCATGTAGTGCTATTGTTTTCTTTTAATACTCATGTTAATGAAAAAACCTGTTGTCGGAAAATAAATTGTGTTAACTTCATAGGAGGAATATCAGTTTATGAAAAGTATCTTATATAGGATTCAACATCTTGTGGTCATATTAATCAGATGTAAAGGTTGCCCACTGGGAAAAACTTACAGTGACAACAAATATTGAATAGAAGTGCATCTTTCATGTGATCTTAACTCATAAATGGCCATAAACCAGTGATAGCACCATAAGTAATATGGTTAGGAAAAAAAGTTCAAAATTAATCATGTCTCATTCACACTTTCATATATTTCAAGGAAAATGTGTTGAAAATATATAACTAAAATTGCAATTGTAAATACAATTTCTGCCTTAGTATGTTTGTTAATTGGGTAGTTAATGAGTTGACCTTGTTTTAGTTTTCAGATATTTAGCATCACAGTATCAGCTTCAGGATGCATGCTTTTTGTCTAGAAAAGTTTAACATACACATTACATACACTGTGCTGAAGTCTCTCTGTTTATTTTCTGCATTTCATAATTTTTATTGAGTCTGTTTCCACATCAGTGCTGTCTTTTGCAGTGTTGCATCCCTGTAATTATGCTTGTCTGTATTTTTTCTTCATGTAGCGACAGTTTGTCGGTCATGTGGGGGATGTTTACACGTGCCGATTCTTTCCATCAGGAATTGTTGTTTTATCTGCTGGCGCTGATATGATGGTTAAAATATGGTCAGCAGAAACTGGCCAGTGTGCAGCTACCATGACAGGACACAGGGCAGGTAGGATTTTCCTAGAGTTGTCACTTTTACCCAAAAAAATTAGTATATGCTACCATCTTACTAGTGGGTGTCACTTAGTAACATTTTCCTGCTTTGGCTATAAATGCTAAACAAAAGACATACACATCAAATTTTACTGCCCCCGACAGAAAAAAATCCACACCTTACCGAGGATTCAAACCTGGGTCTCCCGAAGTAGATTCCGGCATTCTAGCCACTTGGCTAGCCGCTCCTCAAAGGCATACATGTACATGCTAAATTGTGTCAGTGAAATCTGTGACATTATTTTTGTACACAATTGTTGCTTGCCTTACTCTATCATCTTTCATAACCTAGAAGGTCATTGTCATAAACAGCCCACAAGCCCGCCTGCAAACACATACCCAACATATACACCTATCACCCACACATGTCCATGTATATATATATATACACACATGCAAGCACACACATGCAAGCACACACACACTCACTCACCACTCTCACACACACACACACACACTCAAACATGCACTCACATACACAAATTCACTCTTCCTCTCTCCTTTTGATTTTACTCAGCATTGTTTCCACATGTCTGGCTTTTGCCAACATGTTAAATACCACTAGGGATTTTCCTGTTCATTTTTGAATATTATCTGTACAGTGCATTTTTGGTTTCTCAACTGAAAAGAGCGAATAACAGAAGGTCCAACATGCACATTCATCATCATCATCGTGTGCTCTGTCGGATGGTGAAGGCATTCATGTATCTCCACAGATTTTGGTCCTTGGTCTGAACCAATTCTGTTGATGTTATTCCTCCATGCCATTGTCTTAGGCCATCCTGCATCATTGTTGTCTGTCTGCTTCTGGCTCTTCTGCTGCTGATCTTTCCAGTCGAAGCAACTTTTTGTTTCTTCATGAAAACTTGGGAAGGTAATGTTTCATCTTGCCTTCTATGTGCACAAGGGGATATTTTACCTCTGCCTTTGACAGCAGTTTTCGACTGTAAGGGAAGATGAGTGCCCTGGCTCTGCTCAATTAGCAGAGTTGTTGACTTATCCTTAGTCCCCAGAGCTACCACACTGGTGTGTGTTTCCCATCCTCTGTTGTGGAGAAAGGCAGTCAGGATGTTTCAGACTTCATCATCTAAAAGTGTGTGTTGAAAGAGGGATGGCAAACCTGATCCCAATGTGCTTTTCATTAAAAATGAGTTCGAAGAAGAATATGTATCAGTCATATCGCTGGTAGAATATCATGACTTCCACGAAGTTTTTTATGAGATCAGGTAAATAGTCTCATGCCAACCCTCCTTAGTTGCCTCTTGTGACATGCATAGTAGGTTACACTGCTTCTTTTATTGGCCCAGGTAATCATCTCATCTCATCTGGTTCCTCTTGTACCTTGCGATATCGAGGTGAAGCATAAACAGTGGGAGAGTGCCCTTTTATGGGCCCAGGTAACACGGGTGAAAAGTGTCCTTTACATATTTATATTTTATAATGACATTGTGATGTTTATGACTAGTTTCATCATTGTACATCTGTTACAAATCACCAGCCATTCTGGACACAGCAGTTGTGGACAGAGGGAGGAACATTATTACCTCAAGCCGTGATGGAACAGCAAAGTTGTGGGATGTTGGAAGGCAAGAATGTCTCTTCACTTTTGAGAACATAGGAGGGGATATCAATTCGTGTTCGATTGGAGTGCCTGAGAATTCAGTTGATATAGGTGCAGCTAATCAGTCAAAAAGTAAGTTGTGCATTGTGTGTAAAAATCTAGTCGGTAAAATGAAATATATTTATAACCACACATGTGGATTATATTCTACTTGCTATATTATATGTTAGTTAGTTGACAGATCATCATCATTGCACATCGAACAATTCAGTCCATAAGTGCTCAGATCCCCTCCTCAGTAAATCCTGCTGCGTGTAGCAGCTCACAAAACCAGTTCTCTGTTGGTTTATTAATCTTCTTTGGCTTTCTGCATAGTGCTCTTGTCTGGCCACACCTCTTTTAACTTGCTGTTCTCGTAGTTGACCATTGTTTATGATTCACAGCCATCACTTAGTTTCCGCAAACGTCTTACTTCTTGTAGAGCATTCAGTATTTCATCCTGGTCCATGGCTATTACACCCTCCACCGTAGCCTTACCAGCAAGCCTGTCAGCCTACCACCCTGCTCACTTCCTTCTACACCCACATGCTCTGTCACAAACATTGAAACTAATCTTTGCCAGCCGTGACCGCTCCAGAGACACCAACAACTTCAGACCCAACCCATCTCTATCTTCCTGAACATACTAATTGAGTCACTAAGGAAGCATGCCCGAGTGAAGGTCTGTGTCTCGAGCCGTGTTATTGCTTTACTTACTGCCATGACCTCCATAGTTAGACTACTTGTGGTCAAGACAAAGGCACCAGAATCTTCCTTAATAATTCTCTCTCCAGCCTGAACCGTAAAAGCCCACGAACTTCTCACATGTCAAACGACCGACCCATCCGTGTAAATAAAAGCATCACCCGCTAAAGAATTCTCAAAGATCAAAGCCTGTACGTCCGCCTCCACAGCAGCTGGATTTTCTTGTCTGCATTTTCTATCTAGTTGGGTGCAAACTGAAAAGGACTACAAAACTCTGTTGGTTCTTGTACCCAATCCTCGCCAGGTTCTAAATCCTCAAGTAGCTATATTATATATAAACATAAAAGTAGTAACAAAGCAGATACTGCAGTTTGGATTGTAAATGTTAGGTTTTCACATATTCTAGACCAGCCTTGATCAGACTGCAAGAACATCAAGTCAAAATATGATGGCAGACATGGGCACCATGTTGGTGGCCAAAGAAGAATAGTCAAGTAACACATAACTGGTGTTGTCAGCTGCTATACACTGAATGAGACACTGAAGAAGGGATCTGAGCATTTATGAACTAATTGTTCTATATGCAATGAGGATCATCTGTCATCTAACTAACATATTCTGTGTATTTAGCATTTGGTGCTAAGCACCAATATTTATTTTGACGGTAGGTTATGTAGTCAGTGGGATGCTGGTCACTTTACTTCTCAGGAAATGTCCTGGTACCCATTGTAGGTTAGGCCGACCTGGGGGAGCCCATCCAATGAAAAAAAAATAATCCTTGTCTTAAAAGGGATTAAAACACACAACCAGGCAAGCAGGCTAGCCACCGCGCTGCTGCAGCTTATTATGGTAATATTAGGTAACATTGTTTAATATAGAGTGTATTATTTAATGATTGTGCAGTGTTTGAAAATATTGCCGGTCCAAGTTTTGTATTTACCTATTATGTTGCATGAGTTTTACAGAGGGTGAATACAAAACTTGGACCGGCAATATTTTAAAACACTGCACAGTCATTAAAAATACACCCTATATCATATGAAGTGAATAGATGGATGGCTGAAATATTAAAACACATAGTCACTGATATTGTTCAAAAGTGGAGCGTTTGTTTTATATATATATATTTTTACTTGCATGAACTTTACAGAAGGTGAATACAAAACTTGTACCAGCAATATTTTCAAACACTGCATAGCCATTAAAAATACACCCTATATAATCTATTTACACAAATGCACATCCATGATTTGCTTTTTTGTTACTTAATGCTCTACAGTATTAATGTGGTAAGTATATAAAATGTATTGAAAAATATATCTGATCTTGTACAGGTGATAGAGAGATAGCTACCGAGGGGAAAATGCTTCTAGTTGGGCTGTGAGAATGGATCCCTGCAGGGTTTTGGTTTGGAATCTCGAGACAAGGTTTGTTGCTTTCTTATAGTAGTATACTTTTACTTTGTTAAATTTCCAGCATCAGACATCACCATCTAAGATATCCCATGGTGTCATGATTGTGTAAGCTTTCAACATGGAAGTTAATTCAGCCAAATTCCTGTATGTAGGGACAGAAGAAGGAGAATTTATGCATGTGTAAAAATATGTTTGGTTCAGCAATTCTGTTTTAATTGTGTACAGTAACACAGGCTGAATACTGTAAACTTGTATTTGGTAGATTGTTTGCCTAAGTTAACCATTCTTATATCATCTATTGCTCCCACGACGTGTCTCCATCTTGCCGTGGTGGGGGAGCTTGAGTGTCCCACTGACCCCAAGCGCTATGCCGATGGATATTAATTACATATTGGACAGCTCTTGGGATAGGGACCAAACTAAGAGAGACACAACCTGCTGCTCTGCAGGTAGACTGAGGATATCCGTCTAAATCAGGCGAATGATGCCAATAATCTCAGTCCGGACACAACCTCTAAGACTCTCAGCCGAGGGGTATGGCTGAACGTCTCTAAGCCATAAACCCTCAGATATGAGAGCCTGGCCGACACATACCTACATCAAAATTGAGGTGAGGTGCTGAGCACACTACATGCTTGGTTGCAGATACTCGTTCGATGGCTCTTGGCTGGGGGATATGAGGTATCCCCGGATGAGAGGGCCTGGCTGTTTCTCGCCCACAGACACACAGAGGTAAGGTGCTGAGCCGGCAGCACATGTAGCCTACCTCGTGAGCGAGTACTAAAGGTAGAAAAACACCTCAATCGTACATTCCGATGAAAGTCTGTAACCGTACTCATGGAGTGAGTGTAGTCAAAGGTGGAAAATTGTCTCGTTGACACGAAATGGAACGCTTGGCTTGCGAATCCATTACGTGGCAGCCCGAAGCAAAAGCTTGCTGTGTGGAAATCGAAATAAGAGTCTAACTTGTCTCGAAACCCAAGGAAGGCTAACCTCATTAAAAATGCCCGCTGAAGACGGAAGTGCCAGCCCATGGGCTGCAAAATAAAAATTGGCACTATGCAATTACGTCAGAGTGAAATGTCTTTCGTGACCGGAAAAACTCTAACTAGTCTTCCCTCGTGCTAGGAACAGCTACCTAGTTTCCGAATGCCGCTCTTGTTCGGAACAGCTCTGACTAGGTAGTTTTCCGAATATCCGACGTGTCTGGAACAGTTCTGACGGGCACAACGACAAGCACATGTCCGAACCGAAAACTCGCTGAGTGGATAACGACTGCAGACCAGTCTGGTTTGTGCGGGAACGGCCCGGGGCGAACAAAATTCCCAATATATTGAAGTGAGGAATTAAAGCAGCCATGAGCAGGGCGTGACGATTCCCTCGGTGAGTCCAGCACCAGGGCGCTATGTGTTGGCCCTGCAAATATGGTAGCCACCCTGGATGGTGAAAAATGCCATGGACTGTCCCTGCCTTCCTTTGAGGGATGACCGTTAAGTCTTAGACCGTTCCACCTTGGCCAGCTGGGTTGTGGACGGTACCGCAAAAGTGAGAGTCTTCCAGGAATGCTACCTGGTCATAAAAGCACGCTAAAGCCGGATGTGTTGGCCTACGGGTTTCGGCCCAAGGGCACATAACTTAGACACACCGCAATCACATCTGAAAAAACACTCCGGATGAACGCAAAGAAGATATCATCTATTGTTTATCCGGCATTTTGTTTTCATACAGTATTGCTAATCGTGAAACATTAGAATAACTCACTGTATTAAAATATAATGACAATTTTGAAATGGTTGATAACTAGAAATTAATCATCAGTCAGATTTAGTGGTCATAATATCAAAGAAAGGAGAAGAACACAAGGAGAATTTTTTTTCTAATGTCGCATATCCCTTACAGGACGTTGCAGTCAACACCAGCATTTTTCAGTTGCTGTTGATGTACTAGGCAAGATTACACTCAGTAGTTACCGACGTGGCGAGAACCGCTACCAATTCTCGTGCACATCATGTCACTCACGAGAGTATATGGGATTACGGAGAAATACGCTAACCCCTAGGCCAGGGAGACTAGCACATGGAGAATTAGCATAAGCATATAGAAGCTATACATTACTTAATAATTTTACACATTATTAACATCATTAGCAGTATAAATACAAACAATAGGATGCAAAATTTATTGCCTGGTATATTTCGCTGCATTTCGCCAGGTGCATACATCAGAATTATACAGGGTGTATTTTTTATGACTGTGCAGTGTTTGAAAATATTACCGGTCCAAGTTTTGTATTTACCTATTATGTTGCATGAGTTTTACAGAGGGTGAATACAAAACTTGGACCGGCAATATTTTAAAACACTGCAGTCATTAAAAATACACCCTATATCATATGAAGTGAATAGATGGATGGCTGAAATATTAAAACACATAGTCACTGATATTGTTCAAAAGTGGAGCGTTTGTTTTATATATATATATTTACTTCTTTTGAATTTTATCTCCCATTAGGGTATTACCCCTCAGCCAACTAACAAAAAATATGATCCTATCTTTTGCTGTACTCCTGCAGCTCCATCTGTGTTCTCCCTGTATTAATCTCTTGTTTAATTCTCTTTCGAGCACATGTAATTACTATTTGAGAACTATAATCGGTGCCGCATGTTGATATTATGATGTTCTAGCGCAGGTAAATGTGGCATGATGGTTTTAATTGTATGGATTCTTACCAAAATAAGAAAATGGTGGTATTTTCTTTTCCACCTTCACCCCAGGCTTCCCCCAACCCCAATACAGAGATGTTGGATTAGAAATGTAGCCTTCTTGAATAAAGGGGAAGCAACTAGGAAACCCCATATGTACAAGTTGTGCATGTCAAAACTCCTTCGACATTTAGAAATTGAAAAGAACATGCTGGATAAGCCTAGATAAATGTCAAATAAGAAATCTACCCACACAAGAAAATATATAGCATGTGTGATTGTGGTGTGGACACATTTGCATCCACATTGTTGCTGCAGAGTTTGTGCACTGTGGTGAGAGTCTCCTTGTGTGCACAATGGGAGGGAGTTGGAGCACTCATGGAGGTATCAGTGTGCAATGAAAGTGATTGTCATGAGGCTGGTGTGCTTCATTCTTATTCATACAAGCATGCAGCCTTGTAATAGAAATGTATTGTCACACCACAAATGACGAGAGATCGGCCACAATCCATCACACTTTTATTCTAAACTAAAAGATGTATAATTTACATCTCACAAACAATATCTGGACAATCTATTGTATATTTTGAATCTCTCCATAATTATGTAATCTAAAATACTACAAGACCAACCTGAGCCCAGATATGTCTGCTACAATGAGGGCAGTACGAGATAACCTGACTTCTGATTTTCATTAGATTTTTTTTTATTTTTGGCGTTCGCTCACTTTCAACTCAAGCCTGTTCCATACACACTACTTCTAGTAGTGCTGGACTGAATTTTGTGTGTGGGTTAGCTCTTTCCCTATTAACATTGTCCCTCACCATCAGGCGAACCCACTGTGACTTCAGAAGTAATTTTCCTTAGATAAGATTACTTTTTTGACTTCTCTATGACAAAGTGGTGAAGGGGTTACAAATGCAATTCATAGTCCTGAATACTGCATTTGAAACACAGCTGTGGGCGATTGGCAGCTGACCACCTTGTGTGGTTTTCATTAAATAGTATGAGTGCCAGTCGTTCATAAAACAATGGCAAACTACTGAAAGTAAATTTGCCAAGAAACCACAAACAGGCAAAAACTGCTGGGATTGACTGTGACTGACCTGTAAAGGATATGCAACTAACTTAACTTATGGCAAAGTGGTTAAGTTGCCTGCTTCATGCTCTGAAGTTCATGGGCTTGTTTCTGGACTCCATCATTTAGTTCACAAGACTCCTGGTCATCGATCCTGGAGCTACGGAGCTCATGTCCTATGCGGCACTTTCAGCAGGCTGCTCTACATAAAGAAACCGAGCCATATGGAATAAAATCCGGTGCAATGAAGTCAGGCCTATTGCATTTAAACCACCATTTATTTATTTATGTGACTTTTGTTTGAGTCAAATTGAAGTGAGACAATTTTGCAGCGTCAACCATGCTTTCTCAGCCTGATTCTATATAACCTATAAGCAAGGTCTTTTATATTTACTAACACAGCTTTTGCTGCTCTTGTTTTACAATATATAATTGAGATTGTTATTTCTTTCTCACTGGTGTAAGTGTGCATAACATTTTGCCCCACAGATATTCAGCTTTACTTGTGAATCAGCAGTCAACACATGTGAATTTATTTCTGATGTTCACTGTGTGTGTGGTTCGCAGGAAGGATGCATCTACATTCTAGATTTGCGAAACACCAAGTAAGTTAGACCTTAATCTTATTCAGAAAAAGCAAGGGGTTTCACATAAAAAAATACTTCTTTATGATTAGTAATTGTTCTTTTTTAGGTGGAAAGAAATGATTATTATTGCATTTGTACTACTGTAACTGTCGCGGGATGGGTTTCCTGTCCGAAGGATAAATACAGCTTGCCAGGTAATCATCACGCCGTCTACAGACTAGGATTTTTATGTCACCTAAGATAGACAAAATCCTTGAGCTTCACTGAAAATCAAACAATGATCTGTGAAGTGGAGATTGTGACCTCTTGACCTTTTCCTCCTTTAAAAAAAAAATAACAATGGTATCATAATCTGTTTAAAAAACAAACTAAGATAGACATCTCCCTTGTTATGCTGGGGCCCATAAGAGAAGCATACTGAAAAACATACTGACCAATAAAAAGATGCCAATTGAAACGAGAAAAAGAGTGTTGAGGTGCTACATAGAGCCTGTTCTTTTGTATGGATGTGAAACTTGGACAATGAGCAGTAAAGCTGAAAAACATCTGATGGCTGCAGAAATGTGGTTTCTGAGGAAAATGCAAAGAATACTATGGACAAACAGAAAAACCAATGACCAAGTACTACAGGAGACAAATGAAAATCGTAAATTGATTAGAGAAATTAGACGTAGACAGTCAAAACTTTTTGGACATGTTATGAGAAGAAATGGATTGGAGAACTTAGTGACAACTGGCAAGATCGAAGGGAACAGATCAAGGGGAAGACTGAGAAGTAAATACCTGGATGGCTTGGCCACATGGCATGGTCGAGACAGGAACACTGAGCTGATCCATGACTCTGGTGATCGAGTGAAATGGCGAGTCATGACCGCCCACACTTTCCGGCATGGTACATGATTGATTGATTGATAAGAGAAACAAAGAGTAGTTACACTGTAATCTCCATGCATGTCATAATAGGCTACTAAGAACCGTTAGTGAGAGATCCATCATCCATCATGTGCCATGCCGGTAAGTGTGGGTGGTCATGATTCGCAATTTCACTCGCTCACCAGAGTCGTGGATTAGCTCAGTGTTCTTGTCTTGACCATGCCAGATGGTCAAGCCATCCAAGTATTTATTTCTCTATCTTCCCCTTGTTCTCTTCCCCTCGATCTTGCCATAACATGTCCAAAAAATTGTGACTAACTACATCTAATTTCTCTAATCAGTTTACGATTTTCATTTGTTTCTTGTAGGACCTGGTCATTGGTTTTTCTGTTGTCCATGGTATTCTTTGCATTCTCCTCAGAAACCACATTTCCACAGCCATCAGATGTTTTTCAGCTAGACCGCTCATTGTCCATGCTTCACATCCATACTACCTACTTCTGTAGAAAATTGTAACTGCAAACTCTTACCAACTTTGAACAAGTCTGCAAAGGGTTTGGTTGAGGACATATGCTCTGTTGTGAGATAAAAGGCTGGAAGAAGAAGAAGAAGAACCTACCATTCATGTAATAAGAGATGACTGATGGGGGTTGGTTTTAGACTGGCTACCTGGTTCCATAGAAAATGTAGCTGGCAAATCCAATCAATCATTAATAAGACTAAGTTCCAAGTGAAGAACAAAGAGTTCAGTGTGAGTTGGTTAACAGCTATACTTCATTGGAGGATTAAAGGCAGAAGAAGGTAGACATAACAGTTATTTCTTAAAACATTACGCTCAGTGATGTAATAGTAATATGGTCTTGTTTATACGCAGTCATCTATCCCCTGTGTTCTTGATCAGTTTGACCCCAGCCTTACTCTGCCAACCCATCCAGGGTTTTCTCAATCTATCAGCTTCTGCCTCTAACTCCATAAATTTGTCTGGTTGTGTCTCCAGATCCTCTCCTCTCATAACTTGACCCCAAATAATGAGAATTGACTTGTCCTGATGTGGGTATTAATTCATCTGTCTTTGTGAACTCCTGCAACACTTGAATGTGGGACTCTAGCATTCTACAAATAAACCACATCTCTGTGACCTCAAGTTTCCTTTTAATCTCATTATTCAAGGTCCATGATTGACAAGCATACAGAAAATAGTGACATAAGCAAGCCTGTTGCCGTGGACCAGCCTGATGTTTTTTCCCTCCTTTTATCGCCACAAAGTAGCATAGACGTCATCTTGCAGCAATCCCTATTATTCTTTATTATCTCTTATTGTTCCCTCAAAGTCTAGTTATCTTCTTCTTCGTTCATCCGGAGTTTTTTTTCGGATGTGATTGCGTTGTGCCTGTTTACAGCAGAGCTGCGTTCTTGCGCCGTTAGGCCGACACATCCGACTTCTGCGGGCATTTGTTGACCGGGTTAACCTTCCCGGGGGTTTCTTAGGACGTTTGACTCTCACTGTTGTGGTGTTATCCCCCATCCCAGCTGGTCCATATAGAACAGCCAAAGATCCTGGTCAGCCCTCAAGGGAAGGCAGGGGCAGACCATGGGCATTCCCCGCCATCCAAGGAGGCTTCCATAATTGCAGAGCCGATACATAGCGCTCTGGTACTGGGCTCACCCAAGGAATCGTCACGTCCTGCACATGGCTGCTTAGCCTCACTTCCGTATATTGGGCCTTCCGTTCACCATAGGCTGTTCTTCCGGAAACCAGAAGTATGCAGTCTGCAGATGACATCCACACAGTGAGTTTTCGATTCGGACTTTCCATGTAATGGATTTGCTATCCAAGCAATATTCCATTTCGTGCCACTAGGACACTTTTCCACCTTTTATGAAGTCCACACAGTGGGCTTTAGATACGGACTTTCCACGTAATGGATTTGCTATCCAAGCAATATTCCATTTCATGCCACTAGGACACTTTTCCACCTTTTATGAAGCCCACACAATGGGCTTTTGATTCGGACTTTCCACGTAATGGATTTGCTATCCAAGCAATATTCAAAGTCTAGTTATCATTATCTTTAAGACGTTACTGATCCATGCAATGAAATGTATGGAAACAGGCATCAGTGGATATGCACTTTTTGAGATGAATGTTGAGAATATTATGGACAAAGAAATAAAAACATGCTGAGATGTGACTACATTGTTCATCAAAACTACAAAGGAAAAAATTGAATTTATATCAACAGAAGAGGTGGAATGTGGGAAAACACTAGGCAAGAGAGGCAGATGGAGACACACAAAAATGTATGTGGAAAACTTAAACAGCCGGGCATACAAAAAATAATATAAGCATTGTCAACGTCATCAAAACATCAGATGGCAAGATGATTGGTGCGTCATGATCAGCAGTGTCTGCTCCAGCCAAGCCACCTGAAGAAGATAGAGAAGGAGGAGGGGAACGAACGAACGAATGAACAAACTTTATTTTCGGAGGGTAACAGATTGGGCACGCAGGCCCGTCTTACATTCGGCCCTTCCAATCACTCATCTTTCATTCATCAGTGCATAGTGCATTCACATAGGAAAAAAAACATTGTCAAATGGATGTTGTAAGCATAAACAATGCATGTTACCATGTTATGAGACAAATCCCCCACCCACCACCCACCCACCCATCTCCTATCCATCTGCGTGTCCCCCACACACATATCCACCCCCCAACCACACACATACCCACAGGCACATACATGACCCCACGCATCCCCCAACCAACACATCCCAAACACTCTCCACATACATCATCTCCCTACCCACATACACACATCTCCCACCCACCACACATCCCCCACCCACACATCCCAGGCACACATGCATGCAACCACCCATCCATACCCACCCACATGCACACATCCTCCACCCATCCCATAACCTACCAACAATCACCCACCCACATATCCTCCACTACCCACCCACACACAGCCAAACACACATCCCCCAACCACATTTCCAACACCCACACACACACATATTCCCGCCAACTCACATATCCTGCACTTACCCACACACAAAACCCGAACCCACCCACACATCCCCCACTTGCACACATCACCTACCACACAATCTCCCCCACCCACACATCCCCTCCCACCCCCAACCTACACACACTCACACGCATCCTCCACCCACCCACTCACCAACCATCCTACCCCGATCTCCAAATCCCAATCACACTCCCTTAACTACATATCTCACCACCCATACACTCACACACACACACATCTTCCCACCCATACACACATCCTCACCCATCAACACATTCCTCATCCAAAAACACACACCAACCACCCACACACACCCCACCACCCACACACATCTGCCTTCCCACCCACACACACATCCCCCACCCATACACTCATCTCTCACACACATCCACCCACTCACGTACTCATCCATCAACCACTCACACCCACACATCATCAACACATGCATCTCTCATGGGAGTTCCATACAGTGGTACGATTTGACATTTGAGTTAAATATTCTGAGTTTGGTACAGGTTTCAAATGTATGTGATATACACAAATTCTCAAGCACCAGGAAATCTCCTGTAACCTGTTGTATTCTTATTTTGTTAGCTTTGTTTTTTCTACATCTAAAAGTAGAGTTTTACAATATGTTTGCATTTAATGTTTTAAAACTTACATTTTGACTTGTCCACAAGCACACCACTAGCAGCTTGGAAGGAATCTCGGGGACCTATTCTGTCTCTCCTGCCTCATAAAGGTGGATTTTTTGCATCAACAGGTATGTTTTTGGCTTATATTTAGCCACCTTGTCTGTTACTATAAGTACTTTTATCCATATGCTTTTCTTTTACATTTCTTCATTTAAAATAAAATTAGTCCTGAAGGAGTTTCCTGATATGGGTCTGTCATGTGATAGGGCCATCACATTCTGTAGGCCTGAATACTTGGAGGAAAATTTGGCCAGTCTTTCCCTCACTTAGTGAGATGACAAACACAGGCATCGAACTCTCATCTGACCCGCTTATTACATTATCTACGCAGCTCATTATCAACTATGCTAGCATGCCTGCAATTCATTTAACAATCTCTAATTATTATTTCCCTTGGCCACAAATTATATTAATAATTGTGTATGAAGTTAAAATTAGGCAGTCAATTTTCGGGCACGTTATCAGGAGAAATAAACAAGAGAACTTGGCGACATTTGGAAAGATTGAGAGGAAAAGAACAAAAGGAGGACAGAGAAGTAAATATATGGATTGCATGGTCCAGACAAAAACACACAAAGAGTTGATCCATGACTCCAGTGATTGTGTGAGACGGCGAAACTTGACCACCCACGCTTATCGGTATGGCACATAATGATGAGGCATGCCACAAGAAACTAGGCAGATGGAGGTTTCTTCATCTATAATATAATCTTGACTAAAGGTCATAGAAATGCCACAGTATGTTTTTTAGTTATTAATGTCTTCTATTGCTTTCTTCAACAAAATTGAGTGTAGAAGAGCCGTAATTAGAATCATAGAGAGAACTAAACAAGTTCCAGGGAATCAAGAGGTGAGAAAAAGATGCTGGTACTGGATAGAGCATACATTGAGAACGCCTGAGGATGTTATAACTAGACGCTTCCTTGTCTGAACCCACTGGTCAAATGAAATAGTGGGAGATATATAAATAATTAAAATATAATTATGGACAGAGATGAATAATATGTAAAGGACATGGATGGAGCTGCATGACATAGCAAAACAAAGGACAGCTTGGCATGAGTTGGTTGAAGGCCATTGCCTCCATGGGAGGTCAAGGGCAAAATAAGAAGAAAAGAACCATGGCTGTCAGGTAGTTAACATAATCAATACAGGATTTCTGTTGTCTGCCTCTTCATCATTTGCATTTTAACTGTTCCGAGGTGAATAATTATTTACATGTTACATAGCCAAACCAGACAAGTTTATGGCTTTTCACAAATGGTAGTTACCACGTGTATTTATTTGTTCCTTAACAAAGACATTTATGTTGTTTTGCTGTTTTATTTTAGGTGATGGCTCCTGCTTTAACGTGAATGAGAATTTTGAGACAAGGACTGAGCTAACAGGATCAGACTGTGATCCAATTTACAAAATCAGCACTGATAGTACTCACATCTACGCTTCATGTCGAGATGGCACAATCAGAAAATACAACCTTAATCACATTTAAAGATTGTTCACAAAACTTGAGACACAGTTATGTGAAAAATTATGCATGTATTTGTCTGTGTGGGTGTGAAATATTAAACAAGATTACATTCTTGTGATTATAATGATATTGTTAACTGTTTTGTGTGTATTGCGTAGAGGTATTACTGTTCAGTTAATTCATGTGCATACATTTTAATTAAAGCAAGAGCTGTTTCATTATGGATGCATATCACTAACTTTGGAAATACCTGGGAAATGTATTGTGTGCTTAGAAAGACTCCATTATTATATTGGGCAGTCTTATGAAAAGCATATTTAATCACTTGCCCACAACTGGCAGCATATTTAAAATAAGACAGATACAAGAGAAATGTGTGAAGCATTGAGTATTTTAGTTTAGAAGGAGGGCCACGGAATTTTAAACTAACAGCGAAAGAGATGTCTAAATTAATGGCTATCATCTGGTAATAGGCAATGCAGGAATCAGATAATACCATCATAAATTGTAATTTTTATTTTGTTATCTCCCTTTGATAATAATAAAGCAAGATGTGTTTCCTTCATATTCACCACATCAAATGCCGATTGGTCTATACAAATATGGAGCACCACCTGCCCAATATGCTTCAGGTAAGTACGTAATTAAAGGACCTTTTACATGCCTGGAGGTACACTAGCCATATTTGTATAGACCAATCAGCATTCAGTGGGTGATATTGTCGGTATCGTGCTGGCCACTTTTAATTCCCAGGAGATTTCTTGGTACCCATTTTAGGTTAGCTCAACCTGGTAGCACAGGTACAATTTTACAGTCCAGTTCAATTGGGATTCAAACTCATGGCCAGCAGGTAAGCATTCTAGCTACTGTGCAGCTGTGGCTCCCAATATGCTTGAAGACATGTGAAAAAGAACCCTTTAATTTCTTTTACATACTTAACATTTTCATAACTTGTTTGCACATATTATAATTGTGGATACTCAACATATTTGTTGCTGTTTGCCTGTTTATGGGTTGCCACATACCAGCTCACCACATCACTTTCTGCATTTGTTTTATCTTCTGCATAGAAGAGCATGCCGGCTCACTGGCGAAGGGGTTACAGACGCAATTCTTAATCTTGCATACCACGTTCGAAACACAGCTGCGGGCAATGTGCCTTGCGCTGGTTTTCTTACAATGGTATAAGTGCCAGTTCAGACAGTAATGGCAAACTACTGAATTTGCCAAGAACTCACAGACAGTGAAAAAATGCTGGGGTTGACTGTGATGTCCTGTAAAGAATAAAAGATATGCAACGTAACTTTTATACAAGAGCATACATATTTCCTGTGGCATCATACGGATGAGAAACTTGGACTTTTAACAAATCAGCTGAAAAGCACATATACAACATATACGTCTTTGAATATAAATTTTACAGAAGAATGACTAAAAATCTGTTGCACTGAAAAGAGAACATATATATATATATATATATATCCAACAAGAACTCAGTATTGAAGAAGATTGGTTATGAAGACAAGAATTAAGAATAAAAGTGAGGAAATGAAATATTTTAGGCATGTTAAGAGACACAAAAATCGGGAAAAGATAATTAAAGATAGCGGAAAATAAGAAGGCATAAATGGATTCAAGGTGTGAAAGATAATTTACACATGACAGCAACAGAGGCAGGACATCTGACTTATGATAGAGAGAAGTTTCATAAGACTGTTAGAGGGACAAAGTTATCCACAAGACAGGCCACATAAGACTGTTAGAGGGACAAAGTTATCCACAAGACAGACCACATAAGACTGTTATAGGGACAAAGTTATCCACAAGACAGGCCACATAAGACTGTTATAGGGACAAAGTTATCCACAAGATAGGCCACATAAGACTGTTAGAGGGACAAAGTTATCCACAAGACAGACCACATAAGACTTATAGGGACAAAGTTATCCACAAGACAGGCCACATAAGACTGTTATAGGGACAAAGTTATCCACAAGACAGGCCACATAAGACTGTTATAGGGACAAAGTTATCCACAAGACAGGCCACATAAGACTGTTATAGGAACAAAGTTATCCACAAAACAGGCCACATAAGACTGTTATAGGGACAAAGTTATCCATAAGACAGGCCACATAAGACTTATAGGGACAAATTTATCCACAAGACAGGCCACATAAGACTTATAGGGACAAAGTTATCCACAAGACAGGCCACATAAGACTGTTATAGGGACCAAGTTATCCACAAGACAGGCCACATAAGACTGTTATTGGGACAAAGTTATCCACAAGACAGGCCACATAAGACTTATAGGGACAAATTTATCCACAAGACAGGCCACATAAGACTTATAGGGACAAAGTTATCCACAAGACAGGCCACATAAGACTGTTATAGGGACACAGTTATCCACAAGACAGGCCACATAAGACTGTTATAGGGACAAAGTTATCCACAAGATAGGCCACATAAGACTGTTATAGGGACAAAGTTATCCACAAGATAGGCCACATAAGACTGTTATAGGGACAAAGTTATCCACAAGACAGGCCACATAAGACTGTTGTAGGGACAAAGTTATCCACAAGACAGGCCGCATAAGACTGTTATAGGGACAAAGTTATCCACAAGATAGGCCACATAAGACTGTTATAGGGACAAAGTTATCCACAAGACAGGCCACATAGGGCTGTTATAGGGACAAAGTTATCCACAAGACAGGCCACATAAGACTGTTATAGGGGCAAAGTTATCCACAAGACAGGCCACAAGACTATTATAGGGACAAAGTTATCCACAAGACAGTCCACTGGGTGATGATGATTTTTTTGTTGTATGCTTACTCACTTTGAACTCAAGCGTAGTCCATACATACTATTTCTACTAGTGCTTGGCTGAATTTTGCGTGTGGATTAGCTTTTCCTATTTTCAGTTTCCCTCGCTATTAGGCAAACCCACTCCGACTTCAGAGGTACTTGTAATTTACATCCCCAAGTCAAGGATGGTAAGTCAACATTTTAGTCCAACTGTCCAGCGTAGGAGTTGAACCGCTTACCTCAGCATCAGGACACCGGATGTTTAAGAACACATGCTTTTATCCATTCGGCCATGCTGACCTATGGTGGTGATGATGATGATATACATTTATTTAGAAACTTCCTGTAACATCTGTTTCCAAAGTCTTGGATTCTTCTGTCAACATTTCTATTCTGTATTCTTTAATAAGATTATATATTATTTTGATGTAGATTTGCATTAAAGCTTAATAGCATACAGAGACAAAGGTGCCTAGAGCATCTTCAAAGAATTTCCGAAAAGTTAATAACAATGTAACACAACATTAGAAGGAAATTGAATGTTGCAACAGAATTCCTGTTACAGGGGAAAACAACCATATAGAAATACAAGGGGGGGGGGGGGAGAGATAGAACAACTATTTCATGATTCCTACCCTTTATGTGCGTCTGTCAAAAACGTGCAAACAGTCAAGTGTCGCCACACAAATGTTGCTGATATGCCAACATCTGGGAGACCGCCCACGGAGTTGCAATGATGAAAATTGAACAAGAGTAAAGAAAACTAATGAACAGGATGAAAAAAAGAATTACCATTACCGAGATAGCTGCTGCAGTAAAACTGAATGAAAGTATAGTTAATAGGATTTTACACAACAGACTGAAGATGAGAAAAGTGTGTGCCGACTGGGTTCTGCGCTTGATGACACATGAACATAAGGAAACAAAGATACACTTTTGTTGACAGTTGGTTAAAAACTGCCAGTCAGAAAATATTTTGACAATCATGGTGACACTGACAGTAGGTGAGACTTGAGTTCACCATTATGACGCCCATTTCAAAATATCCAGCATGCAATGGAAGCCTCCCAACACTTGTCAAGTTGAGAGTACGGAAATCTGCGGGAAAAGTTGTGCTGGCTGCTTTTTATTTTTGGGACGCCAAATGTGTTCCATTGAAATATTATCTTCCTCATGGCAATATGGTTAATAAAATGTGCCAGATCTTCTTGCCAAACTAAGCAAGACTGTGACCAGAAAATTAGGGATAGCGTGCACTTAAAATTCCCCTTTGCTTCAAGACAACGCACACTCACAAAAACGCAGATCGTGTAGCCAACAGCAAAGGATATTAATATTAATATTTTTCTACATCTACTCTCTTCTCCAGAATTGGCTCCAGCAGCCTTATTTCTGTTCTCAAATCTTTAAAAAATATCAAAGTAAATAATTTTGACAGTATTGAAGATTTCATACTGGCATTTGATAACTGGTTTAGTGTAGGAAAAATAGGGTATTCTATTTTCAGGGTCAGGCATAGATGACATAAGTGTGCCGATTCATATGGTGGCTATATTGAAAAGGAATAAATGTTGCACACAATTTCATATCTCTACGACATTTCATTCATAGCTAGCGTAAAAACGTAAGGCCAGCCCCTTGTATATGCCATGTTAATTATATTAGAATACTAAGAAGTAATAATTTCTGACACCCTATGGGATCAAGTTCAAACTATTGACATACAATACACAAGTTGACATGCCAGACCAAGGATTTGACTCTCAATTTAGAGAGAGAGAGAGAGAGAGAGAGAGAGATTGTGCGTGCGCTTATCGCAAGGATCAGAAATGTGCAGCAGGAGTTTTGGCCATGTTATGAAAATAGAAAAACTTAAACATGTAACATCTGGAAAGATTTGTGGAAAAGGAGGCAGAGGACGACACTAAGAGAGAATTCTTGACAAGAAGGAAGTCGTAGCTGAGAGACTACGGTGTCCGTCTGAGGCTAAGAAGTTACCAGAATCGAATCCCATCACCCCCGGGAAGGTTAACCTGGTCAACAAATGCCCGCAGAAGTCGGATGTGTCGGCCTAACGGCGCAAGAACGCAGCTCTGCTGTAAACAGGCACAACGCAATCATGTCCGGGAAAGAAAAAAAAAACTCTTCGGATGAACACAGAAGAAGAAGAGGAAGAACATATCACATACTTTCCTCCCCACCCAACCACCGATATCGTGGGCAGTGAGATCGAATACATGGTCTTCTTAGATAAGACCGAAAACATAGGCTGCCCCGTCAGCACGTTACAATTCCTCAGCATTTGGAAATTGCAGAGTGTAGATCGTGTGGTTCCTGCTCTGACAAAAATCTAACGAAAGAAAACCTACCCACGTGTAGATATACATCCCACTACCAGGAATGGAATGTTTAGGCGAAGTACACCTTGAGCAAATGCAGTACAAATGAAGTCGGAAACACTACATGCGAGGTTCATAACTTGGTATGACACACTACCTGAAAAAGAGGAACGAGGAAGATTTTTTTTTTTTTTTTACACCTATGAGATGGTGTTGAAGGATTGACGTGAGTTGATTTAGGGTTTATTTTCCAGAGTGGAAAAAGTGAACAATATGAGGAGAAAGGAAGGATCTTGGTGCTATGCTGTTTCCCTCTAACAATTATTCTGCTCGTCGTCTAGCCAAAACAACATCGCAGAGTAACAGGAACCAGAATCAATAGTAATGAAATAAGTTCACGAACGCGGGCGTTCCTCGTCGAATATATATAACTTTATTGGTGGCAATCGTCCTATAAAGAGTAACAACATCACCGTTCCCATGTTGATGGGAGGGCTGGTGAAAAACAATTAATAATCATTTATAAATGTTCAATGTATAGTCAGATTCCATCCATCCACTTCCATTAATGACGAGTAACTATCCTACGGTCCATCATTCAGTAAAATACATTACTTCTTTAGTTCTAACAATGTTACTTATGCCAAGCTATGTGTATGCTGACGCCATGACCTCTGTCTGACACACGACCGGCAAATTCTGATGCAGTATACTTTCCGTCACTTTCTCCGTGTTAAAGATCCATCTTCTGATCGTTCTCCTTGCTGTAGACTAAGCATCTTTCGCTTATCTTTCTAGAGTCTTAGATGTCATGTTGGCTACGCCTTTCTACTGGATCTTTGCGTTAATATTTCAGTGTTGTTATTTCTGCGCCTGTCACCATGTCCATCCCAAAAACCTAACTGGCTTTAGTGACGTAGTACGCTGTGACGTCATCTAGCAACTTGCGTATT
Organism: Cepaea nemoralis; assembly: GCA_014155875.1. Taxonomy (NCBI): domain Eukaryota; kingdom Metazoa; phylum Mollusca; class Gastropoda; order Stylommatophora; family Helicidae; genus Cepaea; species Cepaea nemoralis. The sequence goes on from JACEFZ010023679.1 coordinate 519,589, forward strand.
TTGTAGCTTCTTAGTTAACTCTTCTTGCACTGTTTGCCACAATTTAGTATCTTATTCTTCTTCTTCTTCTTCTTTGCGTTCATCCGGAGTGTTTTTTCAGATGTGATTGCGGTGTGTCTGGTTAGGCACCCTTGGGTCGAAACCCTTAGGCCAACACATCCGACTTTTAGCGTGCATTTTTGACCAGGTTAGCATTCCACTTTTGTGGTACTGTCCACCTCCCAGCTGGTCAAGTTGGAACAGTCGAAGACTGCACGGTCATCCCTCAAATGAAGGCAGGGACAGTCCATAGCATTTTCCGCCATCCTGGGTGGCTTCCATAATTGCAGAGCCGACAAATAACGCTCTGGTGCTGGGCTCACCGAGGGAATCGTCACGTCCTGCTCATGGCTGCTTTAATTCCTCACTTCAATATATTGGGCATTTCGTTCGCCCCTGGGCCGTTCCCGCACAGACCAGACTGGTTTGCAGTCAATATCCACTCAGCGAGTTTTTCGGACATGTGCTTGTCGTTGTGTCCGTCAGAGCTGTTCCAGACACATCGGACATTCGGAAAACTATCTAGTCAGAGCTGTTCCGAACAAGAGCGGCATTCGGAAACTAGGTAGCTGTTCCTAGCACGAGGGAAGACTAGTTAGAGCTTTTCCGGTCACGAAAGACATTTCACTCGGACGTAATTGCGTAGTGCCATTTTTATTTTGCCGCCCGTAGGCTGGCACTTCCGGCTTCAGCGGGCATTTTTGATGAGGTTAGCCTTCCTCGGGTTTCGAGACTAGTTAGACTCTTATTTCGACTTCCACACAGCAAGCTTTTGCTTCGGGCTGCCACGTAATGGATTCGCAAGACAGGCGTTCCATTTTGTGTCAACGAGACAATTTTCCACCTTTGACTACACTCACTCCATGAGTACGGTTACAGACTACCTACGGGACGTGCGACCGAGGTGTTTTTCTACCTTTAGTACTCGCTCACGAGGTAGGCTACATGTGCTGCCGGCTCAGCACCTTACCTCCGTGCGTCAGTGGGCGAGTAGCGGACAAGCCCTCTCATCCGGGGATCCCTCATATCCCCCAGCTAAGAGCCATCGAACGAGTATCTGCGCTAAGCATGTAGCGTGCTCAGCACCTCACTGCAATTTTGATGTAGGTTTGTTGCGGCCAGGCTCTCGCTTCCGAGGGTTTATGGCTTAGAGAGGTTCAGCCATACACCTCGACTGGGAGCCTTAGAGGTTATGTCCGGACTGGGATTATTGGCATCGTTTGCGTTATTTAGACTGCTATCCTCAGTCTACCTGCAGAGCAGCAGGTTGTGTCTCTCTTAGTCTGGTCCCTATCCCAAGAGCTGTCCAATATGTAGTAGTTAATATCCATCGGAATAGCGCTTGGGGTCAGTGGGACACTCAAACTCCCCCACCACGGCAAGGTGGAGACACATCGGGGGAGGTATCTTATTCTAAACCACTATCCTTTGCCTCCGACGCTACATGGCACTTGGTAGAGGACGAAGCAGAAACGTGCGTAATGAATTGATTCCCGGAACTTAGAATTATCCAGACTCTTCATCAGCTCCTGAGGGAGACACAGCACACGTGTGAATATTCCGAGGTTTTGACATCTGTGTTGAATGGTAATTTCTTACAATTTGCGCCTTAAATTGGCTTAGTACTGTTCGCGTTACACTAATTCAATCAGATGATTCAAGTTGGCTAGAACCCTATGTCTCCCATGATGCCTTACAGTGTTTTTTTTTTTTTTTTTTTGGGTTGAATATCCCTTACAGGGCGTTGCAGTCAACACCAGCATTTTTCAGCTGCTGTTGATGTACTAGGCAAGATTGCGCTCTGTAGTTTGCCATTGCTTTCTGAGCGACCGGCTCAATACCCCTAAGTTACCGACGCGGCGAGAACCGCTGCCAATTCTCGAGCACATCATGTCACTCACGAGAGTATACGGGATTACGGAGAAAGACGCAAACCTCTAGGCCAGGGAGACCGGCATTTGCCTTACAATGTATGATGCCTTAAAAAAGGTCTTAAAAGTCGAGAGGATCGACTTCATTGCACCGGGTTTTATTCTTTCTGCAGGGCTGTCTGCCGAAAGCGTCGCACAAAGCAAGAACTCCGTAGCTCCAGTGATGACTCCCCAGGAGTCTCCGAGAAAAAATGCACTCGTGAACCGAAAAACATAGCCCGGATTCGAACCCAGAACCTCGGAGCACGGGGCAGACAGCTTGACCACTTCGCCACGGAAACTCCAGGAATGATGTCAAACATGGCTGAAGGCCCCATTGTAATCTACGAAACAAGTATGAAGTTCCAAACTGTACTCGCTGTATCTACCAAGGGTGTGACTCCCATTACTGGTACCTCTGCTGGCATCTGTATTCCTGAAACACGGCCGCACTTGCCATAGTTAATATCCCAGCTTTGTTTCTTTTTTCTTCACGATGACTGTCACAAAATAAAACCTTGCGTTTATCCAGTTGATTATTATAGAGGCTTTCTGATTAAACGGACTATCTGCCAGCGACAACTATTTTACTAACAGAAAAATCAAATCGGATGTCAAAACCCCAGGACGGTAAATGGTTGCAGCTGCACGGGGTTACATTGGGTCGACAACAGGGGAACATTTGGAAGTGAGTGAGATGAATCATACATCGCTTTGACAGTTTATAAACAGGTCGGAGTGGAAGCGGAAGTACTCAGCTCGGAAGAAAACAGTCCATCTGTCAATTTATAGTTTCCGGACATAAAGAAGATTGGCAGCTTGTTGGGGAAAACTGTTGTTGGGATCATACAGTAACTCGTTAGTTTGTTGGGGGAGTCAAAACAAGTGATGACAACTTTGACAGTGACTAAGCCAGGGAAAATAGATTCTTGACAATGGATGAATGTCCAAATAACACCTGGGTGGACCGGAAGAATACCGTCACGTGACCAATTTTAGGTTTTGCCAAAAACCATGATTGGAGATGGGGAGTTGACCAAAACCGTGGATTATGATGGACGTGTTTGTGGAAGAGCTCTACAGTGTTAGATTAATTTAATATTAACTGTTATGGCAAAGTGTAGTAGCCATCCCGGAATGAGGCGGTTTTGCCTAAGGTAGAACCTATTATAATTAGTTCTAATTAATATAGGCTGTAGCCTTGTTAAAACTAAAGTGTGATGATTAGCACTGTTAGTGGAAAACTAGCTAGAGTAGGAGAGTGATACTTAGCTCTGTTAGTTGAAAATAGATTAGTGAAGTGTGATAAGCTTTACTAGTTGAGAATTGAGTAATGAGGGATAATTGGGAGATTCCAGATGGCCACGATCATCTAATAGAGATCAGTGACGGGGAGACTATCACCGGTTGTATGATTTATGTTACAGGTTCCCTCTGGTTGGAATGAAGAACCCGGAACCAAGGAAAAATCCGATCCCGGATAAATTATGATGTAGAGAGATGGGCCAGCAACTTTCGCAACGGAAGAAGTTAATACACATTTCTCGGTGGAGCTTAATGGTATCTGTATCCTACATGAGTGAATACCAATCGTTAACACACCTGAAGTGATGGATGTTCAGCCCACGAGGAACTAGATCAGTAGGAACTGATGTTCACATTAGATGAAACCAAACATTGAAGTGTAGTTGTTCCACGTATCTAGGAAATCAGAACTTTCAGACTATATCTAGTGAATAAAGCAAGCCATTTTAGTCTAGACTATGACTGTTTAAGAGTGAAAATATAGAACATTTCGCTAGAAGAAACCGTCATGTTCATGAGACAGCGTTCCATGATTTTTCACTGTGCAGAATTATGAGATCGTGGTTTCTCTAAAACTATTAGGAACCATTGTGTTAGGAACAATAATAGTTTTTTTTCAAGGACTATATTTACATGGGATTCAGATCTCATGGTCATCAGAGCTCCTGGAGGAGGACATGTCTGGAGAGAAGGATACGACTTCGGTGAGGTCTATTGTACTGACTCGTGTGATGTCGTGTAATCCTTGCCATGATGTGTGCACTATGATCCTGAACTTTGAAGGCTGACATATACATTTATGTTATAATACACGACACACATTTTCTTCGCATACACGTCTCATATACGTTACACTTTTCTTTTAATAAATTAATCTTTATTAATTTTTAGAAGCAAGAGTTGTTGAGTATGTTGCGTTGGGGAAGTATGAGAGGGGGCATAATACGACAGTGAGAGAGTGATAGGAAAAGTTGTCCACGGGCTGGTGGAGTGTGTTGGACGGAAGCTGGTGGATTCTCCAGGATATTGATAAGGAAAAAAATATTATAATGTGGGTGTTGACTCTCCTCACTCCAGGGACGACACTTTAAAGGAGGACACGACAATGACTCGCAAATGGATTTTGTCGGCAAAATTATCTATCAACGCTACATTCCATTAGAAAACAGCGAGTGACATTATTCGGCCATATAACTAGGCTACCAATTGACAGTATATTACAACAAGCAAAGATATACAGACCATGTGGAACAAACAGAAAAGGCCCACTATGTAAACGATGGTTAGATAAAATAACAGTCTATGGTAATCTCGTTATTAAAGAAATAGTTTCAAGTAGTACTTTACATGACGTAGCAGTCAACCCCAGCATATTTTTGGCTGTTTGTGATTCCTGGGCAAGTTTACGTTCAGTAGTTTGCCATTGCTTTCTGAACGACCGACACCAATACCGTTTCATAATAAACCAACATAGCTGTGTTTCGAACGCGGGCATGTGGGATTATGATCTGCGTCCGTAACATCTTCGCCACGGAGCTGGCCGTTATCTCGTTATAATCTCGTATAATCGTTATATATCACGTATAATCTCGTTATATCAAGCTCATAAATGTACACACCTTCTGTTTATGCTTCACCTCGACACCTCAAGGTACAAGAGGAACAAGATGAGATCATTAATTGAAATAGTGCAATAGCGCGTAATGGGTAAACGTTCGTTTGCCGGCACAGTGATTGTGGATTCGAATCTGCATTGAAGTGGATTTTTAAACTAGACCTCATCTCCCAGGTCGACGCAGCCCAGATGAATACCAGGAAATATCTTAAGAAGTAAAGGTGGCGGTGTTATACTGACCTCACCCGCCGCGCGCTAGTTATCTAGAACATTATTGGTCTGACACCATATGACCAGTGTACCTTAAGGAGTTTAAAGGGTTTCTGTATTTGCTTATTTTACGATGGCTGTAAAAGGGGGGGGGGGGGGAGGGAGGGGGGGGTGAATGGGCCAAAAAGGTTGAGAACCATTGGACTAAATGAATCATAGACAAGACTAATGATGATACATATTTTGTCTAGTTGTTCGTGCTTTTAAAGTACACGTGTTGCTAAAGCGTAGTCTTCTGGGCTGGCGGCAGCAGGTGGTTATCCAGGTTTGCCTATCTATAGATGTCAAATCGTATTTTGTCCTCTGATTTCCACTACTTTCCTTTCCTTGCCATGTGTTCCCATCAACAAATGTAATGAAATGTATTTCAGAAGGATGGAGCGTGTATATGGTGTGCGTACTTCTTCTGCGTTCGTCCGGAATGTTATTTTTAGACGTAACTGCGTTGTACTTGTTTACAGCAGAGCTGCGATATTCGCACCTTTCGGCCGACTTCTTCATACATTTGTTGGCCGGTATACCTTCCCGGGTGTGCGTACAATTGGGGAGTAGTGTGTATGTAACTGTCCTAGAGACTGTCCCCAAGCCTCTTCAACCTATAAACAGAAAGAATTTTTAAACAAGTTGAAATGCCTGGACTCAACATCAATGGAAGAATCATAATCTTAGATATGCTGACGATACCGTGTTACTAGCAGAAAGTGAACAAGAGTTGCAAGACCTAGTGGAAGAAGTAAACAGGCACAGTGCAGAATGTGGCTTAGATATTAACATCCAAAAAACAAAAACTATGATAATTAGCAGTGAAAAGGAAAGGTCATCAATGAACATCACAGTAAACGGGCAGATACTAGAACAAGTAACAAGTTTCTCTTATCTTGGCATATAATGACAGATGAAGGCAGAAGTGAAATGGAAATAAAAAATTGAATAGGAATGACCAAAAATGCTTTCAACGCATTAAAAATGAGAATTGTCAAATGCTACATTCAACGCTACTGTCATATTCGTCAGTATATCCGCATCTCCAGGGCTTCTATGCAACTAGAAAGTCGCATAGAAGCCCTGGAGATGCGGATATACTGACGAATAGGTCGTATTTCATGGAAACAAAAACAATCAAATGCAGAGGTCCCAGAAAAACTGGGAATGAAGAGCAGTGGCGTCACTGGGGTTGGTGTCACCCAGTGCGGTAAACTCTTGGTGTCACCCCTCTAGACTTTCACCATGGTCTTCTTCCGAGTGTTCCTGTACCATATATAATCGCATATAGTAATGTTTGTAAAATAAGTCAAAAAGTTAATAAGGACATAAGAAAGAAAACAAATTGAACAAAATAACTTCAATACTTCAGGTAAAACATAAGTAAAGAACTTCGACAAACTCGGACAAAGTTAAATTTTTGTTATTTTGCTATGTCTGCTTTGTCAAATTTGCAATTTTTTTTATTTTGGTGTCACCCCTTGATGGTGTCACCCGGTGCGGCCCGCACCCCCCTAGTGACGCCCCTGATGAAGAGAGAGTTGATGAAAGAAATAAAGAGGAGGCAAGTGAAATATTTTGGTCACGTTAAAAGACATGATACTCTTATAAAAACCATACTGGAAGGCAAGGTTGAGGGCAAGCCAGCAAGAGGTAGACAACGATACACGTGGGAGGATAACAACAAGAGATGGACAAACCTGACAGAATGTACAGTCAAGACGAGAGACAGACAGTGTTGGAAATCCATTGCAGCCAACCTTCATTGCGGAGACGGCATCTGATTGATTGATTGATTGTGTATGCAAATGTATGCGTGCGCGTGTTTTTTTTAATCACAGTTATTGCCCTTGTGTAGACCTCTTCTAGGTTTAAAAAGTAAACCCAGGTGCAGCAGGAAACTGTCTAACGACTGAAAGAAAGCAAGCCATCAACATGCCGAAAGACATTCCTGGATATTTAGCGGAACAACAGCGTAAAAGTACTGGTGATGTTGCCACGGAGTGGGGGTTGCTTGAGGAATTGTATAACAAAAAGTACGATTTTTACTTCTGTGTGACTAATTAACTTATCCTCTGTAATTTTCACGCACTGTGGCCGGAGTGTCTCTCTCTCTGACTGCCAGGCCCAGTTCGTGAATCATCAAATTTGAAAAATATTTTTTTTTCAAATAAATTCATACATCAGTTAACAATTTATCGTAAGCAAGCTGTACGACAGAATTAATTGTATGTCATTATGTAAAATAGCAATCAACTGTAGTGTAAGCAAAAAATCAAATTTAATTAAAACAAAGTGGAGAGAACAAGAACAGATTCATTAGATTAGATTAAAAGTACAATTCAGTACATTACATACATTCATGATTCAACAACTACCGAATTAGAAGCAACAGAGATGTGATTCCTGAGACGAATGTTGCGAATTCCTTGGACTGCCAGAGTAACTAACGACGACTGCCTGAAACAGGCTAATGAAACTAGAACATTATATACAACAATAAGACAGAGACAAACAGCTTTCCTCGGTCATGTGATGAGAAGAGAGGCATTGGAGAACATCATAACAACTGGAAAGATCGAGGGGAAGAGAGGCAGAGGTAGACCAAGAGAAGTGATGCTGGATGGATTGAGACGGTGGCATGGAGGAATATCAGCAGCAGAGTTGATCCAGAAAACCAAAGACTGAGATCTATGGAGAGCCATGAACGCCAGCCGGCATGGCACTTGATGATGATGACATCATTCAACAAATCATTCAGTGATCTTGGAACCACCAGTTTTAACCCTACCAGACGTGAGGCCCTAAACCTAACTGTCCCCTATACCTGGGCTCCTGAGCATTAAAGAGAAAAAACCAAGATGATATAGAAAAATGTTACATGCAAACAGGAGGTTAGAATAATAAGATGTAACTTGGAGACATTGTAGAAAATAGGTCTACCTTTCATCTAGTGCCAATATTCCACCTTTGTGTGCCAATCCACCCAGCAAGACGAGCCTTGTTTCACACAGAGGTACTTCTTGCAAAGTGAGCACCAGATGTTGCTCTTCATCTTCTTGCATGGATTGTCTTTGTAAGACACTCCAGGATATTGCTTGTTGTATCTGGAGTGCTTTTCCATGCACACAACACAGATATGAATATGATTAGACGATGTCCCAGGGGGAACCTCTGGAAAATGATTCATCACCACCAAGATCTCCCCCATCAGCTGTTTGAGGGACACGCGCCCCCTCCCCCCTCTCTTACTATCGATCTAGCTCTAGATCTATAAGGTTCAAGATTCTCCTCATCACTCGAGCTCTCGCTGTCTGTGTCACTTGAACTGGAAACATATTCTTGATGAAATTCTGACCTCAGAGTCTGAATCAACCAAATTATCGATCACCTGTTGGACTGTGAAAAGCCTAGACCTACTTTGCTTTCTTGTTGAAGTGCTTGGTTCATCAGCTACTCGTTTCATTGTGAATTTTCAGAATTTTTTTCCAATTAAACCACACAAAGTCAATTCAGACACATGGGAAGACATTTGCAATGGTTAACCATGAGGTTTGACCACGATTGGTTGGTTATGTTTAGTTTGTGACGCATTTTGTTCATGTACTAGGCAAAGTACCGAAAATTAGGTAAAGCGGTATAGCAGCAGATTCGGGAATTACCGAAAAATCGGTACAGCGGTCTGGTAGAGTCTGGTGTGGCACATAATTTCGAGTGTTTAGTGGTATAGGATAGGGCTGCAACAGCTTCTCTCAATTGCCTAAAGTTTACATGCAAGTTGGGCCAATCGAGGAAGAGGGGTTAGGCAAAAAGTGGGAGTGACCATCCAACTGAAATTCAGAGAAACAAAACCATATCTCTTGTTTGTGATGCTTGTGTTGCCTGTATGCCAGAATAGTGTGGCTTGTGTTGTCTGTATGCCAGAATTATCAGGGAGATTAAATGCGGTGTTGTATTTGATCATGGCTGGCAATGATTGAATCACCAGAAAATGTGAAGTATACTGTGCTTTACTAGAGCACGATTACAAGCAAGGGCGCTTGAAGTTAAATTTTTTTTTTTTAAAAGTGTAATCACACTTTCAGTTATCAGTTGTGGTATCTTCATTGCACTCTGGACAGGTCCATAGGTGCTCAGATCCTCCCCCAAGCATATGCATCAGCGTCTGGTGGCTAATAGTGCCAGTTCTGTGTTGTTTGACGAGGCACCTCGTTTTCCCGATGTACCTCTCGCGCCTGGCCATGCCGATTCTTACTCCCAAGTCTTTCATCCTGGACAGCGATGTGGATTCACTGACTTCAAAGTCCTCTGTTCTCGCCATATCTTTAAGGACGTTAATAACATCGGCACGACCCATGGGCTGGCCATCTACAGGGGGTGCAGAGCCAGCCAGTTTATCAGCTCGTTCATTTCCCTCGACTCCCGCATGTCCCGGGACGAAGATGAAGGTGACTTTACGGACAACAGACTTCCGCACCAACTCAGTCCACTGTCTACGTACAGATCCAGCTTCAACCTTCTGAATCATGCTCATTGAATCACTTAGTACACACACGTTAGTATAATGCTGTGATTCCAGCCATATGAAAGCCTGTGTAACTGCCATCACCTCCATCATGCTGCTCGTGGTCATAGAGTGGGCACCACTGGATTCTTGAAAGGTTCGGCCCGCTGAACGGGCTGTAAATGCCCACGCACTTCTGCTGCTTTACAACAGATCCATCTATATAGATGAGCACTTCGGGGCTATCTGAGTGTTCAATTTATGGCTGTAGATCCTGGACAATTAGTAAACAAGAAAAATATCCCATGAAGGGTTAGAGATGTGGTTTTACAGAATAATACTGATAATTCCTTGAACAGCCAAATGAATATTCTGAACATTTTGAAAGAGACTAAGACAAAGATAACTTATCACAAGCATCATTTTTATTACTTCATTATTAGGAGAGAAAAACAAGAACCTATTGTGACAATTGGAAATATTTATGGAAAGAGATAGAGGAAGGCAGTGATAGAAAATTTACAGCCTTGTGTCATGGCACGAAAGAGTGTTAGCGCACAAATTGATGCATACTGTTGGGGATTGCGGGATGTGGAAATGCATAATCGCCTATGCCCGTCAGCAAGGTAGTTAATGATGATATTTAATCACACTGATTATAAAAATAAAGCTAGAAAAATGCTGTTTGGAAAGGGTAATGAGTAATTAGCAGTAGTATGGTTCTCACATTAGGGTTAGCAATAAGAGTGACACAAATAATAAATGACTGTAAAAAAATAAAATTTCTGTACCCTTTTCTCACCTTTCAGTAATTTTATGTAAAGTGTTGAGGTGTGTTTGAATTTGAAATAATATGAATAGTTATAAAACCCCTTCCCTAAACATTGATAGTATGTAATACAGGTTATTACTGGGTGGGTAGGTCTAGTGTGAAATGTTAAAATCAGTAGTGGGCCTATAAAATTACTCATTAGTTGCGGTACAAACTTCATGGCAACCGGTTGTCCCCATTATGCTCTGTTCCTGTGCCAGTGAATATCACACAGAATGCTCCTCACTGCCCCATGCCTATAAAATGTGTCCTATTAAGAAAACATCCCTGCCTGTGACAAATATCAATTCCCACTGAAAGAACATTTTCCGTAACAGCATAACAGCATAGCTTGTCACAAGCAAGCAGCATGTGTGCAGTTAAACCTTTTCTTTCTGATTGGCTGCCATCTCATACCATCAAAATCATCGTGAAGCGGTCTGTTTCCATCTCACCCATGACTGATTTTGAACCCTTGACTCTGTATGTCAGGGAATTGTGAAACTGCATCTCATTCTCCTCTAAGGCACAGCTCCAGTTACTTGTGCTGTACCAGCGCTGAAAGTTACAAACAATGCTGCTTCATTAATAATATGTTTCCCAACTCCAGTATAGTTAGTTAGTTAGTTAATCGCGGTTCCAACTTCACAGCAACGGGTCGTCCCCATTATGCTCCGTTCCTGTGCCAGTGAATATCACACAAAACGCCTCCCACTGCCCAATGTGAAAAGTGGAAAAGACAGGAGTCTCGACAAACGACAGCCCGCACAGATACACTGTGCATAATGCCGCCGCCAGAATGTCAACACAATAGTCCCCCACGAAACATTCCGATGGAATCGGCAGTCATTTTCCCATCTGGATGTTTCCTAGATGTTCACCCACACAGTACACGAAAATACAGTTCATCGTCGATGGCAGTGGCAGTCAACCAGAAGCCCAGCAGCCACGCATTTCTGCATAAGGCAAAAACCAGTCAACTCTGGGACATAGCCAGCTGCCATCGCTCCGAACATGCAGTCACGTTCCAAAAAACCTCGGGCAGATTCAGAAGCATTTCACACGAAACTCACAGCTCACAGTGTCGCGCCACGCACTCACTCAGTAGCAGGGCGACAGAACCATGAAGCCTCCTTAGTCGCCTCTTACGACATGCATGGTAGGCTACAGTGTTGCTATTCTTTGCTTCCCTTATGGGCCCCGACAACACACGGGAGCCAACTCCAGTATAAACATATGATGCAAGGTATATGTTTCTCATGTAATCATCATCATGTGCTATGCCAATAAGCATGGGCGGTCATGTTTCGCCATCTCACTTGATTACCGGAGTCGTGGATCAGCTCTGTGTTTTTGCCTCAACCATGACACATGGTCAAACCATCCAAGTATTTATTTTTCTGCCTTGCCCTTGCCTCATACAATATACTTTTGATTTGTCTATGTTTTGTAGAGATAATTTCTGTCAGGTGAAGCAGCATTTAGTAAGTATTACAGTTGTGAAAATACTTGTATGTTTTATAATTGTTGAAGTTGATTAATATAATAAACCTACCAGGGAGGGCTGTGGCTGAGGGTTGATAGTGTCCGCCTCAAACTCAAAAGGTACTGGGGTCAATTTCAGCTCAGGGTTGGGCATTTTTCCAAGAACCACTGGTATCTAATATCACATGTCTCCCTGATCTCTTGGCAGTGAGATAGGATACCACACCTTCTTGGAAAAGAACAAAAAACAAGAGGTCACTTATGCAGGTTGTGCACATTATAAATCCCATAGCAATTGAAAATCATAAAGAGTAGGCTGTCAAAATTGTTAGGGAAGAAGATTTACTACTGGTTAAAACCTTGGATGGAATCTGCCTAGATAGAGGAAGCTAATGTTACACAAATGCATGCTATAAGTCAGACACACTGATCGTTTGAACTAGATTGATGCACTTCCCTTGGAAATAAAAGAGTAGAAGACAATAAACTTATCATTTACATTTATTTTGTGGAGATTATCTTAAAGCAATCAATTAATGATGTTGACCATTCATATTCCCAACATGGTATAATGATCCCCCCGGGAAGGTTAACCCGGTCAACAAATGCCCGCAGAAGTCGGATGTGTCGGCCTAACGGCGCAAGAATGCAGCTCTGCTGTAAACAGGCACAACGCAGTCACATCCGAAAAAAAAATCCGGATGAACGCAGAAGAAGAAGAAGAAGTATAATGATCCGCTACTTATTTCATTATCCAAAACGCATGGTTCTTAAGAACAAAGTAAGCATATTTTGATTCTAGTGTAATGGTAAACCACAGATATTCATGAAAATCATGCTGTGTGTTCCACACTGGAAATGCCCACATACATCTTGTGTATTTTAGTAATCATAAATGCGTAGACAGGTAGAAAAATAATTACACATAATTCAGGAGCCTATTTTTTGCAAATGCAGGCTTATCAGGCAATTGAAATTTCATATGCCAGGTAAAAATGTACAGGTGCCATAGGGAGTAAATGCCCAGGATCTTTCCACCCCTGCATGTGGATATTGTGAAATGTTTAATTGTAGTTGATTCTACACTTTGTTAACATTGCAGACTATGGCATCAGCTGACATTGAAACTTCTAATTTTTGTCAAGAATCCTATCTTTGCTAAGGGAGATGGGACTTCTCAAGGTAGGTAACTCTTAAAGATTGTTACTTTAGTAATAACTTTACTGATGTTGGCCAGGTTTCTGTAAGATTTGGTTTGGTTTGTAAATTGCCTGGAGGCGCTGTGACTGAGAAGTTACCTGTCCCCCTCAGGCTCACAAGGTACTGGGTTTGATCTCACCACAGGGCTGGGAATTTTTCTAAGAATCATTAATATCTAATTATCTCCCTGATCTCTTAGGTTATGAGATCTGATACTTAAGATTTTGAATCATCATTCATCATCATGTGCCATGACGATAAGCGTGGGCGGTCATGTTCTGCCATCTCACTTGATCACCAGAGTCGTGGATCAGCTCCGCATTTTGAATACGGGTGAAAAACAGCCCTAGCATTTCGGATAAGGGTGAAAAACAGGAGGTGCAAGTTGTACACATAAAAAAAAATATCACTGCAGGTGGAAAACCTACCTACGGGTAGATCAAGGCTGTTATTTTCTATTAAATCTGTTTAGAGGGAACAAACCTTGCACAAATGCGTGAATGTGATGGCAGACACACTGACCTTTGAAGTGCAATTCGCTTTTAAGTTCCATCTTTATTCAGGACAGCATTGTTTCAACTATCTTTCATCATTGTGTCAACAGTTTATGTTGTAATTATTTCACATCACTTGTAAGATTGTGTTATTGAGGTACAGGTGGGGCATGGTTAGGATACAAGTCTTACATCATGGGACACTAGTTCTAATCCTCAGTAAGGCCAAGAAGTGAGTAAGTGTCAGGGTGAGTGTCAGAGGTGACAAAAGTAACTTCACCTGTAAACTGTATTGTGACTGGTGACTTCTTGGGCAAGCAGATTTTATTCCACATTCTACAAAAAAGAGTCTCCCAGTAGATGTCACCGATAGTAAACAATATGCCATAATGATAGTTTGTGTAAGTGCATACTGTGTTTTATGTATGGTCTGCAACAGATAATTGTTATATCTTTTACAACATAGTCTTGTCTTTTGAGTTTCATTTGTTCATTGTCAAAGCACAGCACTTGAAATTTCAAGATGAAACTTTCTGTATGCTTGTTTCTGCTTATGCATTTGTCTCAATATCTTCATTTCACCAATTCTCTGCTCACTCCCTCCACCCTCTATCATGAGTAATTAACAGAAATGAGAAGTAGAATTGATAAACTTTACTAGAACAGTCACAGGTGACAAAATGGACGTTGCGGCTAGAGCCTACATACAGCAGCACTCAGACAATAAATAAACACGCTGATTCAGTGGCATAGACAAAATATATAATAGTTGCTTTGCTGATGTTAATTCTGTCCGACTGTCATCTGCATAGTTGTGTACCATGCAATGGACATGTAGTTGAATGAAATCATGCTGGCAATGCATGCTGCTTGGAAATATGTGTCAGAAATAGGATCAGGAGCAAAAAGTCATAGTAAATGGTTATCCATTTCATTGGCCATTAATATAAAAACAGTTCATAGAAAATGTATTAATATCAGTGGCAGACTATTTGTTTTATAATGTTCCAGTGTCATAAAGTGTATCTCCTTTCTTATCATATATTTTACTAACCTGGCATTTAAACAGATATACCACTGAGTTGGCGGCGTGTGTTTGATTTGAGATGTCCATGCTCTTAACTTCCGTCCCACAGATATACTTACGGATTTTCTTTCCTGTATTGGTGAATACAAAATCACTTAATAATTGTACAAGTCAAGTTCTGCAAAACTGTTCACAAATGTGTGTGATATTATTTGCAACATTTGGGTATTCCTGGCTTGGCTTTTCCTGTTGTGTGAATTGCTGCTAACCCAGTCAACAAATGCCCGCAGAAGTCGGATGTGTCGGCCTAATGGTGCAAGAACGCAGCTCTGCTGTAAACAGGCACAACACAATCACGTCCGAAAAAAGTCTCAGGATGAACGCAGAAGAAGGAGAAGAATTGCTGCTTGCTTTTTTTTTGCTGTTGAATAAAAACTTGCTATCATACACTTGATTATTTTTGTTATTTTTCAGCTGTATGAAAACTTCTTGTCTGATTTTGAGCACAGGTGAGTTTGATTAGAGAAATTAGATATAGACAGTCAAGGTTTTATGAACATGTATATGAGATGAACTATGATTGCTTTTGTTTATCGATATAGTGCATAATGATGATCAGTTGTGGTCTGAATCTTGTGACACTAGCGTACTGTAAGACCACCAAACAACATGTATTTTCAATATTAACAGAGACACTGACAGCATCATTCTCCTTTTGTATAACACACATTGTAATTTTACATACATTGATGAAACCAATTACTAGACATTCCTCCTTCAGGAAAATACAAGGCAATAGAAATATGAGAAGAAAAATAACACTAAAAAATGGCAAGAATTAGAGACAGATCAGACAACAAGACTGCCCCAAATATGACACATCAATCCAAATTTCTGTCCTAGAGTAACAACCCTGGAAACAAAACTTTACAGTCCACTGAGTGAACTAAAAAAGACAATTAAATTTATACAAAAAACAACTGTAGTAGTGTATAAGAATACGAAGGCTTGTTGTTTTCTTGTTGATATAACGTTTATTACTGTAAGATGACAAAGCTTCGATGTTCTCCTCCACACAAGACAAAAGGCCGGATCTTAACTGCCCTTGCCAACCCAATACGTCACGATTGAGCATCTCTCACCCTTTCACTCTCGATGCTCAATCGTGCTGTATCTGTTTCCCGCTAGATTCTAATAATACCCCAATACTCCTCCCTTACTGTTACACAACATTGCAAATGTAGACCAATTTATTTCAAACGAACAAAAGAAGAAGAAGAGACAGAGAAAGCTTTGGAAGGGGCTACAAAGGAAAGGAGGGCTTGCTATGGTTGAGGGATTAATATTATAAGGTCTCTTGGGGGATAAAATACAGGAGAGAGGAGGAGAATAATTTATAGCTTTCAAGGTGTAAGATGCTTCAGAACTGTTGCTGAGCACAATTTTAATTTTTCTGATTTGTGTATGTTTTATTATATATTTTATTTTGCCTTGTTTTTAATTAGTGTGAAAGTTAGATTATTTGTCATTTGTAATGATCATCACATGTGGTAATTTTATTCACTGAATTGTATCTTGATCAGTGACACCCTTGATACTGCCAAAACAAAAGTCCTTATCTATCAAGCCTGTGTCCTTAGTACTCTTCTTTATGGCAGTGAAGCCTGGTCAACTTACTCACACCAAGAGAAATGTTTAAACAGCTTTCATATGCGGTGTCTGTGAAGAATACTTGGTATTAAGTGGCAAGACAAAATCACAAATACTGAAATATTGGAAAGATCCGGTTGTGTGACGGTTTGTTCCATGCTCAGTCTTCGTAGACTTAGATGGATAGGACACGTTAGGAGGATGGATGATTGTAGAATACCAAAGGACAATTTTTTTGGTGAATTACAGATGGGTAAGAAATTTTGGTCAGCCTCTACTACAATACAAAGATGTGTGTATGCAGGACATGATTTATACAGGCATTGATAATGAACATTGGGAGCAAGTCGCCGCTGAATGTGTTGCATGGAGGGCAAATATCAGAAATGGAATAAAGACAAAGGAGAAAATGATTGCAAATAAGTCACACACCGAGCGTGTGAGATGTAAAATGGTGCATGATGGTAGAAATGACCATGTGTTCAGATGCATCCAATGTGGACAAACATTTGTAGTGCGAATAGGCCTTATCAGTCACATTCGTTACCGCCATGGGTTTTAGTTATTATGCCTTTTTGAAGCACAATGTAACAAACTACCGTCTGTCAAGAAGGCAAGGTGCCAATGAATGATATCTTTTCACTTTATGGATACAGGCTTGTCTTGCATAAGAATCTATTATCTGCATTTAAAACTTGTCACAATATTCTGATGTAATTAATGATCTTCTTTCAGAATAAACCCGTTGTCCCTGGCAGAGCTATGTGTCATCATAGTTAGACAGATTCCTGGTAAGTTTAGTTACATTTGTGGTATGATAATTAGATGTCTGGTAGGTTAGTTGGTTAGTTTATATTTCTGATCATGCATATAAAACCTCACTTATACTTTCAAATACTTCAAGTGTTTTAGTTAGCATGTATCAACCTGAGGTCCTGGTTTAATTCCCAGCAGTAGCAGGATAATTTATGTGATCGGAGGTCAGCATGGCTGAATGGATAAGAACATGCTTTCTTAAAAATCCAGTGTGCTAATGCGAGGTACGGGGTTCAACCCTTACACTGGATAGTTTAACTAAAATGTTGATTTCTTGTCCTTGTCTTGGGGTAAATTACAAGTACCTCTGAAGTCAGAGTGGATTTGCCTGATGGCGAGGGACACTGGTAATAAGGAAAGCAAATTCACACGCAAAATTCTGTCCAGTGCTACTAGAAGTAGTGTGTATGGACTACGCTTGAGTTCAAAGTGAGTGAGCGCAAAATAAAATCTGTGACTAGTCCAGCACTGGGGTTAACTCAGCCTCATCAACTGGGCACCCAACATTACTTGAAGTGTTTGATAGAATAGGTTGAGTTTTGTTTACAAAAGGCTGACTGCCACGGTGGTTCAGCAAAATTTACTCAGCGAACCACATGAGAATTTTAGTGTTTACATAAAGGGCCCCTTTTCATGCCACGAAGCATATTTGGCATATGGTGATAGCCCCATAGTTGTAGACAGATTAGCACTCGATCATGTCAGCACTCGATCATCTCAATATCACGCTGGCCAAGCGATCACACACTTATGTGAAAATTAAGCATTAAGAAAAGTCTGGTTTTGTATTTCTGTTTAGTATAACTGTTTCAGCTGTCAAATGTAAATAGATATTTTGATTAAACTGTTTTTCTGAACGTGGTGTGTGTGTGCTGTTAGTGCAGCAGGAGGGGGAAAGGGGGTGTTAATATAAGGATGAAAAAAATTGTTTCTCAATACTCTTTTGACGTATTAATCTGTAGTAAACAGATCAAATAGACAACACATGCAGATCAAAATAAATCATGATAGTTACTAGAAAGGATGTAGCTGAACTTTGAAAGATTGCGAGCTAAAGATCCGCATTGCTGTAATTGATGGTGATGAAATGCCAATTGTTTGATTATAATTTGGCTTTTATAGTGTGTTTTCCTGTATGCCATTAAAATTTAATTACATTTTTAGTGCTCTGTCTAACAAAATTGCATATCTGTTGCCTTGACATTGCAAACACATCTAGTCCCTATTGGCTGTTTGTGATTTATTACGCAGTTTTATATTCAGTAGCTTCCCATTGCTTTCTGAACGAGAAATCAACATTTACGTCCAGCTGACCATTATGTGGAACGAACCTACTGTGCCACCATCCTTCACAAATTTAAATTATTCAAAGGATATTTGTAAACATTTTTATAATTAGAATCACAGTTTTTTATTTATTGTTTGCAAAACTGTTGTTTATTACAGTTGGTTATTGTAATAGGTGTATTTTTAAAATGTTGCAGCTTCGTTGTGATATTGGGTAAATTAGGTGTTGCAATTGTGGCAAATACACATTTCTGTAAATCATATGGTTTACAAATACAAAATAAAATGTTTGCATTTTTTGTCTTTATTATTCATTTGTGCCGGCTGCCTGGCCGAGGGGTTAGCAGCTTTCTGATGAGCGTAATCTAGCCTAGGAATCAACATACAGCTGAAAGATGCTTGTTTTGACCACAATATCCTGAAACAGGATGGAAACGCGGAAACAAACAAAAAAATTATTCATTTGTATTATATTCCTATATTTTTCCCCACTCAATTATTCAGATCCCAAACAGGCTGTCGAGTTTCTTGATAAGATCAAAGACAAGGTGAAGTCTAGTGATGAAGGCAAGGTGTTGATAATGACTTCCATTGGCATCATTCATTTGCGCAACAAGGAATTTCCTCCTGTGAAGGTAGAAATGTGCTTTGTTATTTTGAAAAAAAATGTAACTACTTTTATAATTGGTACCTTAGATTGAGTTAAGATATCAGATTACCAAAATGGTGTATAATTATTGCATGCCGGACAAAGTCTAGGGTTGCGTGGTGAGATAATTTTGTCATGAAGTTGCTGTGGCAGATAATGAAGGAAAATCATTAAGTAAAAGGAATTTTATTATAAAGTGCATGGAGATCATACTTCAGGACTTGGACTGACTCTAAAGGAATAAATATTGAGCACAACCCACTACTGGCAACACTGATTGTATTCTGGTATGAACCTAAGGCCTGCACATGTCAATTTGGAAGCACTAGACTCGAGTTTCGCTCTCGTTTGAGCTCATCAGTAGTGCATATGCTTGACCAGACCCGGAAACAAACCCCGGATCACTGGCGGGATGAAGCGTGTGTGTAACCACTAGACCACGTGGCATATGCTAGGACACGGCCAAATTATCACAACAGAATATTACGTCGCCCATCGTAGGCTGTAGCTCAAGATTTGCCCGATCGCCGCGACTGACGTCCGTATACCCCATGCAGTGGTCGTGCCGAGTGAGTGGTTTGTGCATGCGCAATATCAATTGCACAATGGCCGCTCCATTTATTGGCTTGCACCATGGAAGAACAACTGGACCTTATTCTTTTTTTGTATGATCAGAAGGCATGAAATCTTGTGAAATCTACAGAAGAATGATGGGTCAGTATGGAGACAGTTGTTTGAGTCACGGAAGAGTATGAATGAGTGTTAAGAAAAGATGCAGAAATCCTCAGGGAAAGTCTTCATGACCATCTTTTGTGTTATCAAATGCCATATTTTGGTGCATTGTAGAAAAGGGGTGAAACTGACTAGTGCTCGATACAGTGACAATGCTATTGAAGAAATTGAAGCCCGTGATATGATTTTAAATGGTGGGGGTGGGGGGGGGGCCTTTCCTCAAAAGGAGTATTGTTATTGCACAACATCCTCCGAAGTTGGAGAATATCTGCCTGCATGGCGAGGAACCACCAGTCTGCACACCAATAAGCCAGACATGGGACAACGGATACTCACGCAAACTCCAGTCAAGGATGACATCACACTGATGTTGGAAACAGGATGTCATCATCCGACATACAGGACGTCACGCTGGAATTCACAGCCAGCAAACGCAAGCAAGCAAGCACTGCACAACAACACCTGCCCCCATGTGACTGCACAAACAGTGGATACGCTACATGCTCTGAAATGAGAGGTCTTGAAACATCCAGCATACAGTCCAGACTTGGCTCTATCAGACTTTCACTTGTTTGAACCATTGAAAGAACATATGCGAGGTCAAAGGGTTACAGATGGCAGCAAGGTAAATGGAAGTGGTACAGAATTGTTTTTAAGCCACCAAAAATTTTTTCCAAGAAGGCATCAATAAACTAGTGGACAAAGCCAGGCAGGGTTACTATGTTAGAGAAATATACACACAAAATTTCTGGTTCAGACTATTGTATAAAAGTTATTCATAAAATTCCTGCTACTTAATGATTTCCCCTCATATACCGATCAGATATTTTAAAAGCAAGCATAATGGTTAAACTGCGGGAGCAAGGTTAAGACAAAGAGGTAAAGACCTGGATAACTTGGCCACATGCTGTAATCAGAATAAGAACACAGGTCAAATTCAAACCTGGTGATTGTGTGAGATGGCAAACAATGACTACCCACATTTATCGACATGGCACATGATGGTGATAAATATAAATTATTTAAAAATGATATATTTATTTTTTATTATTGAAGTATTGCTTCATTCAAAGTCACATACAAGAAATGTTTTTATAAATTTCCACATCCATGGGTTATTTTATTTTATCATAATATTATGTAATATTGATCAATATTAGGCACTGAATATATTTTTCCTATTGATGTTAACATAACATATTCTTTAAACTTGTTGCAGACATTAACAGAGGAATGCCAAGGAATTCTGGATAACATAGACGGAGTGACCACCGTTCACGGTCGCTTTTATGAGCTGACTAGTAACTACCACAAGTTGATGGGCAACCATGCACAGTACTATCAGGAGGCTCTGAGATTCCTTGGCTGCACAGAGTTGAAGGTAGTTTCATATGTGAAAATTAAGCATTCAGTAAAGTCTGGTCTTGTATTTCTTTTTTAGGATAACAGATTCATCTGTCAAATGTAAATTGATATTTTGATTAAGCTGTTTTCTGGAATGTGTGTGTTTTTAGTGTAGTAGGAGAGGGAAAGGGGGTGTTAATGTAAGGAAGAAATAGTGTTTCTAAATGCTCTTCTGATGTTTTAGTTAATTGTAGTAAACAGATCAAATAGACAACACATGTAGACCCTAACAAATCATGACAGTTACTAGAAAGGATGTAGCTGAACTTTGAAAGATTGCGAGCTAAAGGTGCTCAGTGCTCACAAATTAATTTGGCTGGAGTGGCAAGATGTTGATAAGCATGATCAGTCATACTAGTCAACAGGATACCTACCTGATAATGATGGTAAATACATTAATGACAGTCGACTTCTTATGCACTCATGCTGATTTAGTGGCTAGTGCACTTGCCTGCCAAGACAATGAATTGGTTCCCAACCTAGCAGAGACAGGATTTTATTTCCGACCAGTCAGTTTCAGGGGTCGACCCAGCCTCATAAAAATGGGTACCAGACAATTTTTCTGAGAAAGGTGGTGCGGGAAGTGATTGGATTTCCTCATATATTGTTGCCTAGAATATATGAAGGGCTAACATTTCACATCTGTCTCCGTGGCGATGGTGTTGCAGACGCGATTTGTAATGCCGCTTACTCGTGTTCGAAACACAGCCAGACAATAAATTGGTTCCCAACCTAGCAGAGACAGGATTTTATTTCCGACCGGTCAGTTTCAGGGGTCGACCCAGCCTCATAAAAATGGGTACCAGACAATTTTTCTGAGAAAGGTGATGAGGAAAGTGATTGGATTTCCTCATATATTGTTGCCTAGAATATATGAAGGGCTAACATTTCACATCGGTCTCCGTGGCGATGGTGTTGCAGACGCGATTCGTAATGCCGCTTACTCGTGTTCGAAACACAGCGGTGACCGATTTGGCAGCAGACCGTGTCTGGCTGGTTTTAACGTGTTGGTATGGAAGCCAGTCATTCAGAAAGCAATGGCAAACTAGGTAACTTAAAAAAAAAAAAACTTGCCAAGACATCAACAACGGCAGTAAAATGCTGGTGTTGACTGCAGCGTCCTGCAACTTAAAAAAAAAATAACATTTCACATCCCGGCTGCAGTATGTGTTATGGGACAACTTTTAAAATATACTTCTTCTTTGTTCAGATTCCATACTTATGCTGCATGTGTATATACAGGTCTCTTACCAGGTTGTAGTACATTGTCATCTCATAGTCAGTGGTGTAATCCCATGGCTTCTGCCTTAGATGAGCACACTTGGTTTGATCACATAGGTCTCCATCAGTTGAAATGATGTATTAGTGATTAAATATGGTCGTCATCATCACACTCTGGACAGGTTCATTGATTCGTCAGTACCGGGGGGGAGGGGGAGGTGGTGTTTGAAATGATGTAATAGTGATTAAATATGGTCGTCATCGTCGCACTCTGGACAGGTCCATTGATACTTCAGTATCCTCCTTAATATTGCTGCCAGTGTACAGCGACTGATCGCACTGGTTCTCTGTTGATTAATCGAATTTCAAATGAGTTGATGTACTGCTTCTTAAACATGAAAGTTGTTGTTCTTACTGGGCCATTCTAACATTGACACTATAGCCCTTATTTGATTAATGAAGCAACACTCAAGTTTGATGTAGTCAGCATCATGCCGACTGCCTTACCTGCCAGAATATTTTCCGGTCGCTAATATGGCGGTTAGGTGTTGAACCGTTTAGGCTTGTGGTGTATTTATGTTTGCAGCTACAATTTGCAATTGCATTATCCTCATGTTGGACTGGTAGTACATGGTTTCGTCACCCTGCTGCTGAGTGAGTGCGTGAGCGACGCTGTGAAGTTTGTGGGGAATGCTTTTACATCTGTCCTGAACAGTGACCTGCATGTTCGGAACAATGGCTACTGGCTGTTGCTGAATAGACTAATTTGCCTTTTTGGTTCACGGGTGCATGTTTTAGGAGACTCCCGAGTCGGCGCTGAAGCTGCGGAGTTCGTGCTTTATGCGACACTTTCGACGGGTCGCCCTGCTGTGAAATACCGAGCCATGTGAGAAAACCCGGGTCAGTGAGGTCTTTCTGATGACTGCAGAGTCCTTAGACGATGAACTGTGGTTTTCGTGGATTAATTTTGTGTTGGCATTCTGGCTGCGGCATTATGCACAGTGTACCTGTGCGGGCTGTTGGATTGCCAAGACTCCTGCCTATTCCACTTTTCACATTGGACAGTGGGGAGCATTTTGTTGTGTGATATTCACTGGCACAGAAATAGAGCATAATGGGGACAACCTGTTGCCGTGAAGTTGGAACCTTGACTAAATAACTAACTAACTATATTTTCTGGTGCACATGTCATAAGGTTGGACAATCCCCCAAACCCATGTGGTAAACAATTGTTCTGTTGACTTTTTTAGGATATGCCTCTAGCGGAACAGTCAGAGAGGGCGTTTAACATAGGACTTGCAGCAGTCATCGGGGAAGGAGTCTACAACTTTGGTGAGCTCCTGGCACATGACATTTTGGCATCACTGAAAGGCACAGAGAAAGAGTGGCTAGTGGATCTGCTCTATGCGTTCAACAGTGGAGACATTGATAAGTTCCATGCATTGAAAGACAAATGGTCTGGACAGGTATGTTTAGAATTGTTATTGTTGTTATTTATGCCAATATTGCTGAATTTTCAACTGTTGAGAACACATTGCTATTCTTATGAAAGTGATGGTTCTAGAAATATTAATTTGGGAACTTGATGATGATGACAATGAAAATTGCAGGCACAGTTTGGATTGTTGAGTTATATCAAATATAGTTTATAGTGCATAGGTTCCAGAAAAAAGACCTTAGTGATAAGAAAACTGGCTGTATATACTTTGCTGTCATGAATGGGGGAAAACTTGATGCAATAGAACAGTATGACCAGAAAGTTCTTTGTCTGAAACCCACAGAGCACATGAAGGAGAGGATGACCTAGAAACACAGAGAAGAGAATTAGAGACAGAAATTAATTATATGGGGAGGACATGGACGGAACTGCATGAGATAGCAAAAGATAGGACAGCTTGGAGTAAGTTGGTTGAGGACATGTCCTAGTAGAGATCAAGGGTGAATGAAGAAGAAGAAAACAAACATGTTAAAATTCAGTCAGCTATTTATAGCTGAGGTCAAGGAGACTGAGAAGTGTTCTGTATAAAACAATATGTAATTAGTCAGTGCAGACTAGGAAGCATGTAAGCAGATGTTGCTCTACAGAATTGAGATCTGAAGCATTATTAATGAAATGGGTTTATCACTAGGTGCAGCTGAGATGTGATCTGTATTTGAATGTTGACAATCTCATTCAGTTGTCTGATCATTGGTGATCATAACTCTCCGATCCTCGCTCTCATCCGATAGTTTCTTGAAGTTGGCGTTGCATATATTGTTATTTGTTGCCAAGCTGTGTAAGCTTTCCACTTAATCTTTCTGTCTTCATTGGCCTCTCTTGCCTAGTATCTTCCAATGTGAGGCTATTTTCTCAAATCCACTCTTCTGTTGATATGCTCCATTTGCCTTTTCCGTATGGTTTTGAATCACACAGCACCTGCAGCTCTCAGTACTTCGGCTTTTGTTTTCTTTCTGTCCAAAATATTCTTTAAAAATAATCTCCTTTTTCCCCAGTTTCTTCACCATTCCATAACTCATTGTCCAGCATTCACATGCACACTGAAGAATAGGTCACATATAACTTTTCAGTAACCATGATTTTTATGCTTCTAATGATATTTCCGTTTTTCATGCTGTTGCTCATTCTTGTAAAAAGAATCTTTTGTTGTATCCAATCCTTTGTCACTTATCTCTGTCATATCTTCTGTTAGATGTCACATATGTCCTGTATATTGAAAATGATTGACCTGTGATTTTTGTTGGCTTTTATTTTATATGAAGCATATTGGAATCTGTGCTTTCAAGGAAACTACCAAAGATTCAGTTTTGCTAACAGTTAATGATAATTCCTTCTCATTCTCCTCCACCACTTTGTCTAGAATGACTTGCAGACTACTTTCAGACTCTGCTATTAAATCTGCCATTTATATATGTCAGAATATTTCTATTTTGGTCTACAACATTATCTTTCTTTAAGATGTTTGATGTTCCTGAATATTGTCTCACTGTAAGTGTTAAAAAATCACTTGATAAAACTAACCCTGGTCCTGAATTCACTTAATTCAGCTATGTATCTGATTGCAGTTTCTTGCTCTCAATATCATTATCATCATGGGCTGTGCTTCTTCTGTAGCAACCCCAAACTGAGTTTCTGAAATTTCAGGTTGTATTTTATTTTTGATCATTTCCAAATAATGCAAAGGAGAAGTTTGATAATGTGACTCATTAACTGATTGTTCTTTGTCCATTGAAATGTATTTTTGTATGTGGTTTGCCACTGTGTAAGTAATTTTATTTGGGTACTTTCCAGCCTGATCTGAAAGCACATGAGACACCTATGAGAAATAAGATAAACTTGCTCTGTCTTATGGAGGTAACTTTATTTTGATTGTTTGTTGGAAGTTACTGTAACATCAGTTTGTTTGGTTATCAACGGCTAGCTGTAGTTGGAGCTGACGCCTTAGCTTAATGACCGTGAACATGTTTCACAATTTCCCGTCATACCAAGTCGAGCGATTTGGGAGCAGACTGCATTATGTTGATGTTTATGATGTGAGGTGTTGGTCGTTCAGAAAACAATGGCAAACTACTGAATGTAAAAATTGCCTAGTAAATCACAAACAAGTCCAAAAATGCTGGGATTGAATGCAACATTCTGTAAAAGACATGCAACTAACAACTGTGGCTGGGCTGGAAATTATTAAATGAAGTGGGAGCATAATGTGGATAAGTAATTGAACAGGCAGTATAAATTGTCAAGAGCATATGGAGTTTCTACACAAGATATGCAGGTGTGCAAGGAAATGAACATGATGATAGACTGGCTGCTGATGATTCTATCGGTGGGGAGCTACTTTATGACAAGACTGATATGGTGAAGCTCTCAGGGGCTGTATGGATAATGCAAATAAAGAAAAAGACATGCTCCATACCTGGAGAGGCTGATTAAGTGGGGAGTGTCCAAAGGTTTAGATGACACTGAATGCATTGAGGAAAGTACAGGTGGATGTTGAATCAGGCTGCCACTGATACCATCAGCATGGGAACTCTTTGTTGGCTACTGATGTTGATTCTTGAACTCATACATTTCAGCTAAAGTCTTTGTCCACTGGTGAGAGACAAGCCAGTCTGGCATCACAGATTGATAAATATACTTGGAAGAAGATGTTAGCAAGTAGTAGCAATGCAGTTGCACTGGTCATAATTTTTTTGTTAAAAGAGAAAAATAAAACCACAACAGGCAGAAAGGTGTCAAAGCTGATGATAAAATGTAACCCTTTACAGGGCACAGGTTTTTACTTTTTGTAACTCAACAGGCAACATTTTTCAGGTTGTCAGTCAGATTTAGGGTTAACATCAAATCTAAGCTGTTAGTGAAAATATTTTTGTTAAATAAAGTATAAAATGAAGGTAAATGAATGCAGATTTATTATTTTACTCACACATGCAATAAATAATCCAATGTTGCCTGCATTTCGGTTGCATTTGTTGGAACCCATGCTCGTCCATTTGTCTGTTTGATCTTTTTGTCTAGCATTTGTTTGATCGGTAATCGTTTCAAGTCTCAGAGAGATCCGAAATATGTACACTGCTTACTCTGATATCACTAATAGATGTCTAGCACCGATTCAGTCAACTTCGTGCACTTCATTGTCACTTAAATTGAACCCAGCAAAATCTCTACTATCACTTGAAGAATCGTCAAAATCCATTTTGAAAAACAGCATAAAACCCCCCAAAAACTATACAACAATCCGATCAGATTTAAAGAAAAACACTTGCAAATGGAGGCCCACGTTATCAAGCTATAGGCAAAACCGAAAGTAGACAATCAGAAGTCTCGCAAAGTCTCATGATTGCATGATTACAATGCTTAGTAGTCATGGACGCTTTCAGACATTTTGCCCGTTCAGGAGTCAAGACGCTTTTGGCCGCTGTGCCTTGTTTTAAAATTGGTTGCGATAAGAGATGCAGCCACAGAAAGATGTTAAAGGGTAATGATTTAAAATAATTAAAGGAACTGGTTGAGCTGATCTAAATTAATGTGACTGTTTCAAGAGTTAAGTATATACTGCATTGTTTTTCCCATGAAAGTGTTGTTACATAACACTGGCTGCAGATTTGATAGCTTAGTTCTTGTTTTTCAGATGACTTTCCAGCGTCCAGCTACAGACAGGCAGCTAACATTTGACAACATTGCACAGACAGCTAAAATTAACAAGAATGATGTGAGGCTCTTTTATCCTACATAATTCTTTAACATAACATACTGATTTTTGCATTTTAATGTATATTGTGTCATTTATGGAGTCATTTGAAATCATGTCATCTTCTGCGTAACCTTTTATTGCAGAACAGAGCGTAGGCCCTCAAGCATCATTGACCAAGCCCTCCTATGTTTTGTCCTGTGTCTTCCAGAGAAAGGACTGTCTAGTTATACTATTAACTGGTGTTTCTCAATGTGTGTCCCAATCTGTGTCAGCGTCTTTTTCTCACCTATTTACTGGAATTGAATTTGTTTAGTTCTCTCCAAGAACTCCACATTAGTAATTCTGTCGTACAGTATTTTAGTATTTCTATTCTGCACAGGTACTAGTTAATGAATGCTTGTAGTTCATTACTAATTGTTGCTCCGTGTTTCCGATCCATTCAAAAGTACTGGTTTATCATTAAGAGTTAAATATTCTAAGTTTGGTACTAAGTTTAATTTCTTTTGACTTCATTCAGTTTGCTAGTGCTGTGAAAGCTCATTGAATCTGTATCTGTATCCCCATCTTTGTCTTCATTGCTGCCTAGATAAGAGTTTCATTCCACATCTTGAAGTGAAATTTCACCAAGGGAGATCAGGTTGTTATTTTTAAAATTTATTCTTATTATCTTTGTCTTTTCCCTCTGAATATTTAGACATAATTTTTTTGTAATCTCCTATAAAGCTAGTTTAATTGATCTTGCATCGTATTTGTATGTGGGACAGGAGGGCAATGTTGCCAGTGAAGCCCAGGTCATCGAGTTGGTCTCTCTGAGAACACAGAGCGTTAATATAATTGATACGATCTTTAAATAATGTTTTACTAATTTTATAAATGTGTTTTTCAGGTTGAGTTGCTGGTAATGAAGGCTCTTAGTCTGGGACTTGTCCGAGGATCCATTGATGAAATAGAGCAAAAGTGTCACATGACCTGGGTGCAGCCTCGTGTGCTTGATAGGAAACAGGTAAACTGTGGGGGGTAATCATTAAGTTATTGTAAGGTAGGCTGAGACCTCAAGTCTTTGTTGAAATAACAAGAAAAGTATCAGCTTTAAAGTAAAGGTTTGGTTTAGTTTTCAAGTATCACTTTCAAGGATGCACACGGATACCTCCATAAATGCTCCAGTCTGTCCATAGATGACACCAGAGAATCTCAGCACAGTGCATGAACCAGGGAGGATCCACATGTATGTTTCCTAGAATCACATATGATATAAATATTCTTTGTGGATAGTTTGTTAATGTAGGATATTTAGCCTGGGCAGTAGTCTATCCAGCCTGTTTGTTTCAATTTCCAACTGTCCAGGAGGTTTTAACATGTATGCATCCTCGATTTTTTTTTAAACCTTGTCTGAGAAGACTAGATATCTGACCCACTACTCTTGTATCATGGGGGTTATACCATCCTTGTTATATTTTTGTAAAAAATCCATACTTAAATTAGACCATTAATTATACCAGGTCTACAATAGAAGAGGCAGAGACTGGCTTATGAGGATTCTTGCTGGTCTAAGGCAGTGGCATAGAGGAGTGTCATGAAAAGAACTGATCCAGAACACTCTTGGACCAGAGTTGAGTCAAGTACTGACATAACAGCAATTGGGGCATTCCCTTACAGTGCTTTGTCCTCATCTTCAACAGCCAGTGAATTGTTCCAATACCAGTAGCAGTCTGATTATGCCTGTGTCTGGCCTTTCCTCAGAGTTTTGAGTGTTGGTCAGATCCTCTGGTCACTCCCTGCAGCACCATTCTCTCTGAGTAGTGATGATCTACCTGTTCTTCTGCTCTATGCACCAATTCCAAGATCTGTGGAGAGATGTGAGTGCCTAGGCAGCTTTGCAAGGCACCTGATGATGATACTGCTGCATGAGGTGGAGATGGATAACATACCTTTAAGTCACTCACTTCTTGAAGACACGTTATCTATTATCTAAACAATGACTGACAAAAGCCTGCAACATACAAGTAACACAGATAACTGAGTATGTCTGTTGTAAGAGGCAGTGGTAACATGTTACTGGATGGCACAAGCAGAATACAATTGGAAGGTTCACCACAGTAAAAATGTGCTTCTGGAACAAAGACATGGTGGCAGTTTCCATTGGCACCTTGCCGTCTTGACAGACGATAGTTTGTGCTTTAAAAAGGCATAATAACTTTTAACTATGGCGGTAGCGAGTGTGACTGATAAGGCCAATTTGCGCTGTAAATGTCCGTTCACAGTGGGTGCATGTGAACACGTGGTCATTTCCACCATCATGCACCATCTTACGTCTCAAACGCTTGGTGTGACTTTTCTGCAATAATTTTCTCCTTTGACTTTATTCCATTTCTGATATTTGCCCTCCATGCAACACGTTCAGCGGCGACTTGCTCCCAATGTGCATTATCAATGCCTGTATCAATCATGTCCCGCTTACACACATCTTTGTATCGTAGTAGAGGCCGACCCTGAGATCTCTTACCCATCTGTAATTCACCAAAAAAGATATCCTTTGGTATTCTACCATCATCCATCCTACTAAGATGTCCTATCCATCTAAGTCTACGAAGACTGAGCATGGAATAAACTGTCACACAACCTGATCTTTCCAATACTTCAGTATTTGTGATTTTGTCTTGCCACTTAATACCAAGAATTCTTCGCAGACACCGCATATGAAAGCTGTTTAAATTGTTCTCTTGGTGTGAGTAAGTTGTCCAGGTTTCACTGCCATAGAGAAGAGTACTAAGGACACAGGCTTGATAGACAAGGACTTTTGTTTTGGCAGTAAGCTTCCTGTTCTCCCAGACTCTTTTTCTTAACCTGTTCATTGTTGTTGCTGCCTTACCAATCCGGATGTTGATTTCCTGATCTAGGGATAATTTGCTAATGGTGGCAGTAGGAGAAACAATTACAATCAGATGATTACCATGCTTAGAAGAAAACACAGAGATTTGTGTGATAGGAGGGCACACCTAGAATTTGAACATGGTCGACTCTGGGATTGTAGACACTAGTGTACAACACTGATGGATCTGTGCTGTGTGGCCAAAAGTCAGGGTGGAATTTCATGGCTGGGGTGTGAGGCAGAGTCATTGCTGCACAGAATAGAGCGTATTAAATTACAGTATCCCAGAGGAAGGTTAACCTCATTAAAAAATGCCCGCCGGAAGTCGGAAGTGTCGTCCTACGGGTGGCAAACTAAAAATTGACACTACGCAATTACGTCCGAGTGAAATGTCTCGTCCGAATGTCTCTCGTGCTAGGAACAGCTCTGACTACCTAGTTTCCGAATGCTGCTCTTGTTCGGAACAGCTCTGACTAGGTAGTTTTCCGAATGTCCGCCGTGCCTGGAACAGCTCTGATGGGTACAGGGACAAGCACATGTCCGAAAACTCGCTTAGTGGAAACCAACCGCAGAGCTGACTGGTTTGTGCAGGAACGGCCCAGGGCGAGCAAAATGCCCAATATATTGAAGTGAGGAATTAAAACAGCCATGAGCAGGACGTGACGATTCCCTCGGTAAACCCAGCACCAGAGCGTTATGTGCCGGCTCTGCAATTATGGAAGCCACCCAGGATGGCGGAAAATGCTATGGACTGTCCCTGCCTTCACTTGAGGGATGACCGTGTAGTCTTCGACTGTTCCAACTTGACCAGCTGAGATGTGGACGGTACCACAAAAGTGAGAGTCTCCCAGGATTGCTAACCTGGTCAAAAATGCACGCTAAAAGTCGGATGTGTTGGCCTGAGGGTTTCGACCCGAGGGTGCCTAACCAGACACATCGCAATCACATCTGAAAAAATCACTCCGGATGAACGCAAAGAAGAAGAAATTACAGTATCCAGTAGGAGAATAGAGATTGAGGCTGCCAGGGCATCATTTTCAAATGTTTTACTTACAAAGGCGATTGTGTCTACTTCAAGTCCTTTGTAAAGTGAAGAATGGATGGTTGTGCCATGAGTGACTATCACTTGTGGAGGCCTCCGATTGTCAGAATCTTGGATGGTTCTATTATCAGTTCATGCAGGAGTGAGTGGGAACATATGCTAGCTTCAGAAGCATCTATTATTGGGATGTTGAAGATAGATAGAGGGATATACTGCAGGATATGACTGCCTGGTAAATGGTGACACATCTCTTGGTGAATCTTCTCAATTACAGCTGATGCGGTTGCTACTCAAGTGTGGAGCTAGTTGCAATGGCTGTAGGCGAGGGCAGTTGTGACATGTGAGAGACCTAGTAGTTTATGGGGATAAAGTGGGAATAAGCTGTGAGGAAATGGCAGTCACTAAATAGTTTTCATAAAGAAAATTGACTGAAAGTAGCAAAATATTTTTTTGGGAGGGGGTGGTGTCTCCTCAGGCTTACTATTTCTGTGCCAGGCAAGTATTATTATTATTAAAATAACAAGACTTTAGACCACACAGAGTTAAAGAAATATCTATTGGTGCTGAACAAGTTAATGAAACAAATAGAAACATTAAAAATAGCAGCTAGAATACAGTGGGTAAAAGTAATCACTTTCTGGGACTAAAGTGAAAGGGATTTTTAAACTAGAATCATCACCTGTTGGCAGTGTAACTGGGAAAACTGAATCTTTGTAACTCAAGTAACTGGGAAACTATATCTTTGTAACTCAAGTAACTGGGAAACTGTATCTTTGTAACTCAAGTAACTGGGAAACTGTATCTTTGTAACTCAAGTAACTGGGAAACTGTATCTTTGTAACTCAAGTAACTGGGAAACTGTATCTTTGTAGCTCAAGTAACTGGGAAACTGCATCTTTGTAACCCAAGTAACTGGGAAACTGTATCTTTGTAACTCAAGCCTGAAACAGCTTGGTATTTTGGATCTGCATGTAAAATATTGCAAGTGGTGTACTGGTATCTGGATGCCACTTTTCTCTCTATATTTGTCTTGTATGATGTCTGCTGGTTTTGATTGTCTAACATGAAACAGCAATGTAAAGTTGTCAGCTGACATTGATGAGTACTGAACTTTATATGTTGCAGATTGCCAGCATGCAGTCTCGTCTTGATATCCTGGGCAAAGATATTGGGCTGATGGAGCGCCTGCTAGAAACGCATGCACATGATATTCTGACATAGGCTTGTTTATTAATGTCGTCGTTGCTGTTCCTCATGTACGCTTGTATTGTTGGCAGTCCAAAGTTCTCCATTAATCTAGTTCATGTGTGTGCATATGTTACCCTGTGTGGGTAATGTGAGAATGTTTCAGTGTTTGATGTTTGTTTCAGAATTAAACATTTCTATATTGTCACATGCTGTGAAAACAGCCGGAAGGTTACAGTTGGAAGTTGACTAAATACATAAACACATAATTCATTTAAGACAAAGTGAAAAGTTTTTCATTTTGAACCATTATAGTTTGCAGTATAATTGTAAACATGTGCATCATTGCCTTGTCTTGTCTTCTTCATTAGACTTATAGATTATTCAGTTACTGCCTCCAGCTGTATTCTGTATGGCTTTTTCCCATGTATGTCTGTTGTGAGCATACAACTTAATTGATCTTGATACATAGCCTTGCAATTGGAGTTTGTTATGAGCTCTGTGTATGTCCTCACAATGTCTGATAGGCGGTCTGCACATTGATATTTGCGACATGATGTCTGTATGTTGTTTTAATGACGATTCTGAAGCATCTCATCTCTATTGGTTGAATGAATCTTTATAATTCAGCATTTAACTCATATCTGTTATTTTATCTCTTTAAAGATCCGTAGATTTAACTATTAATGTCTCCATTAAATTAAGTTCTAGAGGTTGGGTCAAGCCTGGCTGTAGTAGTTCTTATTTATCTCCAACCACAACATTGGTGCACATCAGTACTGTCCATTTTATGTTATGAAAATACTACACTATGTTATTAATTAGTAATATTATATAGATTTCATTTTCTCTCAGTTCCTATAATGATTCCTGAAGTGCACAATGTGGTGCATTATGTAAATG
This sequence comes from Cepaea nemoralis, assembly GCA_014155875.1. Classification (NCBI taxonomy): domain Eukaryota; kingdom Metazoa; phylum Mollusca; class Gastropoda; order Stylommatophora; family Helicidae; genus Cepaea; species Cepaea nemoralis. Next base: position 553,178 of record JACEFZ010023679.1, read on the forward strand.
TTTCATTTAATTTCTTTGAGTGAATAAAAGTCAATGAAGAAGCGTCAGATAAATTGTGTTTTGTGTGTGTGTATTTGAGTGTGTTAGGATGGCTTAATTGATTGATAACAGTTATTGAATGAGTATGTTGAGAGAAAGCTGATAAAAGGTTCTAAACACGGGTGAAACAGTGCTGTTTCTCAGGCTATACAGGGGAAAATACACCTCACAGTGAAGGAGTGGCCCTCTTATCTAATGAGGCAGAGAATGCACTAATAGAGTGGGAAGTGTGAATTATAGAATAAAACAGTAAAACAATTATGAAAGTAAAGATGAATGTAATTCACTGTTACGCACTAATAAATAAGGATGTATCAGTTAAGGAAGAATTTTACACGAAACCTTAAAGTCCTAAAGGCAATGTAATAAATGGGATGATCAAAGTGTTGATGGGTGACCAAAATTCCAAGAGAGGATTGGATAACACAGATTATGAAAAAAGCACGGGTAAAATTGAACCGTATAATTAATTAATGAAATTTGAGAATTATTAATGTTTTGCATAGTGAATCAATATTTTATAGACAGAAGTGTTATTCCATATAAAAGGATACATAAAACACATGGGTATTACAAAATCAAAATACAGAACATTAAACTGAACATATCTTCATTAAGTGATTCAGTGCAGGAGGATAATATACCACTAAATGTGACCTCTCATTTGGACAGAAGGACGGTATATCGCCATACTAGAGTCATCATTTTATTTGTTTTGTTTCATTGTATCTTCTGCAGTTTCAATGCTCAGGGAACGGGAATTCACTTGTTCGTTAGATTGCCTACCATGTTTGGTCCAACCTCACTTTTTATTTGGCACTGAATCAATTAACAAACAATTTACATATCTACGTAACATCAAGTTTTAGAAGTGCAAATGTAGATTCAGGTCACCACATAGTGATAAGTGAAACTAAGTTGAAACTCAAAAGATATAACATCTTGTAAACATGGAAATCAGTACAATGTTGAATATCTCAGAAATCACGAAACTGAGGAGCAATATAATGTAACAGGACCAGGTCCCACAGCAGTTAGAAGTGAATACAGAAGACTGTTGTTGCAGGATAACAGCATTTGGAGCAATTATGTATAGACGTTCATGGGAAAAATGGAACAGAAAAACAAAGCATACATAACAACCAAAACCTTTACAAAATAAAATAAAAATAAAACATAGATATACATAATAGCAAAGTCTGAGCTATCAAGGTCATGAAAAATACATAGAAGCTCATAAAAAAGAAAGTGGTCAAAAAGCAATATTTAAATGACTTAGTAGGATAGGCAACAGTAGAAACTGCAAAAGGAAATCCCAGATATCTTTATAACATCACAAGGAAATATAATCAAATTAATATTATGGGAATGTTCTTGTCAACATTACAGATCAAATGAACAGATAGATGAATGCTTTGAGAAACTTCTGAGTAGACCAGTCCTAAAAGAACCTGGATATGAACTGTGAGAACCAAAAGAAGACATTAGAAAAGCTATCAAACTCTTGAAGGATGGGAATGCCGCTGGTCCAGGTCGTATTCCAGCAGAAGATATGATCACGTCAACCGAATTACTGTAAAAATTTAGAAGACTGAAGGAATACCAGCAGACGGAAGAGAAGAATATCTTGTGACCGGGAAGGATAACCCGGTCAACAAATGCCCGCAGAAGTCGGATGTGTCGGCCTAACGGCGCAAGAACGCAGCTCTGCTGTAAACAGGCACAACGCAATCACGTCCAAAAAAAAACAACTGGATGAACGCAGAAGAAGAAAAAGATATCTTGTGAAGCTGACAAACAACTAATGAACTATGGCATAAATGGATAGGTCTTCTGACCAAATAGATCTTGCAATGAACATAAAGCCACACTACACATAATACTAGAACAAGGCTTTGAGATCAGAGAAATGACGTGTATGGGATATATCAGCAGAAGAGCTAAACCTAGAAATTAGCCTTGTGTGTTGGAACCCTAAAACGCACTCTCTCTCTCTCTCTCTCTCTCTCTCTCTCTCTCTCTCTCTCTCTCTCTCTCTCTCTCTCTCTCTCTCTCTCTCTCTCTCTCTCTCTCTCTCTCTCTCTCTCTCATATATACATATATATATATATATATATATATATATATATATATATATATATATATATATATATATATATATATATTCACGTGAATGATTAAGGGCAAGGCTGCAGTTGGCATTTTTGGTTTCATGTTTATTTTCATAAATTAAAATACCGAAAACCTTCAGAAAAGTAGTATCTGTTGCACAAAGCTTTCCAGTATTCAGGCACAGCTGTCGACAAAAGCGTCAATACGGCTTCCGTGGCTCGAGACATTAAATACGCTCGTACATTGAAATACGTCAAGTGGTATGCTTCTTTTGTAGTCTCAATGCACTATATACAGCACTCGATGACGGATAAACAGGGTATTCTAGCCAGTGCAATTACCATGTAATAAAATAAAATGTCATTTTACAGATGTTTGAATATAAAATCTTTACCAGACAACAAAATTAAAACATTCTCTCTCTCTCTCTCTCTCTCTCTCTCTCTCTCTCTCTCTCTCTCTCTCTCTCTCTCTCTCTCTCTCTCTCTCTCTCTCTCTCTCTCTCTCTCTCACTCTCTACACACACACACACACACACGCACGCACGCAGCTTCCCAAAATTTCCACGTGAGTGTTCATTCTGTTTTGAGCAACTTAGACACCTCCATTTTAAAAAGAAATGGTTCGTGCGTTGCTAACCGACAAGAACTAAAATCACCAACAAAAAAAAACAGTTACTAAATTAATAAGAGAACTTAAAAGAGTTAAAGTCGAGAGGATTGACTTCATTGCTCCGGGTTTTATCCCATATGGCTCAGTCTCTTTCCGCAGGACAACCTGCCGAAAGCGTCGCACAAAGCACGAACTCTGTAGTTCCAGCGACGACCCCCAGGAGTCTCCAAGAAAAATGCACTCGTGAACCGAAAGACGTAGCCCGGAATCGAACCCACAACCCTCAGACCGCGATGCAGACGGTTTGAGCATTTCGCCACGGAGATTCCCCATTTTTTAATAAGAGAACTACAGTTCAGTGAGCAAAGCGAAGTTTGGCTATCTGAAGAGTAACTAGTGAAGATACTGACATTTAGATGTACGGACTAATATTGTGTCCTACCTACATTTACCCATTCCAATCTACTTTACGACTATATTTACTCGACTTTTCCGTCTCGGGGGCTGCTACAGGGGATTGGCTTTCGGCAGACAAGCCGATTCTACCTTTCCCAACAACGACATCCTTTTGGTCCTTGGTACTGGCTGCACGATCTACGTCAGCAGCGTTGACTCTAGACCTGGTCTGATGAATACTGTCAGCCTCGCTTTCAGCATCGTTGTAAATATGACCACTATCATCAGTTTGCTGCGATGTAAATGCGTTATTAATACGAGACTTGGTTTGTACTGCGAAAGGTAGCTCGATCATTTCGAGGTGGTAGGTTATCCATAGCCAAATAGGTGGCATTTGAGTGACGTGCAGTAGTGGATGGTTTCTCCAGTTCAGGGTAATCCCTATGTTTACTCTGCACATCGCTTCTGGGTCTTTCTGGAAGTTTCGGGTCATTGGTGTCATCATACGCTTCATTCACAACCCAGCGATTTGAGTCTACGCTGTTATTCTCAAGGCCATGCTTCTTCATGGACACCCGACTGCTGATACCCAAAGTAGCATTTGGAACACGCCTTTCTGGTACAAGCTGATCGTAGTTTTCTAAGATGGTGTCACAAGTGTTTCTGATTTGATTGTTTAGCCTGTCGTAGTTGCTGTCCTTGGTACTTTGACGATTTGGGTTGATATCGCGTATCTTGGTTCCAGTTAAGTCTCTTTCTGACGACTTTACATCCTGTGTGACAAGGGAAACAAATAAACAGATGATAATGAGTATTTTGGAAGTTGTAATGAGCGTATTTGTATAATACTCATCAACGTTGTATAATACTCAAGATGGACCAAAAATATTAAAGGCTGAAGTAGAAAAGGTTATTAAAAAGATGAAAGAAGGAAATGTTGCATGTCCTGACAAGATAACAACAGAGATGATAAAATCCTTATCCAGCTTTGGCATTGATACTATCACATAATTATGTAATGATATATATATATATAATATGCGGCAAAGAACCTCAATGGCTCGGAACGCTGAAGAAGAAGAAGAATATTAGAAAACACGCTTGACGTGTTCATTGTATCCATTATAAACAACTTTCAATGGGGAGGGTACACAAATCACATAATTATAATAATAAAATATATTAAGAAAAACATAATATCGCTGTCTGGAACAAAGCATGGACGAGAGAAATCTACAATTCTGTTCCAAAAATAAAAATAAAAAAAAGAAGGAAATTTTAAATTATGCACCAACTATAGTATTATCACACTTACAAGTCATGCAACCAAAATCCTCTTGCAAATCACCATGAAGGCGATTGAAAGGAAGTTAAAACAAGATTACAAGAAGTACAGACAGGTTGCAGACAGGGCAGAGGAATCATAGCTTCAATATGAGAACCACCTATGAGAAATGCAGAGAGTACAATGTAGGTCTTCATACTTGTTTTATACTCAATATTAACGCTCCCGACAGTGTTCAACATCATAAATTATGGAAAAACAAGTAATCTTCATCTCGCGAGATTCTAGCTATCGAGCCTCGAAGATCACCAGTTCATTCCGTGAGGCGAGGTTGATGCTGTCTAACTGATTCAAATCTGGAGTGTACCTTTCCGTCTTTCTTTTGTCCAGTGTGATTTCCAACAATTTCTTCCCCCTTGCCTCTCCAACAATATGTGCTATATTTGGCATGTGAATTCACATTAAGGGGGGTGGGGTGTAAGGGATGGCTAATAGTACTAGGTCTTCCTCTGGCTCAAGCAGACCAGATTCACCCCCAAGGTTGTTGACTGTATTTTCCAAAAAAAAAATAAAAAAATAAGAAAGGGGGAAAAAAGATAGTATACTACTCCCTGAGCCTGGGGTGGTGGATCGGACGTCTAGCAATCTCTGACAAGGACAAACAACTCGGAGGAACCATGTACAAAATGCACACGTTAGAAACCCTTTGGCAGTTGGGACACCGAAAAGGGCAGACCTAAGAGACCGCTCCTAAAGCAACATTTCTCGATTAGAACAGGAGATGTATAGTATGCGTGGTTCTGCTATGGCTCTGCTATACACATCGTAGGATTCTCGCCACTGACTCTGCTAAGAATGTCCTTGTGTGATCTATGGGAGGAAACTAGAGCACTTATGCAGATGTCTGTGTGCAATGAAAGTCCTCCTTGACAAACCAAACCAACCCATTGAGCTATTGCGTGAAGAGGTGGGTCCATAACGGATATATTCAACTCAAATGCCCAACATTTGATTACGCGCTTGTCTTAAAATGGTGTAAACTTTGCTGCTTTTGTGGGTATACTAAGAATTAAGTGAATGGTACACAGTACCTCAAAAGCGGTGGTGTAATCATCTTCTGCTGCATCTGAGTAGCCGACCGTCGAAGTATCCCTTGCCTGCACAGGGTTAGATTTACGTTTGTTTGCAATCACCTCTTCGGCAGACACGTACAACTCCTGGTAAAAGGAATACCAGAATAGATGGCTGGTTAAATCTGTTTAAATGTCATAAATACTAGTATGTTATGATATAGACGGCTAGTTAAATCTATTTGAGTGTTAGAAATAACTAGTATGTACAATGTGAACGGCTGGTGAAATCTGTTTGAGTGTCAGAAATACTCGTATGTTGTGATACAGACGGCTAGTTAAATCTGTTTGAGTGTTAGAAATAATTAGTATGTTACGATATTAACGGCTGGCGAAATCTGTTTGAATGTCAGAAATACTCGTATTTTATGATATACTTGTATGTTATAATGCAGACGGCTGGTCAAATCTGTTTGAATGTAATAAACATGATAAAGGCGGTTAGTCAAATTTGTTTAGATGTTATAAACATGATACAGACAAATGGCTAAATATGTTTGAAGTTTAGAAATAAGTTATCAACCTGAACATTTTCTCAAATGGATTGAATATATACAAATCTGATAGAATAGGCAAACATAAAAATATGATAATTGGAAGCACCTTGTTTAAATACATTAAAAGACGACTTTACAAACACGGAAAAGCCCCGATGTGAAAATATCCAACCAAATTCATTACATACTTATTAATAAAGTATTTATAATCGTATTTATATTTTGATTATGTGGTTGTTTCGGGATTTGAAATTTAAATATTGAGCACAACCCACTACTGGCAACGCCGATCGCATTCCGGTATGAACCTAAGGCCTATCCACGTCAATATGGAAGCACTATACTCGAGTTTCGCCCTTGTTTGAGCTCGTCAGTAGTGCATATCCCTGACCGGATCCGGAAACAGTCCCGGATCACGCGTGTGAAACACCAACAGGTTTGCAGGAAGCAACTGCAGCACCAAATGGGAATTAGAGCATCCAGGCTCTAGAAAGACGATGCATACGTTACCAACTCCACAGAAGCGATTAAGTAGCAACCTCCAGATTCTGGCACGTGCCATAACAGCCTGAGATACCACGTGCTCAACAAGATACAGATAAAAGAGCTGGTTAGCGCAACTGAAATTGGTTGTTAAAAAAAGTCGCTTAAAAGTCGACAGGGTCGACTTCATCGCACCGGATTTATCCTATATAGATATAGCTCGGTCTCTTTCAGCAGAGCTGAAAGCCTCGCACAAAGCACGAACTCCGTAGTTCTAGCGACGACCCACATGAGTCTCCGAAAAATTTCACTCGCGAATCAAACGGCTTGACCACTTCGCCACAGAGACTCCCATACTGAAATTGGTAAAAACAACAAAACACTTGTTAAAAGAGTGTCCGACATATGCATATTGGAGCCCACACTGGCTCCATTTGAGGACAAAATTCACGGTGATGTAAACAAGCTCAAGAGAGCTGCTTACTTTCTTTAAATACGAGTATATTCATATTGACGTCTGATGGTCTACGGACACGGAGCAGAAGACATATTAACATAGAGAATGCATTTTCTTAGCAATTACGTTTATATTTATTTGAGGGTCATTCAAGATTGTGATGGTTGATGTTTTTGTTTTTAGTATGCTTTTGAATCCTCCGAAAGACTAAATTTCAACTGTGTGTGTGTGTGTATGTGTGTGTGTGTGTGTGTGTGTCTGTCTGTCTCTCTCTCTCTCTCTCTCTCTCTCTCTCTCTCTCTCTCTCTCTCTCTGTGTCTGTGTGTGTGTGTGTATGTGTGTTTTGTTAATATCTAATCACAGTATCGTGTTTTGCTTCATCTTCTTATAGTTCCCGCCGAATAGCGTTGGTTGTCATGTGTGTACAAGGTTTACTGTCTCCTATGCTGTCAATCATATCTGATTTTAAGTTGACAAGCGTCACTCTCCAGGTCTGTCTCTATCTCTCTTCTCCTCCAACGTTGTTGTCACCGCGTATTCCAGCGTAAATCTTCCCATGATGTGTCCAAACAAAGTCTCTTCACTTCTGAGGTGAACTGGCTTGTTGGTCGGCGAATCTTAGGGAAGACTGAGTTTTATCGCTGAAGTCCGATACTGGCGTCCATGTGGTATGTGCCCTGAACATGGCTGGCATCTATTGGTTTGAGGTTGGTGTTGGGACTGTTGTCCTATCACCAGAGTACCTTCTTCGCGCGGATTGTTCTGTGGAGATATACTTCCGGTGTGCATAACCGGTACGGGAACTTCACATCTGCACAAAGGCAAATTAGGATGTAACAAGATCAAGATTCAGCCCGGGACAGACTGGCTGGAATTAGGCCTAGGTAGGTCATATTCTTTTCAAAGGTTTTATGTGTTTCACTGTCCCAAATCTTCAACCCAACGACTAAGTGGGGTAGAATTTATTACCATCTCATCATTATTATGACGATGATCATCATCATTAAGTACGTTTCCACCTGACAGCGATCATGCCTCTCCACAATCCCCGTTTCCTGTTTCCTTATTGTTCTGTCTTTTATCCTTTATTCACCAGTCTGACACGTTAGTACAGTATGTTCCAAGTTTTCTCTTCTCACGACGTGTCTCTAAAGTGTTGACTGCTTCCTCTGATGTTTGTGATAATGTTTCTTATTCAAAACATTTAGATTGTTCATTTTGTATGCCTTTGTAATTATTTTTAATGCATTTGTCATGGCCTGAATGACAGCCAGACAGAGTTAAAATAGTAGGCAAGTGCACTAGAAGATGAAAGTGGAAGAAGAGCACCATATAGCACTTTGACGGAACAAGGGCGACGTCATAAGTGCGTAGATTAACAACAAAACGGTTGTCGTGAGGCAGTTGGTGGCCAGCATTGAGAGGACTCACATCTAGCAGGCACATTGGAACATTGTACCTCCAAGGCACGCATGCACTTCACTCACATGAGGACACTGCACAATACATCGCAACTACTTACACGAGCAGGCATCGGACGAGGTGTCATGGATCAGGTTTAGCTTCTGACACCCGAGTGGGATAGTGTAAATGCTTCTAGCATCGGGTAAGATAGCATGAAGGTAACCTAGACAGTTAGGACTGTAGCCGGGTCGACAGTGTGCATTGTGAGACTGATGAGGCAATGTTTGACGGGTGTGAGTGCCTGAAGGCATCAGCATCGTAGACATGTGAGTACTTCATTTATGTCTTGCCAACGGTCAATATACTGTTGATTGTCACTGCACCAGAGTTTACTTGAGTCCTTTTCGCTGTGATGGTTGTCGTGTTGTTGTCGTCTGATGTGGGCACGAACACACACACTCAGTGTACAGCTTACTCCTAGATCATACAACGAGCAAGAGCGCAGCTGAGCTGATCTGATGGCCGCGCCCCTGTGACCTAGCGCCGCTAGCGATCAGCCCTGTGACAGCATTTATGTGACTTTAACAGAGCTTCTTGCTAGTCAATTGATTTTCCAGGATTCACAGCAAATATTTAAACATTGTGTGTTGTCGAATACCTGTTATCCATTTTTTTAATTAAAAAGACTTAAGAAATAACCATGATAGGAACACTGTTCCATTATTTTCAAACTTTCTAAACAGGCAGTCTGATATACTAGCCAACACAAACTTGAATAATAATAATAATAATAATAATAATAATAATAATAATAATAATAATAATAATAATAATAATAAGTTAGTTGCATTTACTTTACAGGCTACTGCAGTCAATCCCTGCATTTATTGACTGTTTGTAATTTAATAGGCAAGTTTAGTTCAGTAATTTGCCAGTACTTTCTGAATGGCCGACGCCTCATACTATCGAAATCACCGCACAGTGGCCTGCTTCCAAATCGTCCGCAACTGATTTCTAACCCTCGGTAGGTATGACGGGGAATTATGATACTGCACATCTCACTATCCCCTAAGCCACAGCGCGGGTTAATAATAACCACAACTCCGCACAGGGCAAAACAGAGGGAGATACCACTTGTTCATCTAACTTCAGATAAGAGATACTGGCGAATGCGATTGTGAAATTGATAAAATGTCGGCCAGACGTTTGCTGGAAGTGTCCAACATGTGCATAGCGGAGATAGTTATTTCTGTCTACACCGTTTTCATTTGAGGGCACACTCTGTGGAGATGTCAGCCAGCTCAAGTTAGCTGCTTTTTTTTTTTTTTAAGCAAATCCTTTACAGGACTTAGCTGTCAACACCAGCATCTTTCAGCTGTATGTTGATCTCTTGGCAAGATTACGCTCAGTAGTTTGCCATTGCTTTCTGAGCGGCCGGCTCAGTATCCCGCAAGTCACGAGCGGGGATTGAACCGCCTCAGCTCTCGCTCCGCTACGAGACTCTGCGTGATAAACGGGATTACAGAGAGAAAGTGTTGTAACCCCACAGCCAGAGAGACCGATGAATGGAGGTGCGAGGAACAAGAAGGATATAGTATAACCAATCTTCTCTTCTCTTATGTTTTTCTTCTCTTCTCTTCATTTCTCTTCTCTTAATTTCCCTTCTTTTCTCTCCTCTCCTCTTCATTTCTCTTCTCTTCTCTTTCCTTCCCCACCTCTCTACTATTTCTCACAAGCAAACCACACAGACATACACTTTCATAGTTTTAAACATTTAGAGTTCAACATCTGAGTCCTTTCGAACTGATACAATTTAGTATTTCGATAACCGTATGTACATCACCAAAGGGAAATAATATCATACCGGGGATGAGTCGGACCCATTTATTAAACCTTGTCCAACTCGAATGTTCTGGAGAGTTCTTAAAGCCTCGTCCGTTGTACTGTAGTATGTGATGTCATATTCAGGTGGCTCCTCCTCGGGGTTTGGTTTGCCGATTGAGCGCTTCCTTTTTCTGAAAAAACAAATGGAATGGAGTTAACGGCACATGGTGATGATGATTTGAAAGTCCAGTGACTTACAAACTCTATAGTTCCAACAAAGATTTGTATAACACTATTATCTAGGAGATAACATTGCACATACAGACAGCATCATGTCACATTATGTACTGTCGCGGACCGAGATAATTGGGAATAATAATGGTATAATAGTGTTTGTGTTGCCAAGGTAGTTGGATTAACACGGTGTCCTCATGTTGGCAGGACACAAGATAGTGTTGTTGTGAATGGCTGGTTAGACTATAACAATGTTATCAGTCAGGACCAGATAGTTGTGTTGGGACGATGATTCATCACATTGTCAAGATTATATTATGACTTGTCGTTGAGCAGATTGAGTGTTGGTACGCGTGGATTAAGCCATAATATTATATTAAAACTACATTACCATTTAATGCCACAACACATCTACAAACTCCAAGTACAACATAAGACCGGTTCATTTCATTTCTCTAATTCGCCTTTACACATTTACACAAGTTCGACATAATTATGGATCACAATCACAATTAAATACATATCAACACTGGCGATCAAAACTATGGCATAACGGCGGCAACTTTAATGTTGCCGTTGCCACAATGATAGTCGGTCTTCTTCTTCTTCTTCTTCTTCGTTCATCCGTTTTTTTTTTTTCGGATGTGATTGCGTTGTGCCTGTTTACAGCAGAGCTGCGTTCTTGCGCCGTTAGGCCGAGACATCCGACTTCTGCGGGCATTTGTTGACCGGGTTAACCTTCCCGGGGGTTTCTTAGGACGTTTGACTCTCACTGTTGTGGTGTTATCCCCCATCCCAGCTGGTCCATATAGAACAGCCAAAGATCCTGGTCAGCCCTCAAGGGAAGGCAGGGGCAGACCATGGGCATTCCCCGCCATCCAAGGAGGCTTCCATACTTGCAGAGCCGATACATAGCGCTCTGGTACTGGGCTCACCCAAGGAATCGTCACGTCCTGCACATGGCTGCTTAGCCTCACTTCCGTATATTGGGCCTTCCGTTCACCATAGGCTGTTCTTCCGGAAACCAGAAGTATGCAGTCTGCAGATGACATCCACACAGTGAGCTTTCGATTCGGACTTTCCATGTAATGGATTTGCTATCCAAGCAATATTCCATTTTGTGCCACTAGGACACTTTTCCACCTTTTATGAAGCCCACACAGTGGGCTTTTGATTCGGACTTTCCACGTAATGGATTTGCTATCCAAGCAATATTCCATTTCATGCCACTAGGACACTTTTCCACCTTTTATGAAGCCCACACAATGGGCTTTTGATTCGGACTTTCCACGTAATGGATTTGCTATCCAAGCAATATTCGATAGTCGGTCTAACTTCGAACACAGTCTCCACTCCGAGTGTCAGATTTAGGAGATATCTTTCTCTCCTAGCCATCGTCAAATCGTGGTGGTCGCCATAAGCAGTGCATCAGAGCAGTTCATGACATGTACTATGCCGATAAGCATGGGCGGTCATGGGTCGCCATCTCACACGATCACCAACCTTAATTCAGATTGCATTCTTGTTCCTTTTATGCCACGTGGACAACCAACACAGTTTCTATTCGTTTGCTCTTTTTCTAACAAATTTGCCGGTTGTCACTAAGTTTTCAACATTTAATTCCTCCTAATAACGTGCCAAACAATTTTGATCGTCTACGTCTAATTTCTCTAATCAATTTAGTTTTTGTTTGTTTCATGGCGTTACTACATGGTTTCCGGAAAAGGACGTAAAGAACACTGGAGAAGTACGCAAAGAACAACGGAAGGAAGAACAAAATTGGGAAAGGAAGAAAAACACACAAACAACAAAACGAACAATAGAACTAAAGAACAATGGAAAGAAAGAATACAGGAACAAAGAAACAAAGAAAAAACAGAGGAAGAAATGAAGGAAGGATGGAAGGAAGGAAGGAAGGAAGGATGGAAGGAAGGAAGGAAGGAAGAAAGGAGAGATTTCCTCCAATTGCATCATTTCATACACAGCCTGCCAAGTGTGATAATGATATAAAGATAACATAGTTTATCATGTTTGTGTAAACTGACATGTCCATATAGCCACTGCCAACTATAAATGGTGCAACAAACCAGCAACTTTCATTGTAACTAACTTTGGTGAGAGATAGTTTCATTGTTTACCATGAACTGGCTGTCTTAGTAATACATTGCTATATTCTTCTCACCTGATAATCAGAACAATGATGAGTGCTACCAGAGCTGCGACTAAGATAACGGCTGCCACAATTCCTCCAATGAGGGCTGGTATGTTAGACTTTTCTGTTAGAGAGTAACACAGAGAACGCTGGATCACTGATGGATACATCCAAGTGCAAACGTTAACAAGAGACTGCGAACAAAAAACTTAAAATTGTGATCAACCAGAAAATTGTATGCTTCTTTTACATTCTTCATTGGAAACAGCAATTAACTTAAAGAGTCTGGATATTTACAATCAAGACGAAACACTGGGGATGATATTCACGTAGCCATAATAGAAAGTTAGTTGCATGGCTTTTATAGGACGACTCAGTCAACCCCAGCATTAAACAAATCTTTATTTGTTATTTTGTTTTAACACACGGCCATAATCCACCCCCCCCCCCCGCAAACCACGCCCCCGCCCCCGATAGACAGTGAAAATTAACAACAATAAAAATGTGATCATTTATTTTTTAACTATGGGGTTCAGAAATAGGTGTGAAGCCATATTTTACTGGAAATGATACTTTATGGGGTATTGTTCAAGCAAAGAGAGAGAGAGAGAGAGAGAGAGAGAGAGAGAGAGAGAGAGAGAGAGAGAGAGAGAGAGAGAGAGAGAGAGAGAGAGAGAGAGAGAGAGAGAGAGAGATACAGATGAAACATATATTCCCCCTATACCTTGTGCAGGTTGAAAGGAAGCATATTCAAGTAATGTGTATGTACTTGCACCATGTTATACATGTGCCATTATCATGTGTGCATGAGTGTATTTGGTTTATTCGCATATGTGTCACTTAACACTAACAAACGGCAGCACTGTTATATACACAAACACAAGAAAACACACGTTGCACCTTGTAAATATACACACTTCTTTGTGTTTAATCCAATAATTATAACACCCCCGCAACCACCACCACCAAACGCCCCCCCCCCACCTCTCTCCGGAAAATAATGTAAAGGCCAAAATCACTAATTGGTGAGAATGGAATAACTAGCCACACATGTCACGTTACACGCCCACATACACCGACCGTTAATACACGAACAAAACAATATACACAATACAATACATAATGCAGCATGTTTAACACTCAATAAACATTTGCAAGAGAGAGAGAGAGAGAGAGAGAGAGAGAGAGAGAGAGAGAGAGAGAGAGAGAGAGAGAGAGAGAGAGAGAGAGAGAGAGAGAGAGAGAGAGAGAGAGAGAGAGAGAGGAAGCGCATATACGAGTAATGCGTAGGTAGTTGCACCATCCCATGAATGCAATATTATCATAGGTGTATATGCATGTATTTTTTATATTTGCAAATGTAAAGAGGGGAGGGGGGGACACAATGCACAATGTAAATACATGCTGTTTTATATGGAGAAAAAGAAAGAAGTTAAAAATAGCAAATAAAAGATAATTATACGGGCAGTGAATCGGTGAGAGTAAAACCACATCGTAGACCAGTGGTTCTCAACCTTTTTTGGCCCATGCACCCCTTCACCATATGTTCAGAAACGTCTTCCCTCCCCCTTTCGTATTTCCTCCCCATAAATTCCCCCCCCCCCCCCCCCCCCGCGCCTACACTGCATACGGTAAAATGGAAGCTAAATTTAACAATACATACTAGAACAAGTCTAGACGTCTACATAAAACGTGATGTGTGGGTCTACTTACGTTATAAAACGAATTTCAGAAGGGCGAGAAGTACAGACTAGTAAAGTATGGAGGGAAAAACAATATCAAGTAATCGGTTCTTGAATTAACGCGATCTAGAAATAATCTTAATTTTCCCCCTCGGCACCCTAAAATTCCCCCCTAGGGGTGGGGGGTGGGGGAAAATTCCCCATCGTCCGAGAAGCACTGCCGTAGACGGATTCATTGTGTGAGAGATAATTTACATGTGAGAGATCATTTACACGTCAGAGATAATTTACACGTGAGAGATAATTTACACGTAAGTGAAACAGAGGTATGCCATTGGACATACCCCCCCCCCCCAATCATCGTCATCATCATCATCATCATCATCATCATCATCATCATCATGTGCCATGCTTATAAGCGTGGGCGGTCATGTTTCGCCATCCTACACGATCACCAGAGTCGTGGATCAGCTCTGAGTTCTTGTCTCGACCATGCCATGTGGTCAAGCCATCCAGATATTTACTTCTCTGCCCTCCCCTTGTTCATTCCCCGTCAAGTTTGCCAGTGGTCACCAGTATTTTACATGCATGTGCCACAGACGCATTTAGAAAGACTGTTAAAGGGCCGAAGGACAAGCTACAGGATAAGCCATTAGATGAAGATGATGGGAACAATCAACTTCCCCACACTCTGACACCTGCTGAAAGAGACAGAGCATAGTATGACGTTCATCCAATGCAGCGACGTGAGATTTAACTAATAAAGCAATTATCACTGTAGGCTATTGCCACGTATAAAGTGTCTCATGTATTATAGAGTGTATTTTTAATGACTAGGATTTTTGAAAATATTGCCGTTCCAAGTTTCGTATTCGCCCTCTGTGAATTTTATGCAACATAAAAGGTAAATACAAAACTTGGAACGGCAATATTTTCTAACACTCCACAGTCATTAAAAAATACGACCAGTATAAAAGATAGCTGCATATCCTTTAAAGGACGCCACAGTCAACCCCAGCAAATTTTGACTGTGATTACTTGACAAGTTTACGTTCAGTAGTTTGCCATTACTTTCTGAGCCACCAGCACTCACCCCAGTGCATAAAACCAACGCAAGGCGGTCTGCTTCCAAATCGCCCACAGCTGTGTTTCGAGCGCGGTATGCTGGATTACGAATTTCGTCCATAACCCCTTCGCCACAGAGCCGCCCAATTGTATATCCTCATGTATAGTTAGTTCTAAATTATATGTTTATCTAATTTTTCTAGTTAGTACTAAATTATATGTTTATCTAATTTTTCTAATACTCGTATCGATATTTGGAGAATGGCTGTCAAAGATGGCGTCCAGCTCCTGCAGCGTGCTGCCATCTGTTGGCGGCGACACAGGTGACAGACCTTGAAGTTTGCATGACAAACGTATATCCTCGTTCTCGTTAGCTGTTTGTGATGAAATAAAACATACAAATTACATTTCACATTTATAAATATAGAAGCAAAGAGGACACACCAGACGTTACAGTTACACAGTATTTATCCTTTTTTACTCCCATTCTGCCTTTTTTCTCTTCGATTTCCCGCTTGGGAACCAGAGGGACGATAACTGTTGCGAGCAGCCGGTTTGGCTCCCCTCGGGGGTCGGGAAGGGGTCGTGCTCTGTCTGGAGAACGTGCAGCGAATCGGATGGACATCAGATGAGGGTGGGATTTGGGAATGCCTTTGAGTTCTCTGCCGTGCCAATTTTCTTGTAGGGACTAAATATAACCACCACCAGTCCCTGTGAGGACTTTACCAGTCCTTATGAGGACTTTACAAGATCAAACCAGTCCTTGTAAGGACTAAATATAACCAACACCAGTCCTTGTGAGGACTTTACCAGTCCTTATGAGGACTTTACAAGATCAAACCAGTCCTTGTAAGGACTAAATATAACCAACACCAGTCCTTGTGATGACTTTACCAGTCCTTATGAGGACTTTACAAGATCAAACCAGTCCTTGCGAGGACTAAATATAACCAACACTAGTCATTGTGAGAACTACATGAGTTCAAGATCAGTCCTCGTGAAGACTAAATAAGTTAAACACAAGTTCTTGTGAGGACCATATCAGTCCTTAAGAGGACTACATGAGTTATATTTTCCCCGTAAAAACTGGATTGGATTTATCTCTCAATGGAGCAAAGGTTCTCAATCAACTAACGCCAATCCCTGTGCAGACTTGTTCGCGATCGGTTCTATTTTCGAACTGTAGTTTTCTACCTGATCATGTAGCCAGTGTCACACCAACCCTCCTTGGTCGCCTTATACGACATACAAGGCAGGTTACAGTGTAACTATTATTTGCTTCCGACGTGGGCCCCAGTAACACTAAGACGATACATCGTTCAGGGGCGAATGTAAATATTCCAGGCTGTAACCACCACGTACACATTTCAGACCAGTTGCAGTCTTCATATCAAGATTAAAGTTAGATGCATATTCTTTACATGACGTCGTAGTCAACCCTAGCATTTATTTTGACTTTGTGATTTCTTGGTAAGTTTACGTTCAGTAGTTTGTCGTTGCTTTCTGAACGACCGGCACTCATACCATTGTATGAAAACCAACCCAACGAGGTCCGCTGCCAAATCGCCGAAAGCTGTGTTTCGAACGCATATCAAAGTAAGATACTAAAATACAGTCCTGTCCAATGTAACACTAGTGACAACAAAATTGTATTTCAATATCTTTAAAAATGAACAAAAAACAATAAAGATAATCCATTCTCTGAATTGTTTTTCATGGCGTCCAACTCACATTCAGAAGGTACAGGTTCAAATTCCAGCACAAACTGGACATGTCTTTTACAGAACCTTTGATGTTTGATAATATGGCACCATCCCACTACTCTTCGGATAGTGAAATTAGTTACCTACCCCTTTCAGATAACTACGACAAAAAGAGGTCACGTGTGCAGATTGCCCATGTTTAAAAATTCCCCGGCTGTTGGAAATCGTAGGGAGACGCTGGTAATAGAGAAAGTTAATCCACACGCAAAAATCAGTCCAGAGCACCAGACGTAGCAGCACGTGTATGGACTACGCTTGAGTTCAAACCTATTCTTACCTTCAAATCCCAACCAGACGAGCTCAGGTAAACTCTGGTTGATCACAAGGTTCAGTGTGGCCACGTTACTGTTGTTGAGAACGGCCACGAACGGCATGTTTGTGCGTGGGTCATCCTTCACCTGGCAGTGTATTGGCTTGTCGAGGTTTCCGGATCTGTCGGCAGTAACAGTAATTTTACAATTATTTCGTTACATGACGTGCTAAGCGAATCGGTGTGCTTCTTTAGTTTATCTGTTGATATCTGTTTGATTCATTGCCAAACAAAAAGTAGGTTTGTACATGGTACTCAATCAAATGTTGGAGTATTGTAACGTCTATTTCGTGCAGTGAGCATTGTAAATGAGGAAAGATACCACGAAGAAGAAAAAAAAACACACACACGCACCACAAATAACATGATGACCATTTTTTGTGTGTGCATATCCTTTACAGGACATCGCTGTCAACACCAGCATCTTTCAGCTGTATGTTGATTTCTTGGCAAGATTACGCTCAGTAGTTTGCCATTATTTCTGAGCGGCCGGCTCACATACCCAGTAAGTTACCGATGCGATTCGAACCACTGCTGATTCTCACCGTCATCGCGTTACCGACGAGAGTATACCAGATTACGGAGAAAAGTCATAACCTCTAAGCCACGAAGCCGGCATGATGACCATAGTCATAGTATGGCGATATATCGTTCTTCTGTCCTAAACGGGGAGGGGGGTGGTCACATTTGGCGATATATTATCCTTCGACACAGAATCAGTTAAATTAGTTAATTTCTTTGCTGTCATGACTTTGTCGAGTGGCCTTATTATACATGGGGAGCTACCGTAGCACAGTGTCTAGCACACTTGCCTGCTGGCCCATCAGCCCTGTGTTCGAATCTCTGCCGAGATGGGGATTTGTTTTCATACACCCAGTATGCTTCATAGCGTGAAAAGGTTTCCTTTACTTTGTCACTGTCTAGGCATACGTTTCAGTCATGCTTCTGGACAGCCTTTAGATATGATGAGTTGGCGTCTGCAAGATATTTATTTTTTGCGCTCGCTCGCTTTGAATTGAACTCAAGCGTAACCCATACATACTGCTTATAGTTGTGTTGGACTGAATTTTGCGCGTGGATTAGCTTTCCCTATTAAAGTGTCCCTCAGGCGAACCCACTCCGACTTCAGAGGTACTTACATCCCCAAGTCAAGGACGATAGGTCAACATTTTAGTCCAACTGTCCAGTGTAGGCGCTGAACTCCTTACTCGGCATCAGTATGCATAAAATTTGGTGGAACTGCGGTAAAGCTGTGAAAGTTTAAACAATATATAATGACACAAAGTAGTGCAGCTTTACATAACAGAGTTACGACACATACAGAACGTTGCGGCGGTTAGCCTTCATCAGCAAACAAACACATTCACAAACACAACATACAGTCAAGGAGAACTCCTGTGACTACATTAGAAGGTGATGACAGGACGAGAGGAACAAATGCATGGAAAAATGGAAGCAATGAAGAGGAAATGAGAATTGACAAAATGTTAATTGAAAAGAATGTTAGTCGAAGAAAATGTTTAATAGAAAAACTGTTTATAGAGAAAAAAAACAAAACTGTATACTCACCTCACGTACGGACCTGTGAATGTTTACGGAAATCTCAGGTGTATTTTTATAACGGTGCTGGATGTTACGGTACAGTGAACACATAGAAAGAAGGGGGCGGGGTAGGAGGCGTGTAAGATTGACCACGGCCCCATTGTGTTGTTGGTCTGGGTGGACTGGTGTGCAGCAACACACGTACTACATAGACACACTTCAACAGACAAAATGCTAGTGTATGTGGACATGCAAGAAGAGAGAGAGGGAGAGAGAGAGAGAGAGAGAGAGAGAGAGAGAGAGAGAGAGAGAGAGAGAGCGAGAGAGAGAGAGAGACAGACAGAGAGAGACAGAGAGAGGAAAAGTGCCTGCGACCTACCACATGGGGTATATTGTAACCTACAAAATAGTCAGTATGGTTGCTAGTCATACAACGCGCTTCAGGAGCCCCTCGCCCAGTCCTAGAGTTGTTGGGGTTGTGTAAGATCCAACCACTGGCAATGCACGTGAAGAAGGTATGCACAGAGAAGCCAGATGTAAGAGGAGAGAGAGAGGGAGAGAGATAGTGAGAGAGAGAGCGCGAAAGGGGGGAGAGAGAGGGAGAGAGAGGGAGAAGAGAGAGGGGGAGAGGGAGGGAGAGAGAGAGGGAGAGAGAGAGGGAGAGAGATAGAGAGAAAGGGAGAGAGAGGGGGAGAGGAAGAGAGAGAGGGAGAGAGAGGAGAGAGAGAGGAGAGAGAGAGAGAGAGAGGGAGAGAGATAGAGAGAAAGGGAGAGAGAGAGGGGGAGAGGAAGAGAGAGAGGGAGAGAGAGGGAGAGAGAGAGGGAGGGAGAGAGGGAGAGAGAGGAGAGGGAGAGAGAGAGTGAGGGAGGGTGAGAGCGAGAGAGGGGGAGGGCAAGAGAGAGATCAAGGGAGGGAGAGAAAGCGCGAGAGGGAGTGAGAGAGGGAGAGAGAGAGCGAGAGAGGGAGTGAGAGAGAGAGGGAGAGAGCGAGAGGGTGAAAGAGAGAGAGGGAGAGAGAGAGAGAGAGAGAGAGAGAGAAAGAGAGAGAGAGAGAGGAAAAGTGCCTGTGATATACCACATGAGGCGTGTGGGGCGCGTCGGTCTACGTGTACGACGTTTCCCTCGTACTGTACCCTATGAAATAGTCAGTATGGTTGATTATTGCACAGTACACTTCAGGAGCCTCTCGCCCAGTGTTTGAGTTGTTAGGGCTGTGTGAGATATAACCACTGGTAATACAAGTGAAGTGGGTGGGCACAGAGAAGCAAGATGTAAGGAGAGAGAGAGAGAGAGAGAGAGAGAGAGAGAGAGAGAGAGAGAGAGAGAGAGGAGAAGTGCCTGTGATATACCACATGAGGCATGTGGGGCGTGTCAGTCTACACGTATGACGTTTCCCTCGTACTGTCCCCTCCCTCACTCTCTCTCTCCCTCTCTCTCTCCCTCCCTCTCTCTCTCCCTTTCTCTCTATCTCTCTCCCTCTCTCTCTTCCTCTCCCCCTCTCTCTCCCTCTCTCTCTCCCTCTCTCTCTCCCTCCCTCTCTCCCCCTCTCTCTCCCCCCTTTCGCGCTCTCTCTCTCACTATCTCTCTCCCTCTCTCTCTCCTCTTACATCTGGCTTCTCTGTGCATACCTTCTTCACGTGCATTGCCAGTGGTTGGATCTTACACAACCCCAACAACTCTAGGACTGGGCGAGGGGCTCCTGAAGCGCGTTGTATGACTAGCAACCATACTGACTATTTCGTAGGTTACAATATACCCCATGTGGTAGGTCGCAGGCACTTTTCCTCTCTCTGTCTCTCTCTGTCTGTGTCTCTCTCTCTCTCTCTCTCTCTCTCCCTCTCTCTTTTCTTGCATGTCCACATACGCTAGCATTTTGTCATGTTGAAGTGTGTCTATGTAGTACGCGTGTTCCTACACACCAGTCCACCCAGACCAACAACACAATGGGGCCGTGGTCAATCTTACACGCCTCCTACCCCGCCCCCTTCTTTCTATGTGTTCACTGTACCGTAACATCCAGCACCGTTATAAAAATACACCTGAGATTTCCGTAAACATTCACAGGTCCGTACGTGAGGTGAGTATACAGTTTTTTTTTTTTTCTCTATAAACAGTTTTTCTATTAAACATTTTCTTCGACTAACATTCTTTTCAATTAACATTTTGTCAATTCTCATTTCCTCTTCATTGCTTCCATTTTTCCATGCATTTGTTCCTCTCGTCCTGTCATCACCTTCTAATGTAGTCACAGGAGTTCTCCTTGACTGTATGTTGTGTTTGTGAATGTGTTTGTTTGCTGATGAAGGCTAACCGCCGCAACGTTCTGTATGTGTCGTAACTCTGTTATGTAAAGCTGCACTACTTTGTGTCATTATATATTACTCGGCATCAGTACACCGGATGTTTAAGAACACATGTTCTTATCCATTCAGCCATGCTGATCTACTGCTAGCCATTGGGTGGCAGAGTAGTTTGGTTCTTGGCTTCAGTAAGTTAAAACGGTATGCTGTTTATCATCTTATATTCAATGCCGTAAGGCGTTGGTCGGAACGCAAGTTCTAAGCGCACATTCTGCAGCTATAGTTTGACTATAGTCATTGTCCACACATGTCGTATTTTCCTAAAGCAACGATTTCAAGCGGTCTAGCATATTCATACTATGTCTTGTCGTCTCTCTTTCCTTTCCAGCTTCTCTTTTGTTAATATATGTCCATATATATATTTTGTTAATATATGTGGGTAACCTGTTGTTCTTTTGAAATAGTTTCTTTCAAGCTATCTTCACTAATCTTTTTTAATCTATCCACGGCGTTCTCAGCATTCGCAAATAACACTACATCACTACATCCAGTAATGTCTAATTGATCTGCTAATTGTGCGTGATTCACTTCCACACATCTAGAATAGAAGAAAAAGCAGCGACTGCAGCAGGATATAACAATATGAAATAGAAACAAATAGGTATATTCTCTCTCTCTCTCTCCCCCCCCCCCCCCCACCCTATATATTCATACCTAACTGTCTCCACACCCCTATATTTTCATATCAGACTGTTCGAATATTTTTGGCGACCTAAATCCTATCTGGCAACCTACTATACTTAAACTCTGCAGCCAAAGAGTGCCATCGCAAATGGCAAAGCCGCCTTGCCTTTTTCTGCTCCCTCATGGAAACAGTGTAGTGGTGCTTTTTGTTTTGTTGTATTTCGTTGTTTATCTATCTGTGTTGTCCTGTCCTTGACGAAGATTATGAGAATCGAAACGTCGGCCGTCCTGTGTGTCGTAGTGTACGCTTTTGTGTGTATTTTATTTTATTATTCAATTTATATATTTAATGATTACTTCTGATTTTGGATTTTCACCTGTATTCCGGTATACGATCGATCTCCTTGTAAGGTATGTGCAACGTGTTTGTGTTTAGTACGTTTCTTCTCGCAGGAGCTTAATATACCTCCAATTCCACACATCTAGAGTGGCTCTGTATTATTCTTACCAACTCGTTCACAAGGTCATTGACAACGATTTATTGTATAAATATGTGTCCCGTTCTGGAATGCAGCTTAATGTGTATGCTTAAAGACACATACACACACGCAAGGCCTTTCCCCGTCTTTTAGGATAACAGAAGCTAGCAATAATTACCATCCAGTGGACTATCCCATGCAGAACACCCCCCCCCCCCTCCCACACAAGTCTTTCAGTGTATCTCTATCATCCATCAGACAGGATATGATCTAATTCAACCAAAGAAGGATTATACGCGTCTCTAAACCTGTCATCAGAATCAGAAATAAAACTTGGAACTACTGTATCTAGATCTTCGTATTTGGGGCTGAATAGATGACTATTGCAAAGCGAGATCAATAATAATTTATTTAAAGATGCTCTTTTATCGTTCCGTGGAAACGATTCTAACTCTGTGTATTCTCGTTAACATCATATTTTGCTTTGTCGACACTGTAACGAAATTTTAATTTCAGTTTTTATGTTGCATTATTTAACCATTTCATACTTGGGCAAAAGCGATTAGCTGAACATCATACCACATCACCTCTTTAACCCCGGACAGAACAATAATGAAATGATGATAACAAATGAATAAAAAAAAAAGTACAGTTATTCCAACAAATCTGCGACGAGGATCTCGTCTAAGAATGGGGAACACAAAGAGTCGCCCTCGCAAATTTGCAGTGAACTCGCCAAGGTAATATAACCTTAGATTACATAATATATCACGTGATGGAAAGGAAGCTGTCAACTTAGAACGGAATGTGATCATCCCTTAGTTGCTTTTATGACTAAACAGACAACAAAACAGACAAGATGACTGAGCTAAGCTCGCCAGCAAGATCAATCTCCGCTAAAGAAAGAGAATATAGGGCTAAACCAACCAGGTGCCTTCTCCACAATGAAGGTTGGCTGCAATGGATCTCCAACACTGTCTGTCTCTCGCCTTGATTGTACATTCTGTCAGGATGTTGTTCGTCCATCTCTTAATGTTATCTCCCCACTTGTACCGTTGTCTACCTCTTGCTCGCTTGCCCTCAACCTTGCCTTCCAGTATGGTTTTTATAAGAGTACCATGTCTTTTAACATGGCCGAAATATTTCACTTGCCTCCTCTTTATTTCTTTCATCAAGTCTCTCTTCATTCCCAGTTTGTCTTGGACCTCTGCATTTGATTGTTTTTGTTTCCAAGAAATACGACATATTCTTCTGTATATCCACATTTCCAGGGCTTCTATGTGACTTTCTAGTTGCTTGTTCAATGTCCAGCCTTCCGCCCCATACAGTAGCGTTGAATATATGTAGCATTTGACAATTCTCATTTGTAATGCGTTATTAATCTCTCTATATGGCTAGCTAGGATCAAAGTTCCTTGATCTATAAAGTTGATCAAACGAGAACTGTCAGATAGTTAGTTAGTCGACAGATCATCCTCATTGCACATCGAACCATTCAGCCCATAAGTGCTCGGATTCCCCCCCCCCCCCCCTCAGCAAATCCTGCAGCGTGTAGCGGCTAACGACACCAGTTCTGTGTTGGTTTATCAATCTGCTTTGGCTTCCTGCATAGTGTTCTTGTTTGGCCACCCCTCTTTTAATTTGCTGTTCTCGCAGTCTGGCCATTGTTGTAGATTCGCAGCCATCACTTGGTTCTCGCAAAAGTCTTACTTCTTGTAGAGCATTCAGAATGTCGGCCTGGTCCATGGCGCGTCCGCCCTCCACAGTAGCCTCACCTGCGAGCTTGTCAGCCCGCTCATTTCCTTGTACTCCCGCATGCCCTGGCACGAAGATGAAACTAATCTTTGCCAGCCGAGACCGCTCCAAAGAAAGCAACCATTCTTTTCGGATCCCCCCCTTTCCATCTCTATCCTCTTGAGCATGCTCATTGAGTCGCTAAGGAAACATGCCCCAGTGAATGTCTGTGTCTCGAGCCATGTTATTGCTTTACTTACTGCCATGACTTCCATGGTCAGGCTACTTGAACTTGTGGTCTCAACAAAAGCACCAGAGTCCTCCTTCACAATTCTCCCCCCGACCCGCGCCGCAAAGGCCCAAGAGCTTCTCAGATGCACTGCACAAAGACTTTAGTCGTCGAGTAGTAGTTAATAATACGCGTGTTGTGTAATTTAAAAACGGATGCATTTAACGATGCTTGCGTATTTGCAGTCTGTGATATGTTAAGACGAACATTTTTCAATCCTGAAGTCTAACTTTGGAATATTCCCCATATCCCATTCAAACTTTCCAATAAGAAATAACTGATTGTTCGTTTTTATTTTCTCACTCTAAAATACATTTTATTTATATATTGTCATTATTATTACATTTCGAGTAATACTCAGTCTTTGAATGTAGACAGGAAGACTACCCAGAGCGAGGGGGAGAGAGAGAGGGGGGAGGGAGAGCGAGAGAGAGAGAGAGAGAGAGAGAGAGAGAGAGAGAGAGAGAGAGAGAGAGAGAGAGAGAGGAGGGGTGAGATGGAGCGAAAGTGAGGTATAGAAACATTGAAGGACTTTTTTTTTACATGAAACGTATTGAGTACATGGTGCTAGCCGAATATTTTATAGACTAATCGGCACTCGATAGGTAATGTTATTACTACACCGGTCGCTGTTATTTCACATAGCATTGTCTGGCTACTCATTTTGGACTGTATCGATCTGGGAGCCCTGGCCCACAAAGAAAATAACTTTTCCTTGAAGGGGATGTGAACCCATGATCAACGGTACTGCTGGCAAGAGGTCTGACGCGTTTCCAAAATGTGCCGTCCAATCGATGACGTAGAAGGTTTGTGGTGTGTGGTGAAACTTCCTACATCAGCGATTGGACGGCACATTTTGGAAACCGGTCACAAGATTGATGGGGACAATGCTTTTCGTGTGTTGTTTAACACACAAAATAGTCGCTTGTTAAAGGTCGCAGAAACCCTCATGATTAATCGGCATACTCCAGTTTTGTGCAAACAGTAAAGTATCACAATCAGTTTAAAATTACCGCGAGTATGTACCTGACTAGATGCAACTAAATATGCCAGGCATTAAATCGTGCAATCCCCCCTGGAAGGTTAACCCGGTCAAC
Source organism: Cepaea nemoralis (assembly GCA_014155875.1). Lineage (NCBI taxonomy): Eukaryota > Metazoa > Mollusca > Gastropoda > Stylommatophora > Helicidae > Cepaea > Cepaea nemoralis. Next base: position 578,747 of record JACEFZ010023679.1, read on the forward strand.
AAATGCCCGCAGAAGTCGGATGTGTCGGCCTAACGGCGCAAGAACGCAGCTCTGCTGTAAACAGGCACAACGCAATCACATCTGGAAAAAAAAACTCCGGATGAACGCAGAAGAAGATGAAATCGTGCAATCTATTGTTTGTATCTTCGTTATTCAAATTCACTTCGGGAAAACATTGTACATAGAGAGAATCAAACGTCCCGAACTGACGTACCTGACTGAGAGTGATACATTGGAACATTCCGAAGAAGCTAAGTTATTCAAACGAATATCAACCAGAAATACTGTGATTGTGTTAGTTGTCGGCCATTTGGTGGTCTCTGCTATGCATGTACACACACTTCCTGCGATTGGTTTATGAGGACCACTTGAATTCATCATGGCGAATAGCGTTCTGCCTTGGATGGTAGTTTCTGCGGAGCTGCAGACTTCTGCCACCATGCTGTCTGTAAATATACATGAATGAAGAATCAAGGTTAGGAATGCGTGTAAGCGAACACGTCTTATGCTAGACGGGGAATGATTGCGACTGAACGAACAGGGAATAAGAATATGATATGGTTTGGAAATGTGTTGTAAGTGATATGCGAAACAACAACAGCAGCAGCAACAACCAACAACAACAATAACAACAACAACAACAACACACACACACACCCACCCCACCACCACCACACATCCCACCCCACATACCTTCACCCCTACACACACAATGTGGCTAGGAAGCCTTTGTCAATGGAACAACAAGAACATAGCGATTAATATATATATATATATATATATATATATATATATATATATATATATATATATATATATATATATATAATTATATTACTGGTAAGATCGAGGGGAAGACCTAGAAGCAAGTACCTGGATGGCTTGGCCTTGTAGCATGGTCGAGACAGAAACACGGAGCTGATCCACGACTTTGGTGATCGAGTGAGATGGCAGAATATGACCGCCCACGCTTACCGGCATGGCACATGATGGATATATATATACCTCCCTAGACACTCAACAAATGCTGGAAATTAAAAACTGCAAACGGGAATATAGAACGAGAGAGGGTTGTGGGAAAGGGAAGGAAAAGAAACGAAACGAAAAACAAATAACCTAAACAGAAAAGATGTATAGATTACACAATTTTAACATTTAAAATATCAAAATAGAAGCACATGTGTCAATGTGTGCTAACACATGAATACACAGCAGCAGTACACTCTCGTTCAGGGCACATAAATACATAAAAACGCCCATATATGCGAAAATCTACGCTGAGACTTGTGTACACTAAAGATTTCCCGGGAATTCTGAATCTAGCTGGCATAATCCTATGCATTTCCAGACGAGATGTCTTTGACCCACTTTTACAAATTACTATAAAACTTTAACAAATTGCAAACATCAGAAAGGGGCAGCCGACATTTACTGACCACATAATTAGAAGAGAAAAACTGTAACATATTGTAATACCTTGAGCCATTTACAGAAAGACAGAAGGCAGAGAATCTCGATATACGAGGCCCAGAAATGGACACTCACTTGCTGTTTGTGCTTCACTCCGATACCGCGAGGTACATGCGAAACATGATGAGATGAGATGAGATGAGATGCGGTAAGATGAGAAGATAGAGAAAGAGAGGAGAGGAGAGCGAAACACGATGAGATGAGATGAGATGAGATGCGGTAAGATGAGAAGATAGAGAAAGAGAGGAGACGATTCTTGTATTTTCATTGTGGCATGGAAAAACGTCAGTAAACGGACTGATACATTCTGTTGATTATTGCGAATTGCAGGGAAGCAGGGACGCAGAGGTGTTTCCAAGGCACCAGGGCCGGGTTATATACTGGCCAAGACCTATTGACGCGTCATCGTCGAGCGTCCTGGGCAACAGGTCCCTTCGGGGTCCTGGCTAAGGTCAGTAGGATCGCCGATTCCTCCGAAGTCGGAGAGTGTCTGCCTGTACGGCGAGGAACCACCAGTCTGCACACCAATAAGCCAGACATGGGACAACGGATACTCACGCAAACCTCAAGTCATGTATGACATCACACTGATGTTGGACAACAGGATGCCTTCATCCGACATACAGGACTTCGCGTTGGAGCTCAAGCCAACGAACACAAGCAAGCAAGCAAGCAAGCAAGCAGGGAAGCAAGCAAGCAAGCAAGCAGGGAAGCAAGCAAGCAAGCAAGCAAGCAGGGAAGCAAGCAAGCAAGCAAGCAAGCAAGCAGGGAAGCAAGCAAGCAAGCAAGCAAGCAGGGAAGCAAGCAAGCAAGCAGGGAAGCAAGAAAGCAGGCAAGCAGGCAGGCAAGCAAGCAAGCAAGCAGGCAAGCAAGCAAGCAGGGAAGCAAGCAAGCAAGTAAGCAAGCAAACAAGCAAGCAAGCAAGCAAGCAAGCAAACAAGCAAGCAAGCAAGCAAGCAAGCAGGCAAGCAAGCAAGCAAGCAGGGAAGCAAGCAGGGAAGCAAGCAAGCAAGCAAGCAGGGAAGCAAGCAAGCAAGCAGGGAAGCAAGCAAGCAAGCAAGCAAGCAGGGAAGCAAGCAAGCAGGGAAGCAAGCAAGCAAGCAAGCAGGGAAGCAAGCAAACAAGCAAGCAAGCAGGGAAGCAAGCAAACAAGCAAACAAGCAAGCAAGCAAGCAGGGAAGCAAGCAAACAAGCAAGCAAGCAAGCAAGCAAGCAATCAAGATATCCAATGCTAGTCGGCCAAGCGATTGATGATTATGGCAATTTTTTTCTATTTTGTTATTTCGCTTTGAACTCAAGCGTAGTCCATACACGCCACTTCTAGTAGCACTGGGCTGAATTTTGCGTGTTGATTAGCTTTCCCTATTACCAGTGTCCCTCGTCCTCAGGCAAGCCCACTCCGACTTCAGAGGTACTTGATTGAAGCGACATGCAAAAGACATGCAACTAACTAGCTCTGGTGTCTGTGCATTTTCTCATGTCTTGTAACCCGCTTTGAGTGCCAACTAATATTTTTATAGAATAGTATTACTTTAATGTCACGATTGCTTGCCGGGTCGTGGGTCATGTTTTGAAATCCACAACGGGCGGATTGTTAAAAATAGACATGGGTTCCCAGGTTGACCCAACTTAAAATGGGTACCCGACAATTATATGGGATGTATAGGCGGTAGGCTCGATATTGGTCACATCGCCCCTAGAGTCCCCGACTGACTGACTGACTGACTGACTGCCACGTTGCTGTCTTGACAAAGATAGTTTGTAAATTAGAGCTATACCTCTCCATAACACAAACCTGGGCTGAATTTAGAGACCATGTGTTGCTCACGTAGCATAATCCCTTTCTCGGCCTGTCTAGTTTACTTCAGATTAGAGGTAGCACCAATACGTCTGGAACAAGACAAGATGCAGAAACTGCAGAATCAGCAAAGCAATGCTCTAACTGTCCGCTTGTCAGAGCTTCCATCCTAGACCAGTTGCCGACCAATGTTTAGGGCACAGTCTTTCCTGCCATGACATTTAGACTTTAAGTTGCATTTCCTCCCACTTTGAATATAAATGTTATAGACGAGTTCTAAGAATATCTTGGGTAAAGAAAAGAACAAATGCATCCATACTTCAAGATCTGAATATTGAAGAAGGCTGCCTATTAAAGACGATAAAACAAAGAGAAGTGAAATATTTTGGTCACTTGAAACGTCACGAAAGTTTGGATAGAAAAATAATGGAGGGTATATGCACGGAAAGAGAGGAAGGGGATGGCCAAAGAGAAGATGGGTGCAGGATGTGGCGGATGATCTTCAGATGGGTGTATCGGACGCGGGACATCTTGCTTATGATCGAAAGGTTTTCTGGAAGGTTGTTATGGGAGCGAGATTCTGCAAAGGACATGCTACTGAATGAATGAATAAGGATAAGATTTGTAAAGCGTACCTATTGATCTATAAAAACATGAGCCTAGCACCAACCATAAACTCAACACCACTAGACGTCTAGAATGGTTATTTCCGTTTTTAAACATCACTGCAATGTCGTCGACTTCATTAGCGACTAAACTGATATTGCCCCTTACCATTGATGCACACGTAATTAAGAGTGGACTGACTCGTGAGTTGCGTGTTTGGAGCCGGGCACTGCGTAGTTTCCATATCCCATTTTTCAGCGCGGATGTTACACGCATATCGTCCCGAACAGTTACGATGTAACATTTGCAGCTGTTCCCATGGATACACAAACGAGCAGTCTTGAGACGTCTGCTCGCAACAAACATCCTGTTGGGGGAAAAAAATGATAACATTGAATGCAATGCGTAGTATTATAAATTCTGTATGTTATTCCTCAATCCTCTCTTATGCTCAAAAACAAAAACAAAAACAAAAAAAACAACGCAAAGGACCGTTTCACACCTCTAAGGGTACACGGAGCTAGACCCATATTTGTATGGACATTAGTGGGTGCTGTAGTGGGTATCACGCCGGCCGCTTTACTTCCTAAGACATTTCCAGATACCCATTTTAGGCTGAGTCAACCAGGTTAGTTAGCGAGTTGCATATCCTTTACAGGACGTCGCAGTCAACCCCATCATTTTTTGGAGCTGTTTGTGATTTTTTCCAAGTTTGTGGGTTCGATTCCGGCTTACATCGTTGGGTTCAATTTTCTTATAGACTCCTGGGGATCGTCGCTAGATCTACGGAGTTCACGCTTTGTGGGACGCTTTCAGCAGGGCAGCCCTGCGGAAAGAGACCGAGCCATATGGGATAAAATTCGACGAAATGAAATAGATCTTCTTGTCTTGTAAATCCTGTATTATTCATTTATTGGAAAACAACGCAAAGCAATTTGCTCCCAAATGGCCTGCATTTGATTTGGAACCCTCAACCCGGTGTGTCGAACCTTCGACCCAGTGTGTGGAACCCTCGACCCGGAGTGTTAAATCTCTGACCCGATATGGCGAACCTTCGACACCGAACCCTCTACCTAGTGTCTCGAACCTTCTACACCAAAACCTCGACCTGGTGTGTCGAACCATCATCACCGATAACTCGACCTGGTGTGTCGAACCTTCGACATCAAAACCTCGACCCGGTGTGTCGAACCTTCGACCCGGTGTGATGCACTTCAACCTGGTGTCTTGAACCTTCGACACTGAACCCTTGACCCAGTGTGTCGAACCCTCAACCCAGTGTCTAACCTTCAACACCAACCCTCGACCTGGTGTGTCGAACCCACAACGCTGAACCCTCAACCCGGTGTGTAGAACCCTCAACCTGGTGTGTCGAACCTTCAACACCGAACTCTCGACCCGATGTGTCGAATCTTCAACACCGAACCCTCGACCCGGTGTGTCGATCCCTCGACCTATTGTGTCGAACCCTCGACACTGAACCCTCGACCCTGTGTGTCGAACCCTCGACACTGAACCCTTGACCTTCTGTTTCGTACCTTTGACACTAAACTCTCGACCCGGTGTGTCGAACCTTCGACACTGAACTCTTAACCCAGTGTGTCGAACCCTCGACCTGTTGTGTCGAACCTTCGACACTGAACCCTCGACCCTGTGTGTCGAACCCTCGACACTGAAACCGCGACCTGGTGTGTCGAACCTTCGACACTGAACCCTCGACCCGGTGTGTCGAACCTTCGAGACCGAATCCTCGACTTGGTGTGTCGAACCCTTGACCCCTGGTCTCGGGGAATTGAGAAACTGCGTTTCACTAACACCATAAGTCATAGACGCTAACATATAAGAGGAGGGAAAACAAGCAGACGGCAGTTAAAGTGAAGGGCAATAGCTATAACCAGCTCAGTGAGAATGCATACACCCCTGACAGGTCCGGATTAACCATTCAGCAAAATAAGCACTTGCTACGGGCATCAAGGGAAAATGGATACCACAGAAATTGTCCTTGGCTGGGTTTGCCATGGATCGTATGGCGCACAGCAGCGAATGGTGCAGCTGAACCAGGTTTCATACAAGAGGGAATCTTAAAATACAAGCTGATAAAATGTAATAACTAATGTAGAGGTATAAACGAAACATTATTATATATCCTACTGCAAGTTTCGCTTCATTCGGGAAAATAGAATAGTATTTTAGGGTATCGCTTCCTGGCCTTTTGGCTAAGATCAAAGTGTGGATATATGTGAACTTGATCTGGCCAGGGTGCACAGACGATCATCCAAAATGCAATCCCAAGCCACTGTCAACTAACAGAGGCAGACGGGCCTTGGTTGGCCACAATGGACCGAAAGGCACATAGTGGGACTAAGAGGCCCTTTAAATAAATTTTAAAAAAATGCAAGATTTATTATTATTATTATTGTTTGCGTTAGAGAGAGAGAGAGAGAGAGAGAGAGAGAGAGAGCTCGTCGTTCGCTAAGGGAGGAAAGACTAGCCACCTTTACCTCCGTGTGTTCAGACCTACAAAACTGTTATGGCCCTTCTACTCCACATACCCACAGCAAGTTTCTGCTTGTTTATATATATATATATAAATAAATATATATATATATATATATATATATATATATATATATATATATATATATATATATATATATATATATATATATATATATATATATATATATATATATATATATATATATATATATATATATATATATATATACAATAATACCTCGGTTTTCGTCAATAATCCGTCCGAAAACAATTGGCGAAATCCGAAACCGACGAAAACTGAGGCAATTATTTCCATACGAATCAATGTAAATGCAATTAATTTGCTTTAGAAACCCCAAAACACATATCAAAAACACATTTTGTAGAGAAAAAACATAGTGTCTAATACTGTTGTTCGGCCATATACTTGTCAGAGCTCGCACCTTCGCCGAGACTAGTAACACTGTGTATGCCAGTGAGCCTCTTGAGTTTTTCAAACCATCATCTGCTGGCCTTAAAATCACTAAGTACACTAGCACTCGTCCCAGGCATGTTCTTAATGAGATCGGCATACAACTGTAGGGTCATTTCACATAAGATTGCTTCCGAAACAGAATCACCATCTAACTGGTTTCGATTTATCCAAATTAATAATAACTTTTCAACATTGTTAAATGTTTGCGATCTCTGTTTCGTTAGCACATTTATGACTCTTGTTACATTAGCCTCCTTTATTGCTCCCTTTGTCGCCACAATAGAACTTATCGTGGATGGCGACTTCCCATTCATGCGGCTGATGTCAGCAATCTTAATACGGCTCTCGTGTTTTATTATTAGCAAGTGATACTCACACAACGAAAAACAACGCCAAACTGAGTAGAATAACGCGTGGGTCCCTTTGTTTCAGCAACATTAGCAACGAGATCATGTGTACTTTTTTTCTTAAATGTTGCATATCCCTTACAGGACGTTGCAGTCAACACCAGTATTTTTCAGCTGCTGTTGATGTACAGGCCGACGAAATCCCAGGCGATCGACGAAAACCGAGACAATTTTTTTCGTGGAAATATCGACGAAAACCTAAACCAGTGATAACCGAAGGCAACAAAAACCGATATATATATATATATATATATATATATATATATATATATATATATATATATATATATATATATATATATATATATATGCCCAAAAACTATTTGTTAACGGTTTTATTCCGACCATGAATTGTGAATTAATCAGTACCAGCAGATCAAGGCAGAACACCTGTCTGGCAAGATACACAGGCGGTTATGACAAGGATTAGGCTTGATACTGACCAAAAGCTCTCTTCGCCTTCCAGCGGGGCATCCCAGGAAGACTATAGATCAGACCAGCGAAGACAAGATCGACCATAGTCTCGGTTTTGGCGAAGACCGCCGACGATTACAACCTTTGTTGGCTGCGAAACTGCAAGATAGACATAGGCAGTCTTTGTAGACCAGTGGTTCTCAACCTTTTTTGGCCCGTGCCCCCTTCACCATATTTTCAGAACGTCATTCCCCCCCCCCCCCCACCCTTTTCGTATTTCCTACCTAAAAATTTGACCGTGCCCCCCCCTTCACCCTATTTTCAGAACGTCATCCCCCCCCCCTTTCGTATTTCCTATCTAAAAATCCCGCCCGTCCCTACACAGTATACGTAATAATGGAAGCTAAATTTAATAGCACATACTAAAACAAGTCTAGACGTCCACATAAAACGTGATTTGTGGGTCTACTTACTTTATAAAATGAATTTTAGAAGAGTGAGACGTACAGAACCGTACAGTATGAAGAGAAAAACAATATCAAGTAATCGGTTCTTGTATTAACGCGATCTTGAAATAATCTTAATTCCCCCCCCCCCCCCCCCTTGGAAACCCTAAAATTCACCCCTAGGGGGGGGGGGAGAGAAATTCCCCACCGGTTGAGAACCACTGTTGTAGACAATCACACACGAGTTTACACTCACCGCTTGGGAAGCTCACGACCATGCTCAGAATGAGTGTACTACTGGTCTGCCGGTATAGAACTGTGTCATCAGTTGCCGCCAGTTCGTTGAATTGTAGATGAGTGAGCAACACGACTCAGCAAGGTTCTAATAGCAGCGGTAACAGCAACAACAGCCACCCACAACAGTAATTATTAACAACAACAGTTATTAACTAGCAGCAACAATTAACGGCAATAAAAACAGTTGACAACAACAATAAGTGACAATTAGAAGCTAATAAAAGTTGACAACAACAACAATTAACAACAAACAACAACAATAAATAACAACTGACCACAAATTGACAATGACACGGGACAATAACTATCAATAACAACAACAATTATTAACGACAAATGCAAACAAAAACGGACAACAACACCATCTAACAATAACAACAACCAACAACACAAATAACAACGATAACATCTAACAACAACACTTGTTGTTGAAACCACCACCAACAACACATTCCTTTCTTTGACTGGCAATTATTACCTGTTGCGGATTGTTGCAGCCCTTGAATGCCCTCCTACAGGTGGGTGTCTTTTTCTGAACACTGTACACGGCATCCCTAACGGCGATACGCTGTCCCACAGGACAGGACAACGCTAGCTGACCACACGGACCATTGCATGCTGACACTGTCTTCTCTAAAATTCTCCCTTTCGCCTTGTCTGCCGTAAACAATGAGGTGAACATCGTTACTAAGCACAATAAACATTATGCTACAAAACAAAAGTCAACAACAGGGTGTAGTTGTAATGACTGTGAGGTTTTTGAAAATATTGCCGTTTCAAGTTTTGTATTTACCTTTTATGCTGCATGAACTCCACATAGGGTGAATACACAACTTGGAATGGCAATAGTTTACAACACTCCACAGTCATTAACAATACACATACCAATATGCGCCGGTCTCGCTGGCTAGAGGTTAGCGACTTTCTCCGTAATCCTGTATACTCTCGTGAGTAACGTGACGATGGCGAGAATCAGTAGCGGTTCTAACCGCGTCGTTAACTTAGGGGTATGTGAGCCGGTTGCTCAGAAAGCTATGGCAAACTACTGAGCGTAATCTTGCCAAGAAATCAACAATTAGCTGAAAGATGTTGATGTTGACAGCGATGTCCTGTAAAGGATATGCAAACATTTTTTATACCAATATGCTGTTAGCACCGTCTCTGCGAGAAGGTCAACTGTGGAAGGACATCAGCGGTATCTGCGAGATTTGTCTGTGAAAGTTATCTGTGAGGGTTTCATACTCTCCCCTTCCCCTACTCCCTCTCTTTCTCCCCTCTCCTTCCCTCATTACCTGGTTTGTTTGTTTGTTTCGCTTTTTAAAGATCGTTGTCATTGCACACGGACATCTTCGTAAGTGCGCCAGTCTGGCGGCCTAGGACTAGTGAACGCAGTTTCATAATACCGACATACAGTGTTAGAAGTCTGCAAACATTTCGAGCCAAAATAGGCCTTACCAGCCATCTTAGAACTCACGGCTCCAAACTCTCATCCCCACTGGATGAAATGAATGGTCATCATTATTCTTGATGGACAAACAACAGAGAGAATGCAGCAGCAAGAGGTGGTCAGAGGATCTGGTCGACAGTCGTCACTTGGAGGTAAAGCAAGACGGGCATATAAACAGATTGCGACGGGCACCATTAGTATTGGAACTCTACGCTGGCTGTTGAAGACGTGGATTGAGAGCTTATGGGAATGCCCCGAATGCAGTAATGTCGGTTCTTGACTCAACTCAACTCAACTCAACCCAATGATATAATCGTTAGTAGCCCAGAAAGCAAAGTCGAAATACTCGATTGCCTAGAAAATCAGTCAAATAATGTTGGAGTTAAAGGACATGTATCTAACACTGCTCGAGTCTCCTCTCATGGATCACTGAAGATTCTGAACACAGAGCGCGAATTCTGTAGCAGCGGGGAGGATCCCATTATGTGAATACCAGAAACACAGTCTGTATATATTAATATATGGGTAGGTTTTCTCATTTTCGATGTTTTTTTTTTTTTTTGTGTGTGTGGTTCTTTTGGCTTTATATATTTTCCCTTTTTTTTTTTTGGGGGGGGGGGGGGGGGGGGGGGAGTTATTTTAAAGTTGTGTGAACTTTACTCCGATGGTCGAGAATGGACATTGCCACGTGGTCAAGCCATCCAGATATCTACTTCTCTGCCTTCCCCTTTCTCTTCTACCTTCAATTTTGCCAGTTTTCACCAAGATGCTCAGTTTATTTACTCTCATAATGTGCCCAGAAATGTTGACTCTCTACGTCTAATTTCTTCAATTAGTTTACGGTTTTAATCTGCTTCTTGTAGCACTTGCTCATTAGTTTTTCTGTCTGTACTCTTTGCATTTTCCTCAGAAACCACATTTGAACTGCCATTAGATGTTTTTCAGCTTGTCTGCTCATTGTCCACGTCTTACATTCATACAAAAATACAGGTCCTATATAGCACTTCAACAATCTTTTTTTCGTTGTAATTGACATCGTTTTATTGGTCAGTATATTTTTCATCTTGCAAATGGCTACCTTCGCCATAGCGATTCTTGTTCTAATCTCTTTAAGGCACCTCCCATCAGATGTTATGACTGTTCCGAGATGGTTGTACCGATTCACTTGTTTATGCATATTCTCATTGACCCGTATATTACATTGTGATATTTCTCTCTTCCTTGTTACGACAAAATTTCTGATGTCGTCACTAGGATTCTGGTACATACACACTTGACTCCTCTGCCGGCGTTACAGAGTTCGTGAGCTGTGATGAGATTCTCCTAGTGTGATCGAATGAGAGGAGACTGGAGCACATATGGAGATATTCTTGGCCAATGAAAGTGATCCTAAACCACAAGGAAACCATGGCTATATCCTGTGTTAGACAAGTTTATAGACGGTAAATTAAACTACACACATCCGAGGGTCGTCCAAGAAAGTATCCAGATATTGTCAGGATAACCCAAAAATGAACATTGTTAAGTTTAGCAACTACTTCAAAGTGAACAGTATACACCTGACACTTGATGCTGGAATTGGGAAGTATTAGCAGTTTTCCCTCGCTTTGCTTTTTTTGTTTTAAATGACGTCGGACCATTTGACCCAAGTGCAGGAACCATATGTTGTTTTAAATTTTGGTAGAAAAAAAGTTCAATATCCGCTGAAATTCATCGTCCACTGAACACATTGTAGCATGTTCATCAGTGTTTGAACGGCGTAAATGCTTTTGTGAAGGTCATGAATCAATCGTGAATGAACCCCGTGAAGGTCGGCCGAAAAGTATCATTACCAGTGAAGCCATACACAGTGTTGAAAAGGTTTTGGACGAATGAAGTTACTGGTAGTTAGTTGGTTGGTTGGTTGGTTAGTTGGTTAGTTGGTTAGTTAGTTAGTTAGTTAGTTAGTTAGTTAGTTAGTCGCGGTTCCAACTTCACGGCAACGGGTCGTCCCCATTATGCTCCGTTCCTGTGCCAGTGAATATCACACAAAATGCTCCCCAACTGTCAATGTGAACAGTGGAATAGACAGGAGTCTCGGCAATCCAACAGCCCACACAGATACACTGTGCATAATGCCGCTGCCAGAATGCCAATTCAAATTTAATCCTCGACAACCATAGTTCATCGTCGATGGACTCGGCAGTCACCAGAAAGACCTCATTGACCCGGGTTTTCTCACATAGCTCGGTCTTTTACCGCAGGGCGACCAGCCGAAAATGTCGCATAAAGCACGAACTCCGCAGCTTCAGCGCCGACTCCCGGGAGTCTCCTGAAAAAATGCACTTATGAACTGTACGCAATGTTGCGATGGCTGCTGACATAAGCAAACGTAAGGTGGACATTATCTCGAGGGATTACTTCAGTTTTCATAAAGTTTCCCTTTGGTTGGTCGGCTCTGTGGCAAAGGGGCTACGAACGCAATTTGTAACACCGCATACCTCGTTCGAAAGACAGCTGCGGGTAATTTGAAAGGAGACCGCCTTGCATTGGTTTTAAATGTTATAAGCAATGGCAAGCTACTGAATGTAAACTTGCCAAGAAATCACAAACAGCCACACAAGATGAGGACGTCCTGTGAAGGATATGCAACTAACTTCCTTTTGATGGATGTCAAAACAACTAACTTGTGATCCCACTAAAAAAAAAAAAAAAACACGGCAAGAGTAGTGATTTGCCGAGAACTGTTGGGTTGGTACGAACGTGACGGTGAAGACTTTCAGCACCGCATCGTTATAACCGATGAGACAAGAGTGCATGCATCACTCATCATCATCATGTGCCATGCCGGTAAGCGTGGGCGGTTAAGTTTCGCCATCTCACGTGATCACCGGAGTCGTGGATAAGTTCAGTGTTCATATCTCGACCATACCTCGTGGCCAAGCCATCCTGGTATTTACTTATCTGCCTTCCCCTTGTTCTCTTCCCCTCAATCTTGCCAGTTGTCAAAAAGTTCTCCAATTTATTTCTTCTCATAACGTGCAAAAAAAACAAACAAAAAAAACAAAACAAACTGACTGTCTACGACTAATTTATCTAATTAGTTTACGGTTTTCATTTGTTTCTTGTAGGACTTGGTCATTGGTTTTCTGTCTGTCCCTGGTATCCTTTGCATTCTCTTCAAAAACCACGCTGCCACTGCCATCAGATGTTTTTCAGCTTGACTGCTCATTGTCAACGCTTCATATCCATACAAAAGTACAGGTTCTATGTAGCATCTCAACACTCTTTTTCTCGTTGCAAATGACATCTTTTTATTGGTTAATATTTTGTTCATATCGCATTAGGTTACATTCGCCTTGGCGATTCTTGTTTTAATCTCTTAAACCTTAAAGGGATCTCCCATCAGATGTTATAATTGTTCCGAGATAATTGTACCGATTCATTTGTTTAAGAATATTCACATTTACTTCTATATTACATTGTAGTATCTTCTTCCCAGTGACGACCATAATTTGTGTCTTCTTACAATTTAATTCTAACACGACTTGTTCAATGTGTGAAACAACCGCAGCTACTAAATGTTGCAGACTCTGTTCATTGTCTGCAGTCAATACTGTATCATCTGCATATCTAATGTTATTGATGTTACATCCCCCAATGGTGATTCCTTTTATATCCTCTACAATTCTGAAAAAGAAAACATAAATACACGATATGGCAACATGAAGCAAATGGTGGAAAGTCTAAACAGAGCAATAATACAGGCGGCCACTGAGTCTATTCCAAGAGGAGCGAGGAAAAATTACAAACCATACTGGACTGAGGAACTACAAATTTTGGAGGACAAAGTTGAAGATGCTAGGAAGACAGCAGAGAGAGAACAAACAACTGAAGCGAACATCTCTCTCAAAGCCATCTCAGCAAAATATAAAAGAACAGTAAATCAAACAACAAGAGATTGTTGGAGGAAAAAAACAGAAAACCTGAATTTTGACAGGGATGGAAACAAACTATGGAAACTAGTGAAAGCCATGAATAATGAAGGACCTAGAAACAAACAAATAACAATTAAACAAGGAAATGCCTTGCTTACAGGAAAAAAGGCTGCAAATGCACTAATGGAACACTATGCCAGTGCAAACCACATTGATATTACAGCCGAACAGAAGAAAGCAATCAAAGATAAACAGATACATCATAGATATACAGAGACAGCAGCAGAATATATGATGGCAAATCTAACAATGGAAGAAATGGAACAGGCAATGAATACCCTAAAAAAGAAGGACATCACCAGGAAAGGATGGAATCACAAATGAAATGCTAATAGGACTAGGCACTAAGGCAAAAAAGAGACTACTAGCAGTCCTAAATTACAGCTGGAAGAGGGGAATAGTCCCACAGGCATGGAAGTGAAGCTATACTAATACCAGTCCCAAAGAAAGGAAAAGACCTGGAAGAACCAAATGGCTATCGACCTATCAGTCTTCTTAGCTGTGTAGGAAAATTAATGGAACGCATTATCAATGGCAGGCTAACATGGCATCTGGAAGAAAACCAACTCTTAACACCTCACCAAGCAGGATTCAGAAAGTACAGATCCACTGAAGATCAAATAACCTATATAGCTCAGGAAATAGAGGATGCCTTCCAAGAGAAAAGCACACACTAGCGGTCTGGATAGATTTAGAAAAGCATTTGATAAAGTATGGAAGGAAGGACTGAAAGTAAAACTGCAAAAAATGCATGTTTGTGGGAAAATGTACAAATGGATCAGCCACTACCTTGAGAACAGAACTGCCAGGACAAAAGTACAAGGACAAACCAGCAAAATGATGCTGTTGGAGCAAGGTGTCCCCCAAGGAGGAGTTCTTTCACCAACATTATTCCTAGCATATATAAACGACATCACGGAAAATTTTCCAGCCAGAGTACACACATCATCCTTTGCAGATGACCTAGCCATATGGACATCTGAAGAATATATTAGTACAGCTAACAGCAGAATACAGCAAGCCCTATTAGCGCTAGAGGACTGGTCAAAATCATGGCTAGTGAAGATAAGTGAGGAGAAAACAACGTGCACAGTGTTCTCCCTCTCAACTAAAACTCAGCAACCTAAGCTGGTATTGAATGGAAAAATATTGTGCCATGAAGAAAATCCAAACTATCTAGGAGTCACCTTTGATCGTCGCCTGACATGGAAGACACAGGTTGAGAAAAATCGAACAAGAGCAAGGCAAAGAATGGCAATCATGAAAAAGCTTGCTGGTACAACGTGGGGAGCAGATGAGAAAGTTCTCAAGAAGTTATATACTGGACGTGTGAGGCCAGTACTGGAATATGGCTATTGCAGCTTGGGCAACAGCAGCTAAGTCAAACTTTAACAAAATAAGTAGAGTCCAAAATCAAGGAATGCGAATCATAACTGGAAGCCTGAAGACAACGCCTATTAATGAATTAGAAAAGATCACTTGTTTACAACCAATGCAGGATAGAAGAGATAGCAGAGCCCAGCAACAAGCTGAAAAATTTAGAAGATTGACAGACCACCCTATGTATAAAAGGTTTAGTGGTTTTGGAAAGGGAAGACTGAAGCGTAGCAACTTTGTAGAAACTGCAAAACGAAAGATTAGGGCAGATCCCATACTTAACATATCAACTGTCAAACCCATTTACACTGCAGACAAGTTCCCAGCTTGGAGACAGCAGCAACTGCCTGAGATGATAGAAAACATTCCTGGTATTGAGAAAAGAACACTCAGCATGAAACCGAAAGAAGAGAAATAACCCTAGACTACATAAAAGAACATTACCCAAGCAGCAATTGGACCCATGCATATACAGATGGATCAGCCAAAAATTCAGTAGAGAATGGAGGAGGAGGAATTCTCCTAAATTTAAAAAATGGAGTGAAAAAAACACATTCAGTGGCAACTGGAAAGTTCTCAAGTAACTTCAAAGCGGAGGTAGAGGCTCTGAAAACTGCAGCAGAAATGCTCTTGATGGAGGAAAATAAAGAGACGCAAATAGCCATCTTTACAGATGCAAAGTCAGCTGTCTCAATACTGAAGAGCAATAACAGCACAGAAATAGCTGTACCTAAGAGCAGCACTCCATGGTCTATGCCAGAAATCCAAAAAAGTTGTAATACAGTGGATCCCATCACATTGCAGTATACCTGGAAATGAAGAGGCTGACAGACTGGCAAAAGAGGGCGGACGACTACCACAGCCTGACATAGACATAACCTATAATGAGGCAAAGAGGTTGATAAAAAGCACTTATAGAACCAAATGGGAATCAGAGCATCCAGGCCACCAGAAGGATGATGCATATTACAAACTCGACCGAAGAGAACAAGTAGCAATCTTCAGACTCCGCACAGGACACAACAGGTTGAAATACCACTTGTTCAACAAACTAAAGATAGGAGATACAGATGAATGTAATTGTGGAACTGGTAAAATGACAGCTAAACATTTGCTGCAAGAGTGCCCAATATATGCAGAACAGAGAAAGATATTTTGGCCCACACCTTCTTCATTCGAGGACAAGCTCTATGGAGATATCAACAAGCTCAAGTCGACTGCAGCTTACTTTAACTGTATTCAGGTTGACATTTAAATGTACATGAAGAAGTATTTAGACTGCCACACTTCATACCACAGGCATGTCGGTTACACAAGCCTCCCAGAGGCATGAAATGTAATATTGCTTGGATAGCAAATCCATTACGTGGAAAGTCCGAATCGAAAGCTCACTGTGTGGATGTCATCTGCAAACTGCATTCTTCTGGCTTCTGGAAGAACAGCCTATGGTGAACGGAAGGCCCAATATACGGAAGTGAGGCTAAGCAGCCATGTGCAGGACGTGACGATTCCTTGGGTGAGCCCAGTACCAGAGCGGTGTGTGATGGCTCTGCAATTATGGAAGCCTCCTTGGATGGCGGGGAATGCCCATAGTCTGCCCCTGCCTTCCCTTGAGGGCCGACCAGGATGCCTTTGGCTGTTCTATATGGGCCAGCTGGGATGGGAGATAACACCACAACAGTGAGAGTCTAACGTCCTAAGAAACCCCCGGGAAGGTTAACCCGGTCAACAAATGCCCGCAGAAGTCGGATGTGTCGGCCTAACGGCGCAAGAACGCAGCTCTGCTGTAAACAGGCACAACGCAGTCACGTCCGAAAAAAGACTCCGGATGAACGAAGAAGAAGAAGAAGAATTCTGAAAATATCTTCACTGTGCAGGGAAAACAGATCTGGAGATATTACACAACCCTGTCGCACACCTCTCTTAATAGGCTGATATTGACCTACTTAATTATCAATCTCTATGGCAGTTTGTTGATTCCAGTATATGTTTTTTACAAGTCTAAGGTCTTTCCCATCAATTTGTAGATCTGTCAACATCTCTATCATGTTGACATGTCTTACTCTATCGAAAGCCATTGTGCAGACAATAAAGCAAAGATGCAAGTCTTTGTTTACTTCTATAGAAAGTTCAATTAATGTTCTCAGCATATACACAGCATTTACTGTACTCTTGCCTTCTACAAACCCACATTGTTTTTCTCCTATTTTGGGTTGTTTTTCTTCCTAACTCTTTGCATCATTATTCTTAACAAAATCTTCGTGATGTGGCTCATTATATTATACTAATTGTTCGACGTTGATCACATTCCAAGGCTCCTGATTTCCTCGGGATTACAATAAACATAGAATTATATAATTCAGAAGGTATATCTCCTGTATTATTTTTTGTGTTCAGCAGTCTGGTGACTTGGTCTATTCCATATTCTTCTAACGCATTTATTATGTCCGTTGTGATGTTTTCTGGGCCCGGGATCTTGTCAGTTTTCGTATGGTTAAGAGCATTCCGAACTTCCATCTTCATAATTGATGGTCCTTCATTATCTCTTGTATCATCATAAAGGTTTTTCACATAATCTGTCCATGCATGTAGAATCTGATCTTTTTCTATTATGATTTTTCCATTTTCATTTTCAGGTAGCCTGTTGGTGTATATGTTCTTTTATTAGTAAGCTCCTGACTTCTTTTTGCATTAATGTGGTATATTTACTTTTGTGTTGCTTTTCAATTTCTATTCAATTTTTCTCGAGCCATGCTTCTTTTGCCTCTTTGCATAATGTTCTGATTTTTCTGTGAATCTCTTCGTGTATGTCAGGATTATATTTGTGTGTCTTTTTGTTTCCATTAGTTGTAAATTTTCTTCAGTCATCCATTTATTACGACCTACTTTCTTTAACTTTGGGATAGTTGTTTCTGCAACCAAACTGATTGAATTCTTCAGTATTTCCCATTGATCATATACATTTTGAAATAAGATTTCTAGATAAGACAATACATCAAATCTGTTCTTTACTTCTATGTTAAAATTGTCTCGTATTTCCTTGTCCTTTTTCAATGTACACAGATCATATTTAGTGTTTCCTGGTGCATACCTTACTTTCTTTACCTTACCTTCACTGTGCCTGAAATCAATCCGTGATCACTGCAACAGTCTGCATTTGGAACTGTTTTTGCGATTTTTAACACATTTCGAACCCGACTGCAAATCAGGATGTAATCAATCTGGTTTCTAATTCTGTTGTCAGGGCTCCTCTCCATGTCCATAATCGAAATAGATGTTGCATAAACCAGGTGTTTCCGACATTCAATTCATGCCTTTTTTGCCCATTCTACAAGTATGTATCATCTCTCGTTTTGTTCTCCCAAACCATATTTACCTACTGTGCATCCATTGCATTGATTTCCTACTTTCGCATTGAAGACACCGACTATGATGTTTATTTCTGAATTTATACATTTCTTCAAAGCATTCTCCATGTTATTATAAAATTAATCTACACTATCTTCACTGCTTTCTCATGTTGGGGCATATATTTGAATGACGTTTATGTCAACTGCTCTGCTGATTAACTTCACCAATAGAACCCAGTCTGACACTGTCCGATATCCTTTAACATATTTTGATGTTTTCAAATCCGAGATAATTGTTACACCTCTTTGCCCTTTTTCTCCCCCAGATTATATAATTTTAAAATCCTCCCTTATCTTAATCCTTGTCCCTTTCCATCTCGTCTCACATATTCCTAATATATAATATTCTCTCTTCTCATTTCTTGTTTGTGTTATCACTACACACCTGAAACAAAGAGATCGTCAATGCAATGGAAACATACAGGATCACCACCACCCAAAAAGTTTCTCACAGCACTTTCACTGGGTAAGGTTATGGCATCGGTGATTTGGGACCACAAGAGTATTGTGTATGTGGATTTCTTAAAAAGGGAGAAACTACAATTTCTGAGTACAACTCCTCGCTACTTTCTAATAAAGTTCCGAAGGGCAGTTCACCATGGCAATATGTGTCGTTCTACAACAAACCAACGCTAGACACTATAC